>CM050323.1:47480310-47687972 GCA_027475135.1 Bactrocera correcta
GCCTTAGAAAATAATATATACCAAATTTCGTGAATATATCTTGTCAAATGTGAAAGTTGTCCATACAAGAACTTGATTCCGATCGTTCAGTTTGTATGGCAGCTATATGCTATAGTTAACCGATCTGAACAATTTCTTCAGAGATTACATTGCTGCCTTAGAAAATAGTATATACCAAATTTCGTGAATATATCTTGTCAAATGTGAAAGTTGTCCATACAAGAACTTGATTCCGATCGTTCAGTTTGTATGGCAGCTATATGCTATAGTTAACCGATCTGAACAAATTCTTCAGAGATTACATTGTTGCCTTAGAAAATAATATATACCAAATTTCGTGAATATATCTTGTCAAATGTGAAAGTTGTCCATACAAGAACTTGATTCCGATCGTTCAGTTTGTATGGCAGCTATATGTTATAGTTAACCGATCTGAACAATTTTCTCGGATATTACATTTTTGCCCTAGAAAATAATCTATACCAAATTTGGTGATGATACATTGTCAAATGCGAAAGTTTTCCATATGAGAACTTGATTCCGATCGTTCAGTTTATATGGCAGCTATATGTTATAGTGGTCCGATATCGGCCGTTCCGACAAATGAGCAGCTTCTTGAAGAGAAAATGACGTTTGCAAAATTTCAAAAGGATATCTTAAAAACTGAGGGACTAGTTCGTATATATACAGACAGACGGACAGACGGACAGACGGACAGACGGACAGACGGACAGACAGACGGACATGGCTAAATCGACTCAGCTCAACATACTGATCATTTATATATATACTTTATAGGGTCTCCGACGCTTCCTTCTGGGTGTTACAAACATCGTGACAAAGTTAATATACCCTGTTCAGGGTATAACAATAATGACAATAACCGTTTCCTTCTGGCTTACGTTCAAAGCTCCAGTTATATAACTACAAACATAACCGGATACCATTGCAATACCGAAAATCGTAGTATTAGGCATATGAGAGCTAAGGGAAGTATAGACACGATTCAAGCCAGTCTTGATACATAGACATATAATTGTCAAGAAAGCATTATCCGCGAATTTAAATTATATATCTCACATTTTGACCGATATTTGTGATAAAACTCAACTATAGGTCCTGGGGTCCACATATTTGGTACCAAGGGAGTTGAACAGTTTTGGTTCGATTTGCCCAATTTACGGATATAAAGTGGCATACTTTAAGGAAATTATTCGGACGAAGATTCATCCCAATAAATTAATTACTTCTTGATTTTTACTCTGAAAAGATAAAAAGTACCAATGGAATTTAATATTGTGTTTTAAAGGAAGTAAGCATGAATGCAGTTCGCTTTCGCGCCTTTTTGCACGGTGACATAAGAAATTAAGAAGCATGTTAAGTATAAAAAGATCCTGTAAGGAGTTATCCTATCATAATGGCCGAGTCAAAAATTTTAAAATTTCTTTCTTAACAGTGCATGCTATAAAAAAACTCGAACAAAATATTTCATTTTTTATATAAGACAAAATTTTTTGAAAAAATGTTGTTTTTGCGTGGGGAAACCCCTTGACACAGGCATGAATATATAACTTTTAGATCTCTGCTTTGAAAGATATTAGATTTATTAATTATTTGTAAAGGGAATGGCTTTCTTAAGAGTTATTAGTATCATGATATTTATAATATTATGAGTATTGGTTTGAGATTCTGATTACTGCACATAAGTTAAGACACGCACCTTATTTTCATCATAATCAATATTTCACAAGTTTGGCTATCATTTATTAGCTATGAAATCATAATACGAGATCTTTAAAGTAATTCGTAAATGCAACATTACATGAATAGGGGATTTTCAACCTCATTTTTATTTCTAACCTGTATTACACATGGATATTAAGAAATGCAAACTCCCCTTCCGTAAGTATGCAGTGTAGAAAAACCATTTTGTATGGCTGTCGGCTATAAGATTTATTTTTCTACTATTTTCAAGAACAGTTTTAAATTAAGAAAGCACTTATTTTTATATTCAAAAATATTTATTTAATTCCATTTCCATATCGGAATTGCATTTTTTCGTACAGTTTAGGTTCATACTTACCTAGACACTTGGCATGGTTGGCAAATTCGTTCAAAACAAAATTTATATGCACTATTTTAAAAACAATTATGAACACTTTCCTGGGTCTTTTTCTTAAATATTACATTACGCTGAGCTTTTGGAGTAAGGTAGCAACTCTATTTATTTATTATAGCAGTGTGACTCGAATTTCTTTCTTTCATTTAGCGAACAAAAAAGGCATTTAGTATTTTATTTTAAGTAAACTGTCTATATTAAGAACAAATGGCAACATTTTATTTTAATTTTAAGTTATGATGATTTTGAAGATACTGATTTTACACAACTTACAACAAGTATCATCGATTTTTAAATACAACCGCATGAATTTAGTTGAGTGAAAAGCACGAGTAATCCTCGAAAATCTGCTTAAAAATTTTCAGACTAAGCTGACATGACTAGGAATATTAGCAAAAAAACATTCTGACAGCGGTTTATCAAGCAGAAATTTTGCTTATTTTCATATGTTTAGATGAAACCAACCAAAGCTGACCACTCGTTTTGTAAGTTTGCCAATAAAACTATAATTTTCACTGAAAACACCAAAATCAATAGCCAAAAGTTTAAACTTTGAAATGCAATTCTGCAGACTCAGTTACCAACCGAAAATCCACAACTTTCATGCGAGAGCTACACATGTAAATTTTAATAATTGGCATAACTGTATTTTGAAACGTGCAACCACCGTTTGTGCATAGATACAGTGGCGAGCGTGATTGTTTGTTCTTTGGTGGAAATTATTAAAGGGGCGAAAAAATTTTTTCTTGGGAAGTGCGATTTGGGATTATAACTATTAAAAAAACTGGAAAATAGTTAACACGATTATACTGAAGCTGTAATATCCTTCACAACTTAACACGTTTTTCATACAAGAACTTGTTTTTGTTTGGCCGCTATGTGCTATAGTGGTTCGATCATGAAAAATTTGTTCAGAAAATATAGCTTCGTCATCCGTGCCAATTTTCTTGAAGATAACTTGTCAACTAAAAAGGTTTTCTAAACAAAAGCTTTATTTTGGTCGTTCGGTTTATATGGCAGCTATATGCCAAAGGGGGCCCAATCTGAACTATTTCTACGGAGATTACACCAATGTTTTCAACAATAAGTCATGCCAAATTTCTTGAAGATATCTCAGTTAACGAAAATGCTCTCTATACAAGAACTTGATTCCGATAGCTCAGTTTGTATGGCAACTATATGCTATAGTGGTTCGATAACGGCTATTCCGACAAAATAGCTGTCATTTGGGAAGAAAAGAACTTGTGCAAAGTTTCAGACCGATATTTCAAAAACTTCTAGTTTTGAAAAAAAATTAAATTTTAGCTTATGTGTTATATATAAAACAATATTGTTACTTTAGTAGTTGAAAAATTTTTTTTTTTTGCTCGCCACTGTACAAGCACACAACAATACCTGCATTGGGATTTCCAAATACCGAGTGCCTGCTCATACGCTACTGGCAACAACTCATAACTGCACTTCAGCTAAAACTACTCAATTTTCCAATTTTAATTTTTTGATTTTGAATAAAACTTCCACACTCACAAAACAAATGTGTGCTTGTGTTGTTTGCATAGTTTGGTCAACTTGATTTGCAGGCTAATTCGTAGGCACCCGGTTGTATGGCAGACAAACTTTCTGTTACCCTCAAATTTAGAGGTCAGTGCAAATATTTGCAAAGAAAGTTCTGTTCTGCGGCAAATACGGCGGTTGAAGTGCCAACGGAAAGCCAGTTTTCGAAGTCTGGAAAGAGAGTATATTTTATAAGAATAAAATATAGCTAAAACAGCAGTCTCGTGAAAAAGCAAAAGCTTAACTTTCTGGCATACCGTAGCCAGCCACAAAGTGCGCCAATAAGCCACCATAGCTTCCATATTCCACCAATATGCTAGCCCACACTCATAGCCTTGACTTTGGTTAAGCCGCATTCAGCATTACGTGCACGCATTCATATATATTTTTTTTTTGCATGCATTATGATTGCTGACCGTTGCTTGCAAGTTTTTGTCGACTTTTGCTTTTGTTTTTGTTTCAATTTATTTGTTTTGCTAGCCAGCTTATGAACTTTTAGTTATATTAGTTATGAACTGAGTGCGCACTTATTTATGCAAGTGCTGGCTTACCAAACATGCGCACACAAGCACCCACACACACAGCCAGGCGTCACTATATGCGGAAGAGTCGTGCTGGCGATATGTCAGGCATATAATGCAGGCGATATCCTGATTTGTGCTACTTCAATATCCGCTGGCAGTTTGCACGCAGCGCACATATTGCCATTTTTTGTGGACACACATTCGTCGACTAACGTCATGGCATCACTCATACGCCCTGGTTCCGCATGTAATGCTCTGCATTCTGCCTATCTATGTGTGTTAATGTGCATATAACTGTAGTTTTTCAGTTGTGTTTTGCTTTCAACTGTGCACATCGTGTACTCTTCACTGAAATAACAACAACTACAATGTCATATAAGCTTTCAGGCATCATGCCTCTGGCGTGCAACGCAGATTTAATCAAAATTTCTCCCCATTTTATATTGCATAGGCGGCTGCTTGCATATGCGCACATATACAACAATTATGTTGTTGTTGTTGTTATTTTTTTTTTATTTACATGCACTAGTTTAGATTAAGTGCCCGTAGCACACATAAACTGCAGAAAAAATTGCTTTCGTTCGCATTGCCCCAAACCCCAACGCCAACAAAAAACATTCCCCATTCATATCTACTCATTTGCTGCGAGTTATAAAATAATTGTTATGGCGGCTTTTATTGCTGTCGTGTGCAAATATTGCAGCGCATGCCTATACATAACGATTAAAACGTCCCTTTTGGTTGGTTTGCTCTTGCATTTCAAGCAATATTTCGTTAGATCACATTAAATTGTTGTTGCAGCGTTGTTGTGACCTTTAACTGTAGCGAATTGGATTTCGGAAATTTTTGGTTTTCTAATTGTTGAATTTTAAAATGAAAATACAGACTTTGCCAAAAAATTTTGAAACGATAAATGATAGGGAGCAGCCCAAAAATTACTCACACTTCATTAGTGGCACGCCCTTTGAGATTAAAAAATTATTTGCAAAAAAAAAAAAAATAAAAAAAAAAAATTTAAATAAAAAAAAAATAAAAATAAAAAAAATTAATTTTAAAAAGAAAATTTTCGAAAAGAAAAAAATTTCTATAAAATATATTTTATTTTAATAAATTTTTAAAAAAAAAAAATTTTTTAAAAAAAAATTTTTTTTTTGAAAGAAAATTTTTTTTTTATCTTAAAAAAGATGAAATTATTGTTTTAAATATAAATTTTAAACCGCCACAGTAAAAATGTCCCAAATTGATTTTAAATTTTTTTACTGGGCCAAAAAAAAATTTTAAAAAGGCCTATTTTCAAAAAAAAAATTTAAAATTTTGACTTCAGTTTTTTTTTACTGAAAATTAGGGTTTTTCCGATATTCGGTCAATATGGGAAGAAAAAAATAAGTATTTTTTTTAAAAAAAGAATATACCGACATAAAAATTTAAGTTTCATAAAAATTTTGTGAAATAAATTTTTTTTTTTTTTAAAATAAAATTTAAAAAAACCCCAAAAAATCTTTAAGAGAATTTGTGACATAAAACTTAAGGCTATGTGAAAAAAGTCTTATGCAAAAGTTATAAATCTGCTCATTACCTATAACCTTGCCTCAAAACGTTTTTCTATAGCAGTGGTAGTTTTGCCCGAAATCGGAATAAAAAATTTTCAACCCTTTAAAAAATTTAGTCCCCGCCGCTCTTTTTACTTTTCCCGACCTCAATTCGTCCGTAAATTGCTTTTTCCTTAATGTTTGTTATTTCATCTTTCGTTTCCGATAAATTTCTTCTGACTATGAATTTTTTTCGTTTTTATCATTTTCAAAGATTTTCCCCAGCCTATTACGCATCAAATGTGCTAAGCACTCTTATGACTTTTATAAAAATATGTTGCTCATACGACATGGAGTACTCCAGGGATGCTCAATATACTTCCGCATAATTTTAACTGTGTATGACTTCCATAATAGTGGTTATATGAAAAAATCTTTCAGACATTTTTTGTAGGCGGAAAATTTTTTACTAGAAAAGGGTTTCTTTAAGATATTAAGGTTATTTCTTTAATGAAAAAAAACAAAAAAATTGGAGTAAGCAGAATGTGATAAAAATAATAAAAATAAAATTATTGATACTTTAAATTGAAAACAGAAAGTATGTTTAGTTTGGATAATTATATGATTGTGTAATATACACTTCTGTTCATTAGGTTAGATGCACGCTTACTTGCATTAAAATTGTTTTAAAATTTATTATTTTTGTGATGATTTAAAAAAATTGATATGCAAAAATATTGAGTACTTTAAAGATACTTTAAATGTAATATTAAAATGACTATTCAAGCTTAACAAAATTGTATGTTTTCAAACATTTTCTTAAAGCTTTTATAAAAAAGTTGCCTTTTTTTCTTTTTTCCCTTAAAATAGACGCATTTAGGCTTTGAAAGTTTTTATAAAAAAAAGTATATTTTTTAACTTAAATTTTTTGTTCGTGTTAATATTTAAATTTTTTAGAAAAAAAAAATAATTTCAGTAATAAGTATTGCCTCTATCCTTTTTTTGTAATAACTTTACATATCCGGTCCTTCACAGAATGATACATGCAATCTATGTAGGTCAAGGAAATCTTGCTCCAGGCACCTTTAATAAATGTTTTAATGTTTACTTTTCTTTGTATTGCTTTTTTTCTTCGTATGCCTTGGTGTTATTTAGCCCCAAACTATTCAATTACTTTAAGATCTGAAGAATATGGTGGCCAGGTCATTGCCTTAAAGTTTTTATTCGAAATAAAGACTTTACTACTCAAGCGTTATGAATGGAAGCATTGTCTTGTTCAAAAAACCAAGGGATTGGTCCAAAGATATCTCTTAATTTTTGGGAAAAACGGACATCAGCAATGTTTTGAAGTGATCGCCATTCATCTTCTGATCGATAAAAATCAAATCAGGTTTTCCATAATACGTTGTGGCAACCCACACCTGAACTCCATCTTCTCGGTTGTGGTGGCGACTTAAATATAGCGCTTCATTTCGCAAATCGTAAAAATAGTATTGAAAACCATCGGGTCATCTAAATTAAAAAAGTTTTTCATCAGTAAAAACCCCTTTAACGCCAATCATTAAGTCAGTGCCAGATTGAACAGTCCACGTCATGTATTCTTTTCGGCCCTTTTTCTTTTCGTAGTTTATTCAGAGGGGATTTTTTTGTTGATTTTTAAACGCTTTAGGTTTTTGCATTTCTGACTGTATGCTTTCTGAACAGTTGAAAGGCTTGCTTTTACTCCGGTTTAAATTTTTTAAGCTTAGCTGAGGCTTAAATCGAATTTGAAGCAATTCTAACAATTTTGCTTTAAAGATTGTTCAGATAGTGCTTTTTTTCCATATGCCTCCGTATTCTTAAATACCCATCAACGGTTCTGGAGCTGCCTTTTATCTGTTTGGCGATGTTTCATTGGATAGTCCTTGGGAGTGAAAAAAATCTACTTTTTCAATTTCTCGGGAAAAATGTTTCCCATTTTTACTTTAAATGTAGCTCGAAGACAATTTATTTGTTTATTTTTAGCACTTTTTCAAAAAAAAAACTGAACTTGTTTAAAAAAGAAAAATAAAGTGTTATTTCAATGAACCCAACCCAAAATGCACGTAATCGCCATAGACACTTCTGGAATCTTCAAATATACATTTAATTTTCGCAAAACCCAATTTTAAGAAATATTTTTCGAACAAGATTCCCCCTCTGATTAAAAAAAGCATTTTGGACAATAAAATAAGCATTATTATAAATATAAAATTTATTTTAAAAAAAAAAGGGTTTTGCGTCTAAACCCCCGACCAGCAGTGTATGTGTAGACTAGAATTATATAAAATTTTTAAATATTGATATTTGAACTTCAACACGATTTATCAATTGGGTGAATTGAACTGAAAACGACATTAATTTTATATTTTTTTAGACAAAGCTAATTGCCATAAATATAAAACTATTGACCCCATTTTTTCATACTTTAAACGCATAAAAGTTTTATTCCTTTGTTGTTAGGGAAAAGAATCAAGCAGTGGGGAAAAGAAACGCACAGCCATGCCGCGCCAGCATAGCTGTTGACTAACTTTTTCCGTTTGGCCCCCCTTTGGGGGGGTATGAGCAACTATTGTCATTGCCACTGCTGCTGGTAGACGAAAGGTAAAAATGCAGCTAATTTCACTGCATGTTTAATTAAATTCCGAAAAGTTCTAATGTGAAGACAAAGAGTTGGCAATGTGGCTGGCTGAGTGCTGATATACATATGGCAAGCGCGCAAGTAAGCTAATAAGCAAAATGATTGAAGCCAACCTTTGCATTTGTATATGTGGGGAAGCTTTTTATCGCATTATAGTTGAAAATTCACATAAAACATATTTTAAGCAGCATTTGTATAGAGCGTGACGTTACAAGTTACTTATTAAAATTGTATACAGCAGCAAAATGTAATAGCTTCATAGTTGCAAAAATATATGGAACTCATTTTCAGTTTTACAGTGAAACTGCCCGGGAAAAATTTTTAGCAGACGAAGGATTTAATGTTGTATGAAATTGCTGGAACTAATCAAATGCAATATTTTGGGTGTAACTCATTAGGTACTTTCAATTTGCTAAAAGCTCTAAACTCATAAAATAGTTTTTAAAAAAAAATCTCATCAAAAGTCACTTCCATGATGACGCTTTCATCAATATGAAATAATATCCTAAAGCTATTATGCTCAAAATATAAAAAATGGCGAATACATGAAGTGAATGTCATTAGTCGAGTATACGCCCTGCACTATCCATGAATGAACATGAATATGTGATAAATATATAAAATAGCTTGGAAATGAATTTCAAACGGTACTTGCGTTCAAGCATAAAAGCTTAATATATGGGAAAAGTTTTCAAGCAAATATTTGGAGCTAGTCATGTATGTAAATATGTGCTTATTAGTGCCTACGCAGCTTAATGAAGTCGAACATTACACATGGAACGCATATTTTTTTTATTTTTTTTTATATTTTACAATTTTCCAAGTATTTATAAACTTTTGTTCAGCCACACGCTGAGAGAAATTCAACAGAAATTAAGCCCTGATTGTATTAATTAAATTGGTCATTTGAGCTCTGCGCGTGTAGGAAAAGTTTGTTTTAAAAAAATCTTTTAGTTAAATTCATTATTATTTTTGTGAAAAATATGAGTAAAAATATTAAGAATTTTTTAAAATTAAAATTTAGAAAAAGTTTGCTCTAAAAATTATTTTAATTAATTCATTATTATTTTTGGAAAAAATTTGAAAAAATGTATTAATGATTTTTTAAAAATAAAACTTAGAAAAAGTTTGCTTTAAATAATAAATAAATAATAGTTTTAAAAGGAAATTAAGAGATTACCGCTCGCTCTAAATAAAAAGAAAATTTTTTCTTTGAATTACATTTATGAATTGAAATACAAAAAATTAACTTTTAAACATTAATTATTTCTATTCTTATCTTTTCAGGTAATTTTCGCCAACATTTTTTTCTACTACAAGAGATTAGTAAGTTGTACTAATATACCGCATTATTTTATATTATTCGATTTACAGCTATACCAGCAACCACAGATACTAAATTATAATGAAATTCATTTTGCTTTTACTTTCTTTCTTCCCTCGCACATAATTGACAATATTGTTTGATACTGTTTTTTTCTATATATAGCAACTCTATCCAGCAATAAATGGAAAACAACAAAAAGCCATAACTACGGTTGCATCAAAGCGGCAATATCCTTAAGAGGTGTATTTTTATTGTCGAAAGGAGTCAAAAAAGATCTTTATATTGATTATTATGGTTTATTTTAAATGTCAGCTATATGCTATAGTGAACCGATCTGAACAACTCCTTCAGAGATTGTAGCTTTGTCTCAAATAATAAAACATACCTAGTTTGAGTAAAATGTCTCGACAATTAAAAAAATTTTCCATATAAACATTTTATTCTTACAGCTCAACTTGCATGGCAGCTACAAGTTACAGTTGTCCAATCTGAATAAATTCTGCGGATAATGTAGCAATGAATTGAATAACGATCTATGTCAAATTTCATGAAGATATCGCGACAATTGAAAAAATTTCTCATACAAGCATTTCATTCCGATTGTTCAGTTTGTATGACAGCTTTAAACTATAGTGGTCCGATTTAAACAATGTCTTTAGAAATTACACCGTTGTTTTAGACAATGGTTTATGTCAAATTTCATGAAGATATCTCGACAATTGAAAAACTTCTCATACAAGCACTTTCTTTCGCTCGCTCTCTTTGTAGGGCAGCTGTGTCCGATAATAATCCAACATCGATGATTCCAAAAAGTAAACAACTTTTTGTGGAAAAAAATTACGACTGAAAATTTTCATATGAATATTTTCAAAACTAACCAGGCAACAGCATCCGGGTCCGTTGATTATAGCCTTCTCAAGTTCTAACCAAACACTAAAGTTGTAAATGACTTCTAATTCGTTGTATTAGATCTGCTATTATGTACCGTTTTGCAAACAAACTCTTGAATAAAACGCTGCATGTTGTCAATTTCAAGTACATATTTAGTCACTTTGGTACTCAAAGCTTTAAATAAGCCTATTTAGTTGCATAATTTGCCTGCAGCCACTAGTGTATTTGCATACAATGAAAGTTAATATAGTATAGTATATAAAGGTGAGTTGTAAATATGTATATGCTTAAAATTTATAGCAGTGCATATGCAAACCTTGCATTTACCTAAATATGTTTGTTTGAACTAAAGTGTGCTTTTCATTCATTTGCAATAGCCTTGAGCTAGTCTTTTGTTAATAATGGAAATTACATTAGTCAAATTATAAATTTTCTTCTATTCAAGCTTGTTTCCAAATATAAGTGTATGTGATTTGCATTCTGTATGTGCCGCTTAACTTCAATGCATTTAGCTAATTCTCCTTTTCGGCTGCATAAATATGGCCATTAGGCATGAGAGCTGTGACATTATTGTTTGGTTTCATGCAAATTCAATTTGTTTGTGATTTATGCATGCGCATTTTAAAGCTGCAATAAAACAATTCCTGAGGCTGCAAAGTAAGCCAATTTTGGCAGCTTAATTTCTTATGCTTTTGTGAGAATGCAAAAATCTTTAAATGCAATACTTGTACATAGGAAACAGGAATTGTTGTATTTGTTTGGCGTCTATTATTATAATTGGTTTTTAGTTTTTAAATTTGTTTCTAGAAACTGCATTTTTATGCTCAAAGGCAGGCATTCAGTTCAAAGAAGTGCAAAAAAAATCTCAAAAATTTATATCCGTAAATCTATACTGCTATATTTTTACTACGCGCTATTAAGACATATCCCTTGTTATTATAAAAAATTTACTCTAAGATAGTACTTTCTAAATACAAATAAAATTCTTGCAAATTTACACTGCCAGATAATTTTTTGCAACCTTTCACATTATCTTTTGGATAGCACTTTAATTAAAAGTAGCGTTTAATCTTCATTACCCCACCCCTAATGCATATTCTGCCAAATTTCACATATCTACAATAAACTTTCTACTTGAGAACAATACTCTTGGGCACTGTATATAAAACATGACACTCTTTGCAACTGTGCTTGGCTTACATTTATGTCAACTGTCCACACACACACGGCCAATAGCCATCAAATAATTCGGTATATTCAAGCCAAACGGCAGTCAAGTGGAATAAAACTGGCCGCCTTAAAATGTCAACTTACTGTTGACCACACATCCGGCTGCCAAATGTCAGTGGCAACAATGGGCTGCAACACATTCACAGATTATAGTTAAATATGCATGATAGGAGCTTAAAACTACATGAAAATTATTATGAATTTTCCCATATATAGTCGCATATATAGTGAGCATATAAGGTTATACGTAACTGTCGTTATAAGCAGAAGAGACACAACTCGATTTTATGGGAGTGTTCGAAACTGTGGCAGCATAAATTTAATTATTTAAAAACAAATATAGAGTATTATTTTAATCCGCGCTAATGCATCTGTGGCTAGAGAGTATACTGATTATATATTTGTGATTGAACCTGTTTAAAGCTTTCGCTTGTTTCCAAAGTTTTTATCATTTCAAAGTTTTTTATGAATTTCTTCTTCTTCTTCTTTACTGGCGTAGACACCGCTTACGCGATTATAGCCGAGTCAACAACAGCGCGCCAGTCGTTTCTTCTCTTCGCTACGTGGCGCCAATTGGATATTCCAAGCGAGGCCAGGTCCTTCTCTACTTGGTCCTTCCAACGGAGTGGAGGTCTTCCTCTTCCTCTGCTTCCCGCGGCGGGTACTGCGTCGAATACTTTCAGAGCTGGAGTGTTTTCATCCATCCGGACAACATGACCTAGCCAGCGTAGCCGCTGTCTTTTAATTCGCTGAACTATGTCAATGTCGTCGTATATCTCGTACAGCTCATCGTTCCATCGAATGCGATATTCGCCGTGGCCAACGCGCAAAGGACCATAAATCTTTCGCAGAACCTTTCTCTCGAAAACTCGCAACGTCAACTCATCGGTTGTTGTCATCGTCCAAGCCTCTGCACCATATAGGAGGACGGGAATTATGAGAGACTTATAGAGTTTGGTTTTTGTTTGTCGAGAGAGGACTTTGCTTCTCAATTGCCTACTTAGTCCGAAGTAGCACCTGTTGGCAAGAGTTATCCTGCGTTGGATTTCTAGGCTGACATTGTTGGTGGTGTTTACGCTGGTTCCAAGATAGACGAAATTATCTACAACTTCAAAGTTATGACTGTCAACAGTGACGTGAGTGCCAAGTCGCGAGTGCGACGACTGTTTGTTTGATGACAGGAGATATTTCGTCTTGCCCTCGTTCACTGCCAGACCCATTTCTTTTGCTTCCTTGTCCAGTCTGGAGAAAGCAGAACTAACGGCGCGGGTGTTGAGGCCGATGATATCAATATCATCGGCATACGCCAGCAGTTGTACACTCTTATAAAAGATAGTACCCTCTCTGTTAAGTTCTGCAGCTCGAACTATTTTCTCCAGAAGCAGGTTGAAAAAGTCGCACGATAGGGAATCGCCTTGTCTGAAACCTCGTTTGGTATCGAACGGCTCGGAGAGGTCCTTCCCGATTCTGACGGAGCTTTTTGTGTTGCTCAACGTCAGTTTACACAGCCGTATTAGTTTTGCGGGGATACCAAATTCAGACATCGCGGCATAAAGGCAGCTCCTTTTCGTGCTGTCGAAAGCAGCTTTGAAATCGACGAAGAGGTGGTGTGTGTCGATTCTCCTTTCACGGGTCTTTTCCAAGATTTGCCGCATCGTGAATATCTGGTCGGTTGTTGATTTACCAGGTCTAAAGCCACACTGATAAGGTCCAATCAGTTTGTTGACGGTGGGCTTTAATCTTTCACACAATACGCTCGACAGAACCTTATATGCGATATTGAGGAGGCTAATCCCACGGTAGTTGGCGCAGATTGTGGGGTCTCCTTTTTTGTGGATTGGGCATAGCACACTTAAATTCCAATCGTTGGGCATACTTTCGTCCGACCATATTTTGCAAAGAAGCTGATGCATGCACCTTATCAGCTCTTCGCCGCCGTGTTTGAATAGCTCGGCCGGCAATCCATCGGCCCCTGCCGCTTTGTTGTTTTTCAGGCGGGCAATTGCTATTCGAACTTCTTCATGGTCGGGCAATGGAACGTCTGCTCCATCGTCATCGATTGGGGTATCGGGTTCGCTTTCTCCTGGTGTTGTGCGTTCACTGCCATTCAGCAGGCTGGAGAAGTGTTCCCTCCATAATTTAAGTATGCTCTGGGCATCGGTAACTAGATCACCTTTGGGGGTTCTACAAGAGTATGCTCCGGTCTTGAAACCTTCTGTAAGCCGCCGCATCTTTTCGTAGAATTTTCGAGCATTACCCCTGTCGGCCAGCTTATCAAGCTCTTCGTACTCACGCATTTCGGCCTCTTTCTTTTTCTGTCTACAAATGCGTCTCGCTTCCCTCTTCAACTCTCGGTATCTATCCCATCCCGCACGTGTTGTGGTCGATCGTAACGTTGCGAGGTAGGCAGCCTGTTTTCTCTCCGCTGCGACACGGCACTCCTCGTCGTACCAGCTGTTCTTCTGCACTTTCCGAAAACCAATGGTTTCGGTTGCAGCTGTACGTAAGGAGTTTGAAATGCCGTCCCACAGTTCCCTTATACCGAGTTGTTGACGAGTGCTCTCAGAGAGCAGGAGTGCAAGCCGAGTAGAAAAACGTTCGGCTGTCTGTTGTGATTGCAGCTTCTCGACGTCGAACCATCCTTGTGTTTGTTGGCGTGCGTTTTTTGCTGCACAGAGGCGGGTGCGAATTTTGGCTGCAACAATATAGTGGTCCGAGTCGATGTTAGGACCTCGGAGCGCACGCACATCTAAAACACTGGAGACGTGTCTTCCGTCTATCACAACATGATCGATCTGGTTGGTGGTTTTTCGATCTGGAGACAGCCAGGTAGCTTGATGTATCTTCTTATGCTGGAATCTAGTGCTACAGATAACCATATTTCGGGCCCCAGCGAAGTCGATCAGCCTCAGCCCATTTGGGGATGTTTCCGCGTGGAGGCTGAATTTACCGACCGTAGTGCCAAAGATACCTTCTTTGCCCACCCTGGCATTGAAGTCGCCAAGCACGATTTTGACATCGTGGCGGGGGCATCTCTCATAAGTGCGCTCCAAGCACTCATAAAAGGCATCTTTGGTCACATCGTCCTTCTCTTCCGTCGGGGCGTGGGCGCAAATCAGCGATATGTTGAAGAACCTCGCTTTGATGCGGATTGTGGCTAGACGTTCATTCTCCGGAGTGAATGTTAGTACTCGGCGACGGAGTCTCTCTCCCACCACGAATCCAACACCAAACTTGCGCTCCTTTATATGGCCACTGTAGTAAATGTCACAAGGACCTACTCGTCTCTGTCCTTGTCCCGTCCATCGCATTTCTTGGACGGCGGTGATGTCAGCCTTTATCTTTACGAGGACATCTACCAGCTGGGCAGCGGCACCTTCCCAATTAAGGGACCGGACATTCCAGGTGCATGCCCTCAAATCATAGTCCTTATTTCGTTTGCCATGGTCGTCATCAAAAGGGGGGTCACTCATCCGAGGCTTGTTGTTGTCTTTCATTGGGGGTGTTTTTTTACGTGGCGGGTCCCAAACCCAGCGCACAACCCTATGCAGGGGTGTTTCGCCTTCTCACTTTAGCTCGCCTTCAAACGGATGTTCTTAGGCTACCCAGAGGATACTTGGTCAAAGACCGGAAGTCGTGAGCTGCTTGAGTCATATGTAAAAGAATCGTTTCTGGCCACTCCCAAGTGAATGGCGATCAGAGAACTTTCCTCACTTGCGTGAACTTCTACACATGACTCCATCCTCCTTTTTATGAATTTGCTGTGTAATTTTTTTTGGTTTTATTTGAAGACAGTGAAGGAAATTTGTGTCTTTGTTTTTGTGCAAAAATTAGATTTTACGCCTGCCGCTTGATTGATGAGATATTTGAAAACATTGTGTGTCTTGTGGAATTATTTATTTCTGGTGTGTCTATTTTAGTTGTACATAACTTGAAGAAAAATAAGGTTTATTTCTCTTTAATTCATCATTATTTAAATTTTATTAAGTAAAAAATGTCTTAAGTCCATACAGTTAAGATTTCTTTATTTGGGGGTTATATACAATTAGTAGGCCGAAAAAAGTGAATTTTCCAGAATTTGTTCTCAGAAAAATGTCAAATTTATTAGTTCAAAAATTCAAACACATATTATGGTATCTTCCAACTATATTTTAATACTTAGTATCACCAAAAATATTTATTTGGAAAGAAACTATAGCTCATCCCTGCCAGCTTTTCTCAAAAAATACATTTTTCGGAGACCACTATATCTCTGAACTAGATTCTCAGAAATTCAAAAACCAAACAGAGTAAGTAAAAAAATGCTGCATCTAGTAATTAATCGAAAGAATGAGCATAATAAAATTTTCTGACAAAATGGCGGTTAGTCAAATAAAAAAAAACGATTTTTGGCCAAAATTTCGGACTTAAAAATTTAATTGTTTTTAAAAAATATTTATTGATAAAAAATAAAATAATTTTTTTTTTTTTGATTGGGGCGGTTTTTAAATGGTGGGTCCCAAACCCAGCGCACAGCCCTAAGTAGGGAATAAAAGAATAAAAAAATTTATATTTATTACTAAAAAATGTTATATTTTTTTTACTTTTTTATTTGAATATGACCTGTAAATAATTTTTACTAGAAAACTAAGGGAACTGGCTACTTAAGCCTTTGTTCCAATTAAAAAGTAAAATTAAAAAGCTCGTGTTAAACTTTAAGACTAAACGGTTTACTCGTTTTCGACTAATATTGGTCACCGATTTCGAAAACACCATTTTGAGAAAAATGTGTTTAATGTTTGGCCTTGTACTTCCAAACGCTCTGAAATGCCTTTTCAAATTTGCGTGTAACTTCGGAAATATTCACCGGAACGATGTGTATTCTCAAATATATGTACATTAAGAAAAAATAAAATTAAAAAAAATCGATTTTTTTTTAATTCTTACTGTATATTAAACATTATTAAAATAGAGTCTCTCATAAGAGTAGAATATTCTGTAAAACTTCTAAACTAAAAGTAGTTGGAGTTAAACCACTCTATTTTTATATGCTCGAAATAGAGGGACTATTTCTCGAGCTATCACTCTGAAATTTTCCACACGTTCATTGCTCTCAAAGAAGTTGCTTATTTGTCGGAACTATCGATATCGGATCTTTACTACATATAGCTGCCAGACAAACTAATCTATTAATTGAAAATTCTTGCAGCGAAAACTTATTTATTTGCCGAGATTTATTCACAAAATTTGGCATGTATTATGCCTCCAGACAATGCCATAATCTCCTAACATATTGGTTGGAACGGACCACTTTCATACATACTTCCCGATTAAAATCCTTTTTCTTATTGAGTAATCTTAGTTTGACTGGAAACTTGCATGAATAAAACCTTTTTTCATTTGACATACATTTTTGGTCGGCTGCGTTTTCAGTTAACTTACAGAAATGATTGCTATAAGAGGTCTCAAGCCCCGAAATTCACATCCCACTGATCCGTTTGTACGTGCATTCCGTAAATAAGTGCAACACATTTTTGGTTTTCTTTTATATCATGTATGTATTTGTATGTATGTATATGCGCAGCAGCTGAGCAAAAGTTGCCAACGGCTGTTTGTGAAAGTTAAAAAATCCACAAGTGACCCGAGTATAAATTTACTCTTTACGATTTTTTCTCACATACAAGTACTCCGCACCGGACTTTTTCCCATAAATTGCAATCATAAATGCCAACGACTCGGCGACGAGCCAAAGTCACTTGTAGTGTATATATGTATATGCATGGATGTGTGTGTGCCTGGGCTTGTATGCGTCACTATAAGCTTGGTGGTACTCACATGAGCGCACTATGCATATAGATTTGGATATGTAATATAGTGTATGTATATTTGTATATGCAGTTAAATACAACTGAAAGCGTTGTGACCCAAAAGGATTTGATGCGCTTAAGGTTGACTCATTTGGCATTATGGACATGTGAGGCTTGTGCTAACGCCAACGTCTTAAGCGTAGATTTAACTTGTAATAAAGGAGAGTATATAAGCGTACACGTACATTTATATGCATGTATATATTTTTATAGCTAATGCTTATACGAGTATACGCTAAATCTCACATTTCTATATATATATGTATGTTCATACGTAGCACTCACACCTTCTCACACACACACACTGAAACACACATGCCATAAAATGTTATGCCAGCTTACCATTTCATCCCTTAACACATTCTACGTTAAACCTTTACCGAGTAGCCGTCCATAACTTTCGTAGCATATTCTCAGGCGACTAACATATTTAAGTCAAGATTTGAATTTTCCAGCAGACATTATGTTATTACTCGTAACAGTTTTTTGACAACACATACACCTACACACAAGTATCCACACTTTTGTTTCCATCTGGTACCCGTATAACGGCACATATCTTATTTTAAGCGCCTGGCAAATATTTATTGAACAAACGACAACGAAGCCACAGGTTTATTTGACAAGCCAAGGAAGGCCACTTATAATGACCCAAACAGTTTGACTGAGCACACACAAGTGGCCAAGTTGGTGCACACTTACGCCTACACACACACATATATACGCCCATACCGTATCATGTTATTCCATATGCGTGACTGAGCTTTTAAAATTATTACTTTTCATCATTTTTCAATCTTTATGATGCATTAACCCCTTTCTTCGCCCACACGTTTACGGCTGTGGCAAATTTTAATACCCTTTATTGTTGTTGACTTTGCAATTGCCTATATTTTGGTTGATTGCCATCCATTTCATTTGTCAACTGTCAAGAAGCCAAAAATTTCCATTTTCGTACTTTGAGCGTAAACAACCGTTAGCCAGTGTGCAAAGCACAAGTGATTGGATTGCTTGGGCGAAGGAAGTTAGCAAAGAAACTAAATCGTCTTGTTTGCACTAAAAACTTGCTTGATAAGTAGGCGATGTGGAAAGTGATACATCAGTGAGGAAGACAGGGAAAATTAGTAAAATTTAAAGGTGTGTTTTTCAAGCTGATTTTCATATTGTCCGGGTTTTTCCTTGTTCTTACTATTTATTCTCCATATTAATGTTTTTTGAAGGTTCTGGGAAAATTTATAATATAATTTAACAAGATGGTTTAACCTCGTCTTTCTTCAATAACTTTCGCAAAGAGCGTCCGACAGAATTCTGTGCCGCACCGCGTATAAACCTATTGATCAATGCGCAGTCAGAACATTTTTAATTGTGGCGATATTGGTTTTGCTAATAGCTCAGTAGTTCGTATGGATATCGCAGTCGCACAAGTTTAGCTTGTTGACCAGCGCTTGCTGTGCTTACTGGAGGTATAATGGTCGAACGTCAGAACACAAGCAGACATTAGGGAACCGTGTCGACTCTAATAGTGTGAAATTAAGGAAAGCCAGCCCTAGCCATATCATCGAATTTTCAGTTTCCAACGAATCCTCTGGAAGATGGAAGAAGCTTGAAGCTATTTTTAATGAGGTTATGAAGTCCTTGACTAGTTTTGAGCGCTCCAACAGCGAGCTCGGCAGTAAAGTCGTCCCGCTCTAAAAGTGAATGCTCGGCTCTCTGAAAAAGGCTGCAATCCTCAGCAGTACAACTGCTGTTGCCTTGATGGCAGCCACCTCCGCTTGAAAAATGCCACTGTCTGACGATCTGAAACTAGAATTGATGGAGAGCTCTCGACAGAAGACTCCACCACCTACTATCCGCCTTCATCCGTGAAGAAGCTCATTGCATCCGTCCTCCAACGATTTCGCTCCGTCCACAAATCGCTTGTGTGTGTGTGAGCCGATAAGACACGGTCAGGAGAAGCTTCTACGGTGCATTAATCTAGGTAGGAAGGAATGCAATCGAAGCAACGGAGTATTTTTAGTATTTTACTGCTCGTGGTTCCTTATATTCCCAGACTTCCTGAGTCGAATAGCCACCTTCGCCGCCAAGCAACTACCAGTAATATTTACAAGTACAAAGTGTATAATAGTATTTTGTGCCATCGTTTCTTCTTCTTTATTTGCCAATTCGTATTCGAATATTGGTGATAATAAAACATTTATTAATATGTACAATATTAATAAGCCATCGTTTATAAACCGTTGACTTATGTTAACTTTTCTTGGCGCACCATAGATACCAATGAAACATATGTATAGATCTCTCAAGAGCCCTCCATCAAACAACCACGCCATAATTCACTTTTGCTTTCCAATCACTCCTCAATACGGTAAAAATACGGTAACAGATGCCCTCATCACTCTCTCCTCGATGATATGCTTCCATGAAAGTTTCTTAGCAATATAATATTTGGTATGAAGCCGCAAGTGCTTCGTCCGGTCCACCGGTTGGAGAATAAAGTCTTCCAATAAGGGGGAGGTCAGAGATTTTATATCTCTCAGTTCAGGATTTATGGTTAATCCATTTCAACTCCTTCGAGTCTCCAAATGGCTTAAATTGTACGGCTGTATGGTGTAAAATCTCTTTATATTTTCTCATAACGTGCCATGAAAATCAAAATAAAATAATCCAATACTATCGGGGTCTAAAACCCCAGATTATCTATTGAATTACTCTGGCTATATGCGATATAAAGGGACCGACGCTGACGCCAAATTTATTTTTAAATCTTGTAACTTTTTTCTAATTAAAAACAAAGGAGTTCTAAAAAAATACTTTGAGAATTTCTTGTCGAAAGTCATTAGATATCTGCCGTTATTTGCTAACAGCAACCAAACTAATACCGTTAAATCTTAACATTCTATTCAAGCGTTTCCCACTCATTCCGCGGGGTAGCAACACCACCGCGTGTCTACAGCGCGACAGAGCGCCAAAAAGCATGCGCTGCCTTCACACATTCGAAAATTCACCCACATGTACATATCTACTAAGATATATTAGTACATATATATATATTTAGAAACATGCGAAGTTCGGCTGCTTCGAAAACTTTTTTCACACTTTGACGCGTATCAACAAGAAATGCGTCTGCTTTGTTGTTGCCTTCTTTTGCGCTAGTTGTTTTTGTCATATCCGCACGAAGGCAAGTCACAGTCTTCCAGCTATGCACTCTTTCACTTCCTTTTTGGCGCTTCCTGCCGTCATTCCGCTCTACGCTTGAGTTCAGGTAACAACCCAATTTTTGTTTTGCAGTTTTTGTTTTTTATTTTTTTATTTTCATTTTGCTTCTGCCACTTCACTGCCAGCTGTTTCGTTGCAACGACTTTTGGGTATGTTGTGGTGCTTTTTTTACGTTTACTTCTTTGTATTATCTTTGCTATTTTCGACTCTGCGTTTCGGTCATGTCTTTGCTCAGCTCCCAACGGTAAATATAAATTAATTTCGAGCAACATTTTGTTTTTTTTTTACTTTTCAGCAACCATTTACATTTTAGTCGGTAACGTAACTACTCGTCGCTCTACCTTTGGCACAAGTTTTTGAGACGCTTCGGCTCATGAATATGCATGCATTCACACACATACGTACGCACATATATATGCATAAATGTGTGCAGCATATGCAAATGCTTACAAACGCTCCGGGCTGCATTGTGCATAATGCTTTTTCGCTAATGAAATTCGTTGCGAAAGCCAGTTGAGTGCTGCTTGGCTGTTTGCTAAACTCTACAGGGTGGCCAAGTAGCCGAAATACTCTCTGTGCCCAATGCAACACTATGTGTCATAACCTCAAAGTAGTTGTGTTATAGCTTGCAGATAATATATGTTAACATATATATTTAGTACCAAGTAAATATAGTTTATATGTGTGTACTATATGTGTATGACAGCTGCCCTTACACTTACGAGTACATTATCCAGTCCCGCGAGAACGTTTGTTGTTTTCATTACCATTTTGTTGTCCTTTCACCGGCGACCTTTGCCACAAACAAGCAAATTTTGCATCTCTGCCATTTTTGTATAATTCATATAAAACCGAATGGCAAAGGACAACGCACGCTAGTTGGTGAAGTATACATTTTCGTATTCCATGCAAACGTATATAAACATAAATATGTAAGTGGACGACGCAACGCAGAGCGCGTGCAGACCTGTGGTTAGTTTCGCATACTTAATTATACACAGAATAGCAAGAACATGTTGCAAATACGAGGGTGGTCTAAAAAAAGCCTAATATTTGAAGTTTAACATATATATATATATATGCTTGGAAGCAGCCAAAAAGCCACGTAGCATCTGGCAACAGGCACTGCATTGCTAATTATTGCCAAATAATTTTCATACTTGTTGATAACAATATACCAAATGTGCAGTCAATGTAGAAAACTTAAATCATAAAATCAATGAACCAAAAAAAAGAATGAGAAAACTGGCCTCAAAAGGCGCAGAAATCAACTGATTGATGATAGAGATAAATGGTAAATTGAAATGCCCCGAGCCTACTACTACCGTAGTAAAACATATTTTTTTTTTGGTAAAGCTCGCTTTTTTTACTCAAAAAATTTCTCTTCAAGGGTGACACACTGATTATAGCGATCCTGCAACTTTTTGTTACCATTTTTGTGGCACGATTTGTCCTCTGCTTTAAAATATGCCGCATTTTCGGCGATCACCTCTTCATTGGGCGAATATTTCTTCCAAGCAAGCATTTTTTTTAGATCTGAGAACAGAAAATAGTCGCTGGGATCCAGATCTGGCGTATATTTTGGATACGGAAGTAATTCAATGTTCAATTCGTGGATATTTTCCTTCGAAATATTAGTCAATGACATGGTTCGTGACACGGTGCATTGTCTTGTTGAAACATCACTTTCTTTATCTTCAAATGTGGCGCTTTTTCAGCGATTTTATTCTCCAATTGTTCCAATAACGCTATGTTATAAATACTTACTACCTTTTTCAAAGTAGTCAATAAAAATTATTCCATGCGTTTCTCAAAATACAGTTACCATTACCTTGCCAGTCATTTTTACATTTTCCACGTTTTGGAATGGGTGCATTCCACTCGTTTCACTGTCCATTGAAATTAGGAGTAAATTGATGAAACCATGTTCATGTTTCATCAATTGTCACATGTCGACACAAAAACTCGAGTTTTTTATGCTTAAACATCCCCAAATACTACTTCGAATCATCACCACATCGTTGTTTTTGATCAGAAGGGAATTCACGCGGCACCCAGTTTGCACAGAGCTTTCTCATACCGAAATATTCGTCAATGATATGATGTACATGGTCAGTACATATTTTTAGAGAGCCTACTATCTCGAACCACTTCACCTTGGGATCTTTCAATATTACTTTCTAGACTTTTTTGATGTTTTCCGTCTCTTTAAGGCGCCCACTGCTTTCGTTGTCCGCGTTACTCATTTTATCTCTTAGTAAACCAATTTTTAACGGTTGATTTCTTTGGTGCAGAGTTCAAATAGTGTTGTCCAATCTAAAATTTAGGCTTATATACACTCGTGTGGGTTGGAAAATCGATATTATTGTATTGCATTTTCTTAAATTATATTTTTTTAAGATAATTTCTTCTAAATTTCATAGAGATCTCTGCACTAGCTCACAAGTCAACAGCGCGTTGATGTTTTTTAAAAAGTACCGTTGTGGAGAGCAAGGTTTCTCAAGAACCATGTGATTGTCGATGTAATTTATTACTGGTTACTTGAAAACTACAATATCTCATACTTGAACGAAAGATTTTTTATTTCAAAAAAGAGTTTTTTATGCAGTGAACAAATTGAATTTTTGGACCCAAAAAAATCAATATTTTCTCTAAAATCATCACCACTTGCGTTGATATGTTTATTTCGATAAAACCGTCAACTACGGCGTTGTGATATAAGCCCTTTGGTTGCTGATGAACCATCAGCCACTTATCATGCTCAATGCAAGGCGTGTATGAAAAGAAGTGTATCGGGATATTAGATGTAGTGCCAACAAATGGGCATATTTTTCACTGAAAAATTAAATTTAACAACTTGAAACATACACAAACGTATCAACAGTGTTGAATTATTTAAAAAAAAAATCTATAAAAAAAAAGATTTTTTTTTTTCTAGAAAATATGTGTATGATATGTAACCTCTTAAGGTAAAAAATTAATTTTTTTGCGAATTTATTTCTTATAAATGGATTGAGTAATTTTATACGGACCTTCTGTACGTTATTGACCACACTTTTGACAATCAAGGGTAATTTTTCCATGCAGAAGTATTGAAGCATAAGCTGGTAACAGCTTTCCGCAGAAAACACTTTGCGGTGTTCACCGTAACTCGGCTGGAAATTAACCGCAAATAAAAAAACAAAGAAAAAAGATATTTTACACTAAAAAATTCCGCCATTTTGTGAGTGGAAAACACGCTTAGTGTAAAAAAAAACTGACTAAACGATCGCTATTTTATATATCAAATAATATCAAAAATACAAACAAAGTTTGAAATGAATTGGTCAAGTAGTTTTGAAATGATAGTGAACACTGGTTTGAAAAAGTAGTTTTAAGAAAAGCCCGTCTAAAGTTTATGAACTAAAAATTATCAAAAGTGTGCTCAACAATATACAAAAGGTCCGAATAAAACTACCCAATCCGTATTTAAGAAATAAATTCGCAATAGAAGTCATTATTTTAACAAGAAACCGTAACTCTTCCCTTAAACTATAGCTTCATTATTGATGTGGATACTTTATGAAAACAAAAATATTTATGATGAAGACACTTGAGATATAACAAAAGCATATTTTCCAATATCTGAACCACACATACACATATATAATAAAATTGCAAACAAGGTATGACGTACGGATATATGGGGCTGTGATCATGTACTCTTTGTCTCAACGCGTTCTGCGCTAACTAACACTAACTAATTGCCGGATTATAGCAAAAAACTTTTATTACCTACATTTTAGCGTCTACTTAAGGGGTTACATACGTCAAGAATTTTCAAAAAATCGTTTTTTTTTATTAGTTATTATTCTTTATAGTTTTAGGCATATTTCTGTTTAAGTCGATTGTAAAAATTCCCCAATTATGGTAGAAAATCAGACCGCCCGACGAGAATTTAATGCACACAGGTGGCTGTCCTTCGTTTGAGGCACATAAAAGTTTAAACGCGTTTTTCTCGAACCTACTTTTCCCGGCACGGTCTGCATGATAACTCGTACAGTTTTTAACATTTTTTGATGTGATTTTTTTTTAAATATTCGAGAATGTTTTCTCTATAGTCTGACGAGCCGGATTTTCAATATTTTTATTAAAAAATTTTATAAACATAATCAAAGTGTGACATTTAAGACGTAAAACGCTTACTTTTTTTCTAAATTCCGTAAATTGGAAAATTTTTCGAAATTTAAAAATTCGGCTCGGCAGATTATAAGAATTTTTTTTTATTTTTAAAGATCCATCAACATTTCAAGCATAAATGAAGCAGACCGTGGAGCAACTTTTTGTTCATAGTACTTTGAGTCACGTGATATTTTATGTACTAATTTTTGTAAAGAAAAATTAAAATACAATTTTTTATAAACTTTGCGTACCAATAAACATTGGGTAAAATTTCTTTATATTTATTTCTATTGTTATCCCTTCTGAAAACAGATTTTCTTTTAGCGCATTTTTGGTGCTGCTGGACGTATGTATGTAACCCCTTAAAGATAGTTTTTTAAGAAGCAAAATTTTTAAGTAATATTCAAAGGGTTTGTCGTTTTCGTATTAGATGGCTTGGGACCAGATATAACTTAATTCAAAAGTGTTCTAACTAGTACAAAGCTTAGCTAAACATCAGGCTGATTCATATAACACATGTACATGTTATCACTTTTCTTTAAAGTCTGCTGTAAATGTATATTTCTTAATATAATTTTTTTCTGTAACCTTTGCAAGACTTGGAAAACTATGATCACACATACATTTGAATTACTTTTCCATCCGCCCTATTATTTCTATACTCATTACAAATACTCAAAAAGCGAAGCATTTACATATTAACATAGTTACAACTAAATTCGGTTTATACACGACTGAAGACAATTTGCATTTCCTTCATATATGTTATAAATATATATGGTAATATATACAAATACTTCATTATAAACATATGCATTTGTGCAATAAATACAAATCCATATATACGAGTACGAGTATATTACGAAGACAGAGTGCAAGCCAAGGTTAGTGGCGACTTTTAAGAGTCATTTGAAAGTGGACTTACAGCAGAGAACCTAACTGCGTGTATTGTTACAAAACGTGCATTCTCGGCCATGCATTTTGAACGTATGTATGTGTATAAAGAGAACGGTATCATTTTGTTTTGGCCGCCTCTTGCTGCCTTGTGATTTGCTTGCAAATGAGCTTGACTTGGTGCTTACACTTCGCCGTAAATAGCAAGGTATATATCTACTTCTCAGACCGGGTTTAGTGTAGTACTGGACAATACACCTATTATGCAAACTGAAGTTTTTGGTGTCTACACCAATAAAGAAGAAGAACTGGCATTCATCTATTACTATTTGTTTTGAATAATTCAAAATTAGTTAATTTAACATACATCGAGGTCTAAAGTTTTAGTTCAAATAAGTCTACCTCCTCAAAACGAAAAATGTAAAGTAATCGCACCTGCAGCCATATTTCGTTTCTTTATATGAGGTATGAGTTCTAGTAAGGAACTTTTTAGCTTCTAATAATTGTCACTATATTTTTTCGGTCCATCAGTGTCTTCTCGCAACCATTTAGCTACGTGCTGAGTTTCACTTACGTGTGGTTTCTTCTATTGCATATGGACGAAGAAAGATTGGAGCGAGCGTTATCCGAGAAGAGCTTATCATTTAATTTACCTTGAGGATAACAGACCACTATAGTATTCCTTAAATAAAAGTAGCCGCAGTTTAAGATAGCGGTAGAAGTTCTGCTTTAAGGTAACTTCAATCAGAAATTGAATCCTTACAGCATTAGTCAGCAAAGCAAGCCGCCGCGCTGTCAAGGAGTGTCTGACCTCACTAACATAGCATCAAATTCCTTCGATATCGAAATGGTTTGGGTGCCTGATACAAAGATGACTCGCAACAAAGCACATTCTTTCCTCAATTTAGTCACACTCTTTTTTACTTTTAACACTAGCTCTGTGGAGCTTTGTGACTGAGCTCACATTGGTTAATAACCAACACTGGTGGTCATATTTTTCCGTATCAAAGTGGAACATAAGCGCTCTATTGAATTACTTACACTTAGCATCTTACCACAATGATGGCAGTATTCACTCCTCACTAGATACTGTCTTATTGGATATCACGCCGTTCATCTTCCACTGTCTAACTTTTACTGGATTAAATTTTCAGTATCACTGTAGTCAAATCTTCTACAATGGCTGAAATTGATACAGACGCCTCAACAAATTTGTGACCGGCTCTAGGCGCTTCTTGATATAAGTATTAAGACATTTTTAGAAGTCTAAGTGCTATCATTCGTGAGTATTCAAATATCAGTCGGATTATTCAACATCACCTCAAGTATGAAATTTTATTGATAATAGAAGCCCCAAAAATTTCCTCCTTTAAGACAAACACCAAAGTATTTAACAGGTGACAATTCTACACAATTTTATAGGAAATATTTTAGGCTTCCCGAAATGATTTTGTAAGGAGACAAAATACGAATTGAAAATATCCAGCAGTCAGTGAAAAAAATCACGGACAGACGTATTGAATAACTTGGCTAAAATGCTTCCAGATCTAAAATTGAAAGCGTAAAAATACAGCTTATGTCAGAACTGAAGCTGCTCGCCCTTCCAAGCAACATCGCTAGGCTCATAAAAAGTTGCGTGAACATTCGACGTTTTCTAGCCAAATTTTGTTCAGCGATGAAGCACATATTTGGTTCTATGCGTAAGCACGCAAAATTACCGCATTTATGAGGAAGAGTAACCTGATGGTGTGGTTTGTGAGTCGGTGCAATTATCGTTCCGTATTTCTTAAAAACTGATAAGGGTGAAAAAGTAACACTAAATGGCGACCATAATCGCGCCGTGATAACCGACTATTTTATGTCTGAATTGAAGTTCGTGACCTCGTCGATATGTGGTTTCAACAAGACGGCCTCACTTCTCACACATCGTACCAATCAATAGATTTACTTAGAGAACACTTCAGTGAACAATAAATTGTTAAGCCTTTTACCATTTTTCCGCTTGAGAACCGAAGCTTTCGGCACTACTATAAATTAAATTTCAGTCATTAAATTATCATTTTCGAGAGGTTAAAACCCACTCACGCATTTCACGAGGGTAATATGTACGTGAAATATTGCAAAAACTTTTGCATCATTACCTACAAGTGCTTAACATTCCTAATCCTTGAGAGGAAAACAACAAATCCGCACGCAGCAGACGTAACACGCACGCCAAGCCAAAGCAAAGCAGATGACCAACAGATATGAATAGTGTGAACCGCAAAATGGTCCATCAAGATAATAAGTTGGTCGGTAACACGCAATTACTTGGGTCAAGCATAAGTCAAATGGGTGGACGGATTGCCAATGGAGGCAAATATAGTTTGTGTGCTGCATAAGTATGCTACATATATATAAGTTGTGTATATGTGTGTGGGTGTGTGTATGTTCGGCTGTTTTCTGTTATAAGTTTTCATTTGGCAGGCAGGATGCGAAGGCACATCCCATAGTTTTGGGCAAAATCAATAACCTCATTACGTCAACAAACGAATAAATCACAAAATAGCCAAAAGGCCAGGCGTTTGCACACACATAAACATACATACATTCATTTCAATGTATGTATATATGTATATACTGCGAAATATTGCGTTTAACCAGGCCGCAGGCGAACGTAAAATGAATAGTAGCCAATGTTTGGCTGAGTCAAATATGCGAATGATGCTATTGACGCCTGTACGTGAGACAAATTTAATACCAGCGAACTGCGAAACGTGCATACGAAGTAAACGACAGCAATGGCAGACCAGTGGGCGAGCGTTGTCAGTGCGGATGGATCACTGTAGGAGATCTTAACGCTTGATTTATTCTCGAACTCGACAAAATGTAGATAACAATAAGCATGTATGTGTGCTTCGCTTGGTTTGTACACACCTACATACACACTTACCATGTGTATTATTCACAAGAACACAAATACACACACGCGTTAAACAAATAAACGCAGATTGTAGAACTCAAGCGTTTGTTTGAAGAATTCTTTGGCTTCGAGCAATTTTCGAATTCGTCTACATATGCTGCATGTGTATGTGTGTTAGCGTGTACATGTTGTTGTATGTCTGTGTTTTTAGCGTTGGGCGACAGTTAAGTTTGGTATGTGTGTGTGTTCAGCTGACATGCCTTGCAATAAGTCGGCTCCTTATTGTATACCGTTGTTGTTATATGTGCCTCAATCCAGCCGAAAAGTGTTTAAGTTGATTGCCAAGGCAAGGAAAAGGTTGCATGCAATTTGTCAATAAGCAAAATCATTTAAATGAAAGCTTTTTTGTTGTGCCACCAGGCAGTGAGTGATTGGCATAATGGTTAGGCAACTCAGAGCCTGCCACGCTAAGGTTCAAGCAAAATTAAAGTGTCAAAGGACGTTGAAACAAAAGTGTTGGCATGGCAACCAAATTAAGTAACAAAATTAAATACGAAATAATATTAAGGTAAACGACCGTTGATTGTGCTTGTAATCGAACTGCAAAAGGGCCGCAAAAAATCAGCATTGCTTTATTGTATGACCGATACTTTGTATTTATTGACAACATAATGAGTAATGGCGGTTAAAATAGCTGAACTAATTGTATCACATTTAAGTATGTAAGAGCAAAATTAGCTAATTGACCATTAACGCTTAATTAGCGTATAACGAGTGGCGAATTCCTTCCACTTCCTTCAATGATTTATAAAAGGTGTTAAAGTGATCGGATTTCGTTCGTTAATCTGTTTCCATCTAGACGCCAACTTCATAATACCCTACTCGTAGAAGCCCCCCTTCTTATTTGCGAAGAACTCGGACAGCCACTTTTCATAGGCCTCTTTTGAGTTCAACTTTACACGAAAAAGGGCACTCGCCATGGACAGCAACTGGTGGTAATCACTTGGCGCTATGTCCGGGCTATATGGTGGATGCGATGAAACCTCCCATCCGAGCTTCCGCAGCTTCTGACGAGTCATCAACGAAGTGTGTGGTTTGACGTTGTTCTGGTGAAACACTACACCCTTCCTGTTGGCCAATTCTGTACGCTTCTGGTCTATCGCCAGCTTCAAGCGGTCCAGTTGTTCGCAGTAGATGCTAGAATTAAGCGTCTGGCCATATGTGAGCAGCTCATAGTGGATGATTCCCTTCCAATCCCACCAAACACATAGCAAAACCTTCATGGCCGAAAATCCCGGCTTGGCCACTGTTTGGAACGATTCACCGGCCTTTGGCCATGACCGTTTTTGCTTGATATTATCGTATGTGGTTCATTTTTTGTCAGTCACCATCCAGTTGAAAAATGGGTCGAGTTCGTCCCGTTTCAGCAGCATATCGCAGGCGCTGATTCGATCCAGAAGGTTTTTTTGCGTCCCAAATATCAACCTTTGTTTTCCATGATTTGATCGGTATTCGTCGTCACAGGTCTTCCGCCGGCTGGCTTATCCATGGTGTCGTTTTCAGCCGCTTGGAATCGTCGAAACCATTTCTCCGCAGTTTGATGTCTTAGAATACCTTCCCCCAAAGCACCATTAATACCACGGAACGTTTTTCTAGCAGATTTGCCTTTAACGAAGGAAAACTTTAAAATAGCGTTAATTTCGGTGTTAGTGCCAGATACGAGCTGTGTAGCGCTTTATACATAGCCGCGAAATTCAAAAGACAAAAAGGCGTTAGGAAAGTACTTGACAACCTAATATATTATTGTAGTTTACCATAAAAAAATCAAAAAATGTTCACGCCTACTTAAGAAAAAAATATAAAAAAAAGGACTAAAAGGATTGCCCATCTGAAACTGTAGTACTTTCTTAATTTGCTGTAAGTTTTGGATATTATCACAAAAAAATTTCATCGGCAAGTTGGCATAGAATAAATGAAATCAAATTTTTAATGAACTCTTCTAACACAAACCTTCTTCTAGTAACTTGGTTCTGATTCGAACGGAGCAAGTGGTAATGAGAAGTGGTAAGATCTTTCTGGCCGAAAATTCCTGCAAATTTTCGGCAATCTCTTTCTTTAATTTGATGAGTTTCTGTCGGCCTGCTTTCCTAATTATTGGTATCACTCGATTTTAGGAGCTCATAATACAGCATAACAATTAGCTCCATATATATATTATATTATTTATATATTACTCAAATATTTATATATATATATATTATTATATTGGATAGGTTTCACATATGACTTTTTGCATTTAGGGTTGTCGAAATACTCGTAGTCTTTCGTCGTTTCAAAGTCGTCTTTCAACAGCTTTGGCTTCATGTCATATATCCTTGCTTTTGTATATATCCGACTGTTTTAAGACGTTTTAATATGGCCGTTTGGGTGACTCCGATCACTCAACTATTGGATGCAATAGTGCGGAAAATTTTACCTTTTTCAGACACCAAATGCTGAACTGTGGAGCCGTGGAGCCGTGGGCTAAGGCTTTAATACTTTCACATTTATATTTAACTGAAACTACTTATTCATGTTGCGTTAAGCTGGACCATATAAACCCTTGTATGTTGCACAGAGTATTTCTAATAAATTGTATTAACGATTGCTTTTTTCGGCATCACACCATTTTCGACATTTTATTATACAATTTTTAATTATTTTTCACTGTAAACTTTCACCAATTTACACGGAAACTGCGCTTTATAAAGTTGCCTTTCGTGTTTTTCCTCCCACACTCTCCATAAATATGTATGTATATACATATGTACGTAAATAATCTTAATTTTTCAACAATGCAGTTCGTGCACTCAACAGTTTTCGATACGAAAAATAACACAAAATTCCCCGAAAAACAAAATGGCCTCTAACATGCATACAAGCACACAAATTGCACTTTGCAATAACATAGAAATGCAGTTAACTCTACGCGCAAGCGAGGCACGTAAAGGCATATGTTTTCGCTCAACACAGAAAAATAACATACATATATACACAAACACATACATACATATACGTGTATGCATGCATGCATACAATTTGGTTTGCCTTTTATTTGAGTTCCCTATTCCGTGTTTATTTTTATAAGGAATCATGGAAAATGGAGCAACTAGCAGCTTTATGCCACAAGCTAGCGGCAACCTCATGCCCCACATCCACTTACCCGCCACTTGTCCCACTTAGTAAAGCTTAGCTTTTTACCCGTTTCGCGTGCGTGAAAATATTGCAGCCGTATGCCAAGTGCATACAAATTCCACAAATTGAGTATGTTTGCCTTTATGCCATGTTATTCCACGACGACTAGGCATATACTGGAACTATGTGCTATATATAGCCATGCATATCGCGGCGATTGCATTTTGCCGACATTTAAATGCTTTGCCTTGTATGCCATTTTATGTGTTTTCAATAACCGTTAAGGGGGTTCGAGCATTGAATTTTTTTAAAATTGTGTAACGCTAGCCTGTGCTGCACATAAAATGAAATTAGAGTGATTTTTAAGTTTTCTACTATTTTCCGCCAACTTCCGGCGATTGTTGCAACAGCGGCAATAACAAAATCATATTTTTTATGCAGTTATGTTGTATTTGTTGTGACTATTATTTCGTGGCTAGAAGCGCACAATTAGTTCAGAGTTTTGTATGCAAGCTAGTGGAGTGCTACATGGCGTATACGTAACGCCATTCAGTAATGATCAATCCGTTTGAAATCATAAATAAATGCAATAAAACGAGCATTTATATATATATATATATTTATAGATATATTTTATATATATATATATATATATATATATATTATATATATATAATATTATAGACAAGAACTTGCTTTTGATAGGTCATTTTGTATGGCAGCTATATGCTATAGTAGTCCGATATTAATAGTTTCTTCGGAAATTGCTCCAATGACTTAAAAAATGATTCAGATAAAATTTCATTAAGATATTTCGTCAAATAAAACAGGTTTCAACGCAAGCACTTCATTCCGATCGCTCAGTTTGTATGGCAGCTGTATGTTATAGCGGTCTCATATGAACCATTTCTTTGGAGATTGCATCGTTGTCTTAGTTAATAATTTGTGCCAAATTTCGTGAAGATATATCGGCAAGTTAAAAAGTTTTTCATACAAGCACTTGATGCTGATCATTCAGTTTGTATGGCAGCTATATGCTCTTTTGGTCTGATAGCGGTGGCTTTGACAAATAAGCAGTCTATTGAAGTAAAAAGCATGCGTGCGAAATTTCAGATCGATATTTAAAAAACTGAGGGACAGTGAACAGGTCTATATAAAATCAATTCGTTATGTTGACCATTTGTATAGATCACAGTGGTATATACTATAAAGGTCTCCAATGTTTCGTTTTTGGATTGTCACATACATATATATTCGTGTCATAATATATTCCTTGTTTTAATTTTTTTTAATATTTTCCTCCGCTTCACGACCCATTTCTTTTCTAGAAAAAATTTTAAACTTTTTTATAAATTTAAAATTATATTTATTTAATTTACATTTCGAATATCTTCGAATGCTGGCAGCGAATTTTAATTAAGTCACCCAATACCGTATAAACACGAGTATGCGCAGCTGAAAAGCAGTATTAACACCAAACTACCCGAAATGCCACAACAATCGGTAAATGATAAAAAAAAAACTACAAACAATTCGTTTTTAATCAGCGGCATCAAACGCTCATTTATTACAATCACTTTAATAGCCGGTTATGTAAGCGGAAATTAAACCCTTTTAGCTGTGAACAAACAGTTCGTTTCCTGTGCGTGTGTCTATGAAAGGCTGGTGCTGCTCGAGGCCAGTTGGCACAGGTAACGCCGGAAGAATATGTGTATATATATTATATATCACATTGTCTTTCATTTTTACTGTTGTACAAGCACTTCACTACTAGGCAATTTTCAAATTAAATGAATGACAGTCAGAGCTTTGGTCGAGTTTCTGGTTGATTTTTTGGTTGGCTTATCAGCACACCATTTGTCGCTATGCTGTCGGAAGTAATATGGTAAGCCGTAAACTTTTCGAAATTGCATTAAAATTGTAGTGTTGTAAAATAGGTACAATAATAACAATATACAAGTATTTATGCACATTGTGTCCCAAAAATAAGCGAAAACTTTGTACATATAATATACAAGGCATAAGATATCATCTTTGAAAGTTTGTTTTGTATTCAAAGTAGGTTTCATTAAGCTTAATACAAAGTTTGGAAGGATCAACCAGCGCAGTCATTGATTTTGTATGCTATTTTATGGAATCTTCTTCAATTAGCTGATGACTGGGGTATGTCTGAATTCATCATAAAATGCTCCTTACATACTGATTTTCAGCTTTGGAAATAGAAATGATGACAGATCAGGCGAATACGAGTCGTACTAGGATAGCTGAAACCACTGTGGGGAGTGAAAAATTCATCTTAGTACTACGAGGGGCAGTCTAAGGGTGCAGTTCTATCTATCCCTCTTTTATGGAGCCTAGTAGTAGATGAACTCCATGAGTTCCTCACAAACAATGGGCTGGTTGGAGATGTCAAAAGAGGTTAAACTCGTAGGCCTCATACTAGACTCAACCTTACGGTGGAATGGTCATATGGAATTAAGACGGTCCAGAGTCACCAAGACACTCAAGGTATGCAGAAGCCTAGTCTGTTGCTTCAGGGGCTGCAAGCGAAGTATCTTAAAGTGGCTATATACCATGAACTTGGCTTATTGTCATTTATGGGGCGATTTTTAGGACATCAAAGGCAATGCAGGCTTCACAAGGCCTTCAAGCCTAGGTGCAAAGACTCGCCTGCGTCTGCGCTTTAGGGCCAATGCCTACTTGCCCAACAGCAGCACTTGAAGTCATGTTGGAGCTCATACCACTACATCTAGTAATAAAATAAATAGCGAAAAATACCATGCTGCTCATGGCAACAAAGGGGTTTGGTAAAGGGAAAATAATGTCATTTCAACAAATGAAGGGAAAAGACACATCATCCGTGTGCCACTTCTTCCAAGAGACGGCATTACGAAGAGGGTAAACTTCACAAAGAAGTTTAAAGTTACTCTCGGCAGAAAGACGGAGTGGAGTAAAGCCACGCTCGACCTCTTACTGAGGGGCTACACGGTCCAATGGTACACTGACCGCTCGAAAACACCGCAAGGCATTGGAGTGAACATTGCTGGACTGTATACCAAACTATCCATAGGATGTCTTCCGAGCATCTTACAAGCAGAAGTCTTTGCTATAAGTCAAACTGCAGAAATCAATCTCCAACGCAACTATCGCAGGCAGCGCATCGCTATATAACGAGAGTCAAGTTGCGATAAAAGCGATCTCTGCTTGTGAAGTCAAATCGCTGTTAGTTTAGTCAGAGATTATATAGGAAGGCTGAACCGCCTATCAGTTTGCAACCGTGTATACCTGATCTGCGTGCCGCGGCATAAAGGGTAGCCGGCAATGAGCTGACCGCCCAACTTCCAGGATGATGGGACCAGAACTATACATTGCGGTGGGTTCACTGACCACAAAGAAGTTGCTTCGCAAGGAGGAGAGAGTGCTTTAGCGGCAGGCAACAGACAAGAGGTGTGCGCCACACCAAGTTACCATTGGGTGGTTACAACCTAGCAACATTTAGAAATATGACCAACCTAGCCCCAGACAAAATCCATTTCCTTGTCGCGCTCTATACTGTGCACTGCGGGCTCAAGAAACACTTGTCCAACATGAGCATAGTCTCTTGCGCAAACAATCGGGTTTTTGGCATCGAACCGGAAGCTGCAGAATCCCTGATTCTGTATTGCCCAGCAATTTGTAGAAGCAGGTTCTAGGCCCTTTTATTCATCTGTACTACCAGGGATCACATTACTTTCATAGCGCCCAGCAAGCTCCTGGAATTGTTCAAAGTGCTGGACCTTTGTGACCATATGTGTTATAAAAGAGGACACAATAGACCATAGGTCGCAGTGCAACACCTCAATTATTTTTTATCTTTCTATCTACCAGCAGAAGTCTGCCATTATGTGACGACACGATCAACCTTGTCTTTGATACTCATATTTGCTCTTAGAATCTTAAAATTCGTCGTCATATTTCGGACAATTTATTCATAAAACCTCAACTAGAGAAATTTTGACTATCAACACAAAACTTTTGTAAGCTACAATTTTGGTATTTTTCATAATTTTCCGTATTTCATAACCAACCAAAGTCTCCACCTTCTCCAAACTGAGTTCGGAAATTATTTACATATGTCAGCAAAAGAATATATTTGTTGTATAAGTTACACATTTTGAATGATCAACACCATACATTTGATGGCATTTCCTTGTTTAATAGTTTCACTCATTGTAAAATTTTCCGAGCGCACTTTATGTACATGGGATCTCACGCAAAATTTAAAATAAAAAGTCTTAGTATTTTTTGCCTTTAGTAGTATTTAGTTAGTTAGAAAGATAGAGAAATTCTAAGAGACTATTATTTCATTACTACTTCTGAACGACGGAGGACAAATCGAAAGAAAAAAACACATCCGAGCATATTCGTATTAATTCGCCTCAAAAGGTGTTACATGGGTTTCCAAGAGTAAGAAACGGACTTTTTTTAACAATTTTTTTCTCATCTAAAAAATTTAAATATTTTATTAGAATTTTTTATTGTTACAAACATACTCTACTAACACGGGTTTTTTACATTTTTTGAAAAAAATATTTTAAACTCGGCCATTGAGTCGCCATTTTCGGTGACCCCTCGTAAAGCAGTTGCGCCCACGTTGGCAGGATAACTCCATACAGGATCATTTAAAGACAAAAAAATACATGTTTTAGTCAATATTTTAACTTCAAACTTGGACGAAAGAAAAATAACTGAAAATTTGGCATTTTTACAAAAACAAAAAAAAAAAATTAAAATTTCAGTGAAAATTTCGCGATTTTTTTTTATATAACTCAAAGACCTGTGTGAAATTTCATAAAGATTGGTTAAGTAGTTCCCGAGAAATCTTGTCAACCGACTTCAAAAACACAGGCTCGAGAAAAACGTGTTTAAAGGCGGCGCACGTAGCCCATCTAGCCCCGAGCGCACAAGTTCTCAAGGCTGTTACTTCAAAACTATTGCTCGGATCAACTTGAATAATAATCTGAACTTTAGGACAATATTCTGGAAGTTTTGTGGAATTTAGTAAAGTAATAATAATAAACCAACTTCTTGGAAAATTTAATTTATCCTCTTTAGGGTATAAAAAAGCAGGAAAGTTCATTTTTTAATTCAGCTGGTTTTGTTAAAAAACTTTCCAAGAAAAATCCACAGCACGATTAAAATAACCAATCATGTTAATAAATACCAAACGCATTATAATAAGAAACAAAAATTGCTTTCATGTTTGTGTCGCAATGCTTCTTCAATTATTTACGTAAGTGTATTAATGTCAAGAAATAAAATTGAAGGCAATAAAACGGCAAGAAAATCACAGCTTTGACTGACAGCCAGCACGCCATATTGAAGAAGTAAATTAAATTTGAAAGCGAAAAAATTTGCTCTTGCTAACATGTGGGCGACTGTGTGCATACTTGTATGTGTGTGTGTGTGTGTGTGTGTGTGTGTGCATTTAAGCAGCTTGTCATTTAATTTAAGGCAACAGCGTGCTCAAATAAATACGAAGAAAAACGAAATTGAAGCGGAACTCCTAAAAATAATTTACAATAGCACAGCACACACACACTGCCTCATAGCCGGCTACATAACGGCACACACACATACGCATGTGCTAAGTGAATCCGACATGCGGGCGTAACAAAGTAGACTTTATTATGCGCTCTGTTAGACAGCCAGGAAGTTGGCTGAAGTGTGCTTTGGTAGCCTTTGAAGAACGATGCTTGACAGTCATGCGCCCGCATCATCATGCCTTTTAATGTTCTTTTATAGCCTCATTAAATTACACTTTATTGCTATAAAAAGTAAAATATTATGTGATAAAATGCCAAGTACGACGACCAATAGGACACTCACACACAGACAAAGTTAGGTTCGAATGTGTTCTCTTATACATACATATATATGTGACTGCTTGTACGTCCATATGATGCGAATTTAAGGTCACCCGCGCCACAAAATATACAAACTTATTTATAGACGTAGCATACCTTTAGGCGCAATCGAAAAGTTGTTGGCGTTACGCTTAGTCAGTGCGGAAATGCACGCGAAGGGCGCACGCTTCGTCCGATTTTCCGTATAAATATAGCTCGCGGCTAATAAAAGCGTCCATGCGATGGGCGACAAAGCGTGACAGGGTAGCCTGTGTACTTATTTCTGTGTGTGTGTTTGAACAGTTGACTCAAACGGTTAGCCCTCCTGCTGCTTCATAATACGGCACAGGTGTGCAAGTTAGCTTGTTGGCGGCATGATTTGGGGGCATACCGCCTAATTTTATTTTGCAGCAAAGGAAATTTTATTGGCATTTTATTTGATAAGAATGCCATAAACGACAAATGTGAAAGTTTTATTTAATTTTGAATCAAAAAGTTTGATTTTTAAGAAACGAACACAAGGTGAAAGCATACTCAGCAATTCGTACATAATATTTCATTCACTATTGGGTGTGGCACTATACACTTTAAACCTAAATACCTTTCCCAAATATTTATGTAATAAACTCGAATAATTTACGAAAATCATAAATCGATTTGTTCACTAACTAAGTAGCTTCAAATAGCAAAATTCATAACTGAAGCTAATAATAATATTTAGTATATTAAAATAATAGCATATCGCCGAGGCAATTCGTAATTATTTAAAGCGGCTAAATATTTATTTAATTGATAACACAAGCTTCGAAATGTGCGAATTTAATAGCTATTTGTTATTTTATCCAAATTAACTGAACTTTATTTACATATGTAAACGTAAACGGTTATTATTATTCCAAAACACAAAAAAAAAAAAAAACAAATTAAATTTATTGACACTCACAATGGCAGAGCATAATTCGAAAATATTCCATAAAATTATGATAAACTTGTAAGTATTTGTGCGATTACAACTAATTATGAAACTCAAAAGCTATTTTAAAGAACACTAAGCGCATTTGTTCGCATGTAATTGCTATTGTATACAAAACATTGTTTAACATTTAAATTAATTTATGAACAAATATTTATAAATTATCCATTCATATTAGTTATAGGGGGACTAAGAGAAGCAAATACCGGATTAAAGCCATTTTTGACACACTGACATACTATTTTCAGACAGCAATTTTCTCAAAATTTCAAACATTGGGTAGTCAAAAACGTCTTTTCGTATTTCTAAGCAAAATCCAACTTATTTTTCTTTATAAAAGATGTGTTTCAAAGTAAACACACCTTTAAAAAAACAGAACAAATGGTTTTTCGGAAAAATCAATTTATTTTATTCAAAATAGTCTCCTTCTGCTTCAATACAGTTTTTTACACGGTCCAAAAGCATGACGAACGAGTGTTTTAGCTCGTTGGCCGGTATGGCCGCCAGTATGCCGGTGCAAGCCTTTTGAACGGCCTCTACGTCTGCATAGCGCTTTCCTTTCATAGGTAAATGCATTTTTCCGAAAAGAAGAAGGCGCACGGTGCCACATAAGGTGAACACAGGAAGTGGTTAATAAGTAAAATGTGATTTTTGGGCAAATAATCGGTCACAATGACGTCCTTCGAATGTTGCAATTATGCAATTTTTGATCGTCAGTCAGTTTGTGCGTAACAAAGCGGCCACACACCTTTCGTAAGCCCAAATGTGCGGTTAAAGTACGATAAATCGATGTTTTGGAATGTTAAATTCCATTTCCACGAATTTTAATGATGATTTGGCTGATTTTTGATGAATTCACGCACAATTTCGATGGAATTTCCAATGATCAGAGATTTTGATTGCCCCATGTGGGCATTTATGTCCTCACGACCACCTTGAAAACGTTGAAACCACTCGTGCTCTCTGCTACGGGATAGGCAATCATCGCCGTGAACATTTTCCATCAATTGCAACGTTTCGGTAAGAGTTTTACCAATTTTAAAACAAAATTTAATTTTGGCTCTTTGTTCGAAGCTCATTTTCGCACCCATAACACAAACATACTCACACTTAAAACACAATAACTTCACTTCGAAGAGTTGAATTGTTAAAAAGTTCTCACTGGATAATCTATAAAGATAGCAGACTCTAACGCACCAGTTGACATATCGTTGGCGCCACCAGGGGGCGCTATATTCAAAATATCTTTTTTACTTTGGAAATATCCTTATATATACAATTTCTAGTGTAAATAGGGTCGTTTTTACGGCAAATCTTTGAAGAAAGATGAAATTGTTTTAATTTAAGAAGAAATTCTAATAGATAATGAATCAAATACGGACATATGTGGAGTCTGTTGAAGAAGATGAACAAGTTATAATTTCAGAAGACAATGAAGATCAGTGTTTGAGTGACGTTCTAAATGAAACAGTCTAAAAATCCTCAAAACGCGGTTCTTGAGGAACCATTGCGGAAATGGAAAAAATTTGGAAAACAACCGAGAATTGTCGTACATTGAAACTATTGTTGAAGAAACCATTTTTAATTTCGAATTTGTATTCGGTACATAACAACGAAGCACTTCAGCTCAAAAGAGTGAGTTCCGTGCATTTCTTAGCATCAACTTAATTATGGATTGCCATCAACATCCAAGCTGTTGACATTACTGAAGATCTGGCTGTACCCGTTATATCCAAAACAATATGCCGTAACAGATTCGATTCAATACTAAGATTTTTACATGTAAATGATAATTAGGAAATCCCCAAAAACAACAAATATCGGCTATTCAAAATATGTTTTATGATTGACGCACGAACAAACGCTTTCAGCAGGTGTTTCACGGAACCAAGGAATTATCAGTTGACGAATCTATAATTATTTTCAAGGGCAGAAGTTCCACCAATCAATATTGCGCCATGAAACCAATTAAGCGTTTTTATAAATTGTGATGTTTGTCGGATCAATATGACTATATTAAAAGATTCCAGATATACCAAAGAAAATATGAAACTGTTTAGAGAAGTACGTAGAATTTAGTCTCGGGGTGAGAGTGGTTTTGTCCCTCACAGAAGATAAGTGGTGCGTGAAAGAAGAAGTATGTGTACTTCGATAATTATTTTGCTTCCGTTCGACGGTTCCTCCAACTCTAGAGAGTGTTTGCGTGGAACAATTAAAGGCAATCGAAAAGGATTTCCTTCAAATATGAAGCCAGGAAAGCAAATGAAAAGAGGCGGACTTGATTCACGATCTACAATGAATGGAACCAATATTATAGGCGTATAATCTTCATGGCATTGAGCTAACTGCAGTCAAGAGAAGAGATCAAAAAGGTCAGGAAATACATGTTCACTTTCCAACTACCGCTAAAGACTACAACCCATTGATAGGTAGAGTAAATCATGCAGATCAACTGCAAAGTACCTACGGGATAGGTAGACGATCTTAAAAATAAATGGCATACTCTAGATTGTTTTGGGGGCTTTTGGAAATAACTTTCGTTAATTCTTATGTCGTATACTGTCAGACACATAATAAAATCATTCTGCCGGAATATTGACGATCCGTTGCTTAAGGTCTAATGACGCAAAAGGAGACTGGTGCCAATGAAAGAAGCTTGAGACAGACGCTAACACAATCAAATAAAAAATGTAGTAGTAAGTGTGCGTCGGTTGCAACTGATGTTCGATTATCTAACTTGGGAGTACATTGGTCAGTATTTGTTGAAAGCCAAAGAAGATGTGAGATGTGCAGCATAATAAAAGATACACCCCAAACCACATTAGAAACATTTAAAACCTTTTAAACCTTTTATACCATCTCGCGAGTAAAAAATATGACCTCTGACGTTTTTAACAATTCCGTTATATTGAGTTATCATGCGATTTCATTCATTTTCACATGTAATAATATTTGCACAAAGAGGGGAGCCTACTTTAGGGGCGTCAAAAAATCGATATTTTGGGAGGGAAAGAAATAATTGATTAAAGCGAAATTTAGAGGGATTATAGTTATATATTTACACATCATTCACAAATTCTTTTGATACGAAATCTTTGATATTCTGTCTTTGGGAAGCAATTTCCCGATGCATCTCGCATATGCATTTATCGGAGAGTTGGCTGAATGCAGGTCGCAATTTCTATTGCAAACAAAAAATTCAAAGAGATTTATATCTTTTAGTAATTTATCTTCTAGTTGTAAAATTTTACTATTTTTTTTTTAAATTGAAAAAAAGTGGTTTTTGACCAAAAAATATTACTTTATGTTGTTTAAAAATATGTTCAGACTTGACTTTTCTTAGTTTTTTTTTTTAATTGAAGATAATTTAATGCGAAATATAATAAACTTTGTCCAAATTATTTTTTTTCTATCCTGTCCGCCAATTAAGAAAAATCGTAAAAATGAAAAACCGGGAAATTGCGCGTCAAAGTTTTCGCTGTTCGCCCAAGCTTACATACATATATCTGCTAGACGCTCGGCCACCATTTCCCTTTTAGCTTCGACAATATTGCGAATTCCCATCTAATTCTAATTTTTAAAAAGATTTAACAAAAAAAATCGATTTTTTTTAGCTTCTAAAGCAGGCTCCCCCTTAAGTGAATTTGGTTGTTGTAGCTTTTAGCTTTTTCAAACTTTTTTGCGCACAGGGGCCTCTTGGTACTGCGATCCTTTTGCCAATTTCAGTTCCATATCTTAATTTAGTGCTTAGATATGACACTTCACGCGTTTTCGATCCCGCTTAGTTTTGGGTGATACAAACAAACGTTAGGTGAACAACCATATTAATGTGTAGCAACATGTTGCAAGAGTATGCATATGATGCATAAAATTAGCTTAACAATTTTTAATTGCAGTTATTTATAAAAACACAATTTTTTCGTATGAAGTTTCAATATTTTATATCGAAAAATGGTAATAATAAAATAAATGCAACTTTAAAATTACATTAAAAATATTATTTTGAGCTGCAGTCAGAAATTATTTAATTGAACACACTGCCACTAAAATTTCATCTAGCCAAAGTTATATATAGAATGTACTTTATAAAGAAACATTATCCTTGCTATAACGTAGCAAGCTTATCACAGATTTGACCACGTAATTTCGCTATAAACTATGAACAAGTAAACAAACACACCATAAACACCACATGCATAATGCAACATAGCTTAGCAAACACATTAACTAATGATTACTTAGCTACAATGTGTACAGCACACACGCTATGAATGCACACAATGTGTGGACAAACATTAGAAATGTTATTCATATAGAAATGTGCGGTGGTTAACATGAGGTCAGTGCACACAAACGTCACACCGACAGACAACAAAAATATTAACTAATTACCGAGGAATATAATATAAAAGGCCAGTTACATGTGTATGCATGAGCAGTATTAATTAAAATGCAGCAAACGTATAGAATATTTACTGACAAAACATATTGTATTATAGCAAAGGTAAATATTGCAATGTTCATCATACGCCATGGCGGTGGTACACAAAATTGAATGCGGAAACTTGCTAACATATAGTATTATGAATGATTGCTTTACGACTGCAGCCTCACCCACCTGCTTTGTATTGGGTAGTGATCGCTGCCACATTTTTCTTACGCTTAACCACTCCCATACAGGCAGGTGTACATCGCCCAGTATACGAGTATAAAGCGCGCTATCAGTCGCTACGGAGTAATTAAGTAAAGTAGTAAGTTCCATTTCATTAAGTAATTTTTACTGCTGTTGCTTGCCAATCAATCATTTACCTGCTTGCTTATTCCTTGCTTGTAGTTGCCACTGCCGTCTTGCCAACTGATTTGCTGATTGTGTTTGTTGTTTATGGATTAGTGGTCAATTTCTGGTCTATAGCTGAGTTTGGTATTTATTACACAACCTATGCTTGCTGTTATTTAACATTAGCATTATAGGCACTCTTCATTGCCGTTGATTATTAGTCATGCGTTGCAAGTAAATGAAAGAAATCATTTTCACATCTGGTAGACTTTGCAAAAGGCTTGAGTTTGGTATGAAGGAAGTCACTGCTGACGTTTGAAGTAAAAAAAGCAATGTCTAAGAACTGTTTACTGCTTTTGAGATGTTTTCTAGAACACAAGTAGATAGTGCTAATTAATATGCCTGCAATACTTTTTTTAGTTCAGTTTCGAAATTATCGCATGGAGGTTATTACATGTACATACCTTTTGTTCTAATAGTTTATATAAAAGGAAGAAACTAGCTGTTTATGCGGCTATATTTCTTTATTTTATGCTGTAATGATATATCTGCAATGACAAATTTTTAAATATTTTTGGTATTAGTAGTATATATTTTAAGTATCAAAACCAAATTCTTGTATAAGAACTTTTTATATTTTATTTGAAGAAATTCTTTGGATTCGACAATTCTTTCATATAGCTGCCATACAAATTAAAGAAACCAAAATTATGTTCCTGTATAAGAACTTTTATATTAGAAGAGATATCTTCTTGAAATTTGACAGAGATTAATTTCTAAGGCAGTTTTAAAATATGTAAAGAAATTTTTCGGATCGAACTACTATAGCATATAGCTGTCGTACAAACTGAAGAATGAAAGTTAAGATCTTGCATAAGAACTTTTTTATTTGAAGATACATATATGTTCTCAAAATTTGGCATGAATTGTTATCTAAGGTAGCTCTACAACATTTGGAGAAATTTTTTGGATTTGACTATTATCTCATATAGCTGCCATATAAACTGAAGAATCCAAATTAAGTTCTTGTATAATAACTTTTTATTGGAAAAGATATCTTCTTGAAATTTGGCACGAATTATTTTCTAAGGCAACTCCAAAATATTTTAAGGGGGTATTCTAGTCTAGAAATCAAATTTTGGGCAGTTTTTTGAATTTTATTTAAAAAAGAAAAAATATATTTTTACAATCCAAACTGGATGGTGTTTTTATTGATATCTTAAAAATACAGAACTGCCTGATAATAAAAATAATTTTTTTACGTTTTTTTTTTTTTTTTGAAATTCCTGAATTTTTTAAAATATTAAAAACAAAAATTTTGAGACGATGCTGGTAGAAACGATAAAGGATTATATAAAGAAGGTTCACACAAAATTTCAAGTAAATCGGTTGTATAGAATTTGAGATAATGCCGGTACTGTGTGGAAAAAAATAGTAGTAAGTAGAAAAAGCGTTTAAAGTTTTACGTTATACGATATTCGCTCAACCGGTCTAGTTGCCACGTCACTAAAATGGCTTTAACTTTGAAAATAATTTGAGTTTTGAAAAATCTTTTTAGGGAGATATTTTTGAACATTAAAACTATCAAATTATGAAAAAAAAAATTTCGAAAAAATTCTCAAATTTCTAGAGTAGAATACCCCCTTAAGCGCTTTTGGATCAATCTACTATAGCTATAGACCAAACAAACTGAAGAGTATTATAGCTTGGGTGCAACCGAAAATAAGATTTAAATAAGATTTTGCCATGTTTAAGCAAAATACGTTTTTAAATAAATATTTTCCGGATTTTTGATTTTCTAATCACTATAAAAACGATTATTATTTCAAAAAATTCAAAACTTAACATATAATCAGCATTACTACTCATATTCGTCACCGATAAAGGATAATCATCTAAACATTGTTTTAGCCTAAAAAAATGTACATTAAAAAGTCTCCAAATTAGAATATATCAAAAAGCAATTAATTAATCTCTCAAAACCTCAAATTTGTGCGCCATATTTAATTTTGACACACTTAGTATCTTTACCAACACATTCATACACATTTCGATGCGCGTCAAATCATATCACTCATACGCTCTGTCACCCCTAATTATGTGGAGTTTAGTTAAGCTTTAAACGTCTTTTGACACTGTCAATCAAGTTAATTTAATCACAAAATTTAATATAAATTCAATGAGAGCTTAACGAAATTTAATTAAGTAAATGCAAATAATCACATAAAAGGAGCACACATATACACAGATAAACATGGCAAATAATTTAATAATAAATAACAGAGTGAAGTAAAGTGATAACTAATTTTCATAACAGCTAATGAAAGTCTTGCTGACTTTCACATTAAAAACAGTATTTGTTTAACTTACCTTAAAAATCCGCTGATATGTTTCAGAATTTCATTTCTGTGTTGGAATTTATTTTTATTCGTTTTAAAATTGTTTTTATAATGAAGAATGTGGAATATTTCTTCGATTTACCTGGTGTGAATAAGTTCAGTGATCTAGATGGAATTCACGCTATGAACGAGTACATCTTACTCTCAATCCTTTTTGGCAAGACTTCACTAGAACTCAGTACATGAGACACGTTTTCGGATATGTGAGCTTCGGCAAACTCTGTCCCAAATCTGTATATCAATACACAATATATACACATTTTACCGAAATGAATTCTTAAATAAATAAACAATCATGTAATTGTGCATATAATAAAGTGGAAATTAATTTATACTCAATGTCAATGTATGCCACAAACAGTTGCGGTCGCAGTGTGGCGGCCGATAATTACTTATGACGTTTATACTCTTATCAACCGCTGAAACTTAGTGGTTTCAATTATTTATATGGCGTTGTTGATTTTGCGACCTGGCACAATTAAGCTTGCCATTTGACACACCTATATACACACACATATTTATATTAATGTGGTAATTCTTCTTGTTTATTGCGTAGACATCGCTTACGCATTTATAGCCGAGTTTGGCGGCAACTGAAGATTTTACGTGTAACCAGGTCCTCCTACACCAACGAAGTTAGGATCTTCCACTGCTTCCCCTGACGGATACCGTATCAAATACACCCAGAGCTGAAGTGCTTTCATCCATTCGGACGACATGACCCAGTCATCGTAGCCGCTGTGTCTTAATTCGCTGAATAAGACAATGTTATCGTAAATCTCGTACAGCTCATCGTTTCATCCAATTCCAGACCATACATCTTCCGCAGAACTGTTGGCAAAAGTTATTCTGGAACCTCATTTGGTACCGAATGGCTCAGAGAGGGCCTTCCCGATCCTGAATGAGATTTTCGGATTACTCAACGTCTGTTTAGGCAACCGTATTCGTTTTGCGGGTTCAGACATAAAAGCAGCTCCTTTTCGTGCTGTCAGAAGAAGGTTTGAAATCGACGAATTGGTGGTGAGTGTCGATTCTCCTTTCACAGGTCTTTTCCAAGATTTGGCTCATGTTGAATATCTGGTCAATTGTTGATTTTTCAGGTCTAAAGCCACACTGATAAAGTCCAACCAGTATGTTGACGGTAGACTTTGATCTTTCACACAATACGCTTGATAGAACCTTATACGCGATGTTAAGAAGGCTTATCTAACAGTAGTTGGCGCAGTCCCTTTTTGTGAGTTGGATAGAGAACACTTGAATTCCAATTGTATTCTACAAAGAAATTGAGGCATGCTCCTTATCAGTTTTTTGTCGCCGTATTTGATTAGCTCGGCTAGCAATCCATCGTCCCTCGCTGCTTTGTTGTTCTTCAGATGGGTAATTGCTATGCGCACTTCTCCATGATCGGGCAATGGAACATCTACTCCATGGTCACCGATTGGAAAATCGGGTTCGCCACCTCCTGGTGTTATACTTTCACTGCCATTCAGCAGGCTGGAGAAGTGTCCGTTCATAATTTTAGCATACTCTATGTATCAGTCACTAGATCACCTCTGCGGAATTCTTATCCGAGGCTGTTTACTTCTTTTAATTGGTTTGATTTTTTAACAACAACAGTGCACAACCCTGGAGAGTAAATATTTCGCTTTCTCGCTTTGGCTCACCTTCAAATGGATGGTAATTGGCTAGCCAGAGGATACTCAGTCAAGGACCTGAAGTCGTGAGCAGCTTGAAGCATATATGTCTAAAAGAATCGTTTCTGCTCACTTCCAAGTGATTGACCTTCAGAGAACTTTTTTAGCTTGCGTGAACTTACAACATGACTTCGTCCTTCTCAGCGGTGCATTAAATAATAATCTATGCCGAATTTCATAAAAATATTTATTCATATAAATGTTATACGAGTATGCTATAGTCATCGGATTTGAGAAATTTCGAACATTGTCTCATCGTATAATCCATACCAAACTTCTTGAAGATATCTCGTCAAATGAAAGATTTTTTTAAGCAAGCAATCGTTTCCAATTTATATGGCAGCTTTAGTAGCCCAATATCGGCGATTTCGTCAAATGAGCTACTTCAATTTGGTAAAAGGACGTTTGCAACATTTCTGATCGATATCTCAAAAATTAAAATTATAGGTAGCATGTACATATTCAGACGAAAACACAGCTGTACAATGCTAAATCCACTCAGCTCGTCACGCTGATCAGTTATACACACTCTTACATATACATATATTATTCGTATGGCTTTCAATGTTTCCTTTTTGGTGGTAAAAACTTGGTAGCAAACTTAATAAAATCTCTTCAGGCTATAAGGTTGTCGTTTTTGCATGTGATTTTCTATTAATTTTTTTTTTTTTTAACAACACTTTTAAAAGAAAAAAAAACCACCCAAACATAGTTATAGACTTGGTTTAAAAATATAATTTCTACTCATTAGCAAGTCAATCAGTATGAATGTGTGAACACATAAGCTTCTTTTGTTGCTCTTGTAAGCTTTAACGATTTTTACTTGTAGCAAGGAATTTCATATCAACTCTTGAGCACTTCATTCTCTAAAGGCATTTTCTTTACACTACTTCGAACCCTATCACGGATTTGAAAATTTAAATTTTGCAGTTTCAACAACTTCTCTACGTTTTTAACTCAATTCCGACATACCGCACTTTGTTGCAAGGTGTGTAAGTGCATGAAATTGCATTCGCCACAAAATTACGGTATGTGTATGCTTGCCTGCTTGCCAAAATTTCTTGCAATCAGCTAAAGCTAAGCAAAAAGTGAGTTTTAATAAAATTACAAAAAGACATTCCACAAAAAAGCGAAGAACTATCTGCTGCATAAAATGTCTCTGCCGTGGCAAAAGAAAATGCCAACGCTTGCTGCATTGCAGCGATAAGCTGTTGCACGTGAATGTGCTGCGTCAGCTGGGTGCGTCCGACCGATGTATGCAAAGTGCTGCAAACTTCCGCTCCTTGTACATACATCTGTAATCTAGCATTATGCGCATAAGTGTATGGAGCTGTGCGTGTGCGTGTGTATGTGTGCATTGCAAATAACGTCCTGCAATTGGTGTGTGGCAGCTTTGCACTAAGACTTTCGCACTAAGTCTTATTATTTTATGGAGCTTTCACTTCACACACTGCTTGCTTTCTAATTATTTCGCCTTTTCTTTTTTGCTTGACTGCTTTTGCTGTCGTTTGCTTCCACTACATTTTTGTATGATTTATTTGCTGATGCAGCGTTAATATATTTTTCATACTTTCGCACAATTTTCTTCAAAGATTTCATGTGTTTGCAATTCTTAAAGAGGGTATCAAATATCATTGAAATAAAGTTAAAGGAAATGTCAGACAAAAAGCATGTGGGGTGACTGTGGAACAAAATTATAAAAAAAAAAATTGTATTCTTGGATCAACTATCTTTAGGTGTCAAGAGCGTTGACTTCTTAGTTTATTTTTTACGCGCGGGAATAAAAGTAAGTGATTCGTTGCCAGTCGAGACTATACGGCGAATAACTCAACAAATCGATCTTTTGATGCTTAAAAAAGCAGTTGTTTCAGACGATGATCCCACAAATTCCAATATCTTGAAAAGCAACTGGAAAACAAATGGTTGTGTAACACTAAGAATTTTATGTTCTGAGTTGTTCAGTATATCCAGTTTTTCCAAAAGAAAAAGTCGACAGCCATTTACTTTGAATTGCTTCGTGCGCGAAAATTTTTTCTTGGATTCGGTTCATCTGAAAACACCCGTACTGTCGACTGCTCATTACTTTCGGGCTCATAGACCTAACCCACGATTCACTACCCGTCACAATGTCATAGAGTGTCTCGAGGCACAGCTATCGTATATTTTTAACAGTTCTCTCGAGCAGTCGTTTTTTGAGTGCAAGATAAATTGTGTGGGATTCAACGTGTACAATTTTTTTACGCATAAAATTTCATTCAATACTGAATGTTTGCTGGTCCGACTAATACCCATTGTGCTCTCTTATTTACTATAGTTCACATGACGATCACGCAATATCAGTTTGCACAGAGCATCAATAGTTTCCGGAATAAGAACTGCTTCTGGTCAACCTTCACGAAATTCATCTCACAGTGATCTGCGATCACTATTAAATTCACTAAACATTATCTTTAATAAACACTAGTTCTTAATTAAGCTTCATCTCCAAGAAATTGAATTAGCTTTTCATTGCACTGTTCCTGCCTTAATAACCTCGAAAGCAGCAAAAAATTATCACCTCAAAATTTTTGCGATTTAACTCTATTTCTTAGCTGAGATGAATATTTTAGGTTACTGTTAGTAACATAAATGAAGCTTGTATGTCAAAACGTTCTGAGTATTTATAATATCAAAGCTTTACGATAAAGTCATGAGTTGCCAGATTACAAGAATATGCTTGCCAAATCGTCAAATATAAAAGGCAACTTGGATATTTTAGGTATTTGTTCATAAAGTCAGCATTTCAGGACCACCTAAATCGGGTACAGCAAGTCAAATCATAACAATAAATTCATATAATTGAAACCTGGCTGAGTGCTTTGTAAACACGCTTGAACAGAATACGTTGCGGTTGTCTGAGTTATGTACGAATGGGGAATTGATATAACCATTAGAATTGTTTCTCTTTCACTGCCGTTTAAACTTTTCATAGGCTTCTTTGAGTTAGAGTTTCTAACGCGCTTCTAACTGCTTAGGATTCTAAGCCCTCACTTTGCTCATCCTCCTAACTGACAACCAATTAGTTTTAAGTATTGATTTCAGATCTTAAAAGGTCTCAGTTACTAAAACAATAATTTATTGTTTTTTTTTATTTTTTGTTGTTTTCGTATATTTTTTGGTCTTTACATTACTTAAACTACTACTTAAACGGTAACTGACGTCACTTTTGCGGGATGATGAATGAAAGATATGTGGTTCAATTGGTTGAAGAACTATTCCGTACAATGCTATTGATAGAGCTTCGTACAATATATTAACTAAAGGACGTATCTAAGACTGAAGTTCTGGATGAACAATAGCTGCTCTGTCGGAAGCTCTTGCAATTTTAACCAAAATTCAAGAATAATTCGTCATTGGGCTGAGTTATTGGTAAAGCTGAAGGTATATTGGCAAAACTTATATATGCAACGGGTTATTCAACAAGGATGCTACAAAAATTGACCTATAGGTCCAGCAACCGACGACGTATTTTGTCCCGCTCTTTTGATATTTCTCTTCATTAAGGTTTGCCATTTCATCATAGAAAGATATACGATCAAACAACGAGTCGAAATTATTAAAATTTACTATCGAAATGCGGTGTCAGTGGCCTCAACTCTAAAAGCGGTACGTCCAATTTATGGTCGTCATAACTGTCCTGTGAGATCAACAATTGAGAGTCTAGTGCAAAAATTTTAATCCACGGCACAGCACCAAATGCTTCCGTGGCAGTGAGACAAAAAAGTGGCTGTAGTGTCGAGAATATTGCTACCGCTAGCGTATCAATTGAGACAGACCCAAATCAGTCACTCACACGACGTTCTCAAGCTTTGGGAATCTCTGTGACGTCGTTGTGGCGAATTTTGCAAAAAAATCTTAATTACGGTTTGATGCGGTTAATGAGCCGGTGGTGTCATTGGGCCGTACTTCCTCCGTGACGTTCAAGACCGGCACGTTACTGTGAATGGGAACCGCCATCGCTCAATGATAACCGAATATTCGTGGCCCAAATTGAAAGAGGTGGACTTGGACAATATGTGATTTCCACAGAATGGCGCCACAAGCCACACAGCAAATATCACAATTGATTTATTGAACAACAAGTTTGGTGAGCGTGTTATCTTTCGAAATAGCCCAGTCAATTTGCAGTTTCGGTCGTGCGACTTGACGCCGCTAGACTGTTTCCTAGGAGGCTCCGTCAAGTCTATGGTTTATACCAACAAGCCTGTGACGATTAATGAACTTCATTCCAATATTCATATAGGATTGATTTTTTTTGAGTTGATCAGTCTAGCCCTTGCAGACAAATTTTCCTCACCGACTCTTAAAACAGCATTTCGAGAACATCTCATTTGAAATTTTGAGAGCCTACCACATTGTAGCTGAAACAGTTAACCGAATTAACTTCAAATTTAAAATCGAGGGAATAAGAAAGAACATTTGAAGAACTATCTGCGACATTTTTACGGGTATAGTAACAAAAACAAATTTTGCTTGCAGGAAAGAGAAATTTCGAGTATAAACCCAGCCATTATGAACGCAGATGATATGTACATTTGTTAGTAGCAAAAATTTCCATTACTAAAACTATATCGATGTTAAGATAACCAATTAAATTGTACAATATATAAATAAATATACACAATATGCATAATGAATTCATTGTTTAGGCCAAAAATACTAACTAAACAAAATTTAATCGAAAATGCAACCAGAGCAAAGCTGAGCAAACGATGTCTTAACTGCACACACACACATAGACGTAAGCGAGTTGTGCTCAGAGCCGAAGTTGTTGCACAAATTCGACACACACGCATACACATTCATGTTTAATAGAGTTTATGGAAAGCTCTGTAATATTGCTCAATATATTATTTATGTTTATTGCTGTTAGTATTTGTGCACACACGCATGGTTGCATTTCGGCAGTATTTCGGAATTTAATTAAAATGCATCAATATTTGCACAAGAAAATAGCTGAGTCCTGGAAATCTTAAGTCACTGGAATTTCATTAATTAGTTATATTTATGCATGTGTATGTGTGTTATCTCAAATTTAGGACACAAATGTGAAGATCAGTTAGATAAGGGAGAAATCTTGTATGAATATTTGCCATTTCTGAAAATACATGCCATTGTATATTAAAAATAGCAAACTGCTACAAAAAGGTAAAATGTGCTTGTGCCTTGTTAAAGTTATATAAAGGCTTAGCAACATAAGTAAAAAGCACACATTCCACTGTAAGGGCAAGTAGTGAACTTTTTTGCAAATTTTATTATAGCAGGTAGTTAAGGAGAGGACATTTAATGTTCTCCAAATTTGTAAATATTAAAGACTGAGACATATTTCTAGGATTGCGCTATTTTCATGAACATGAAGACGTATAAACATTAAGGTGGGTCAAGAAAAGCGAATTTTTTTTTTTATTTTTTCGCTTGGTACTCTGAAAATTTGATTGATAGAGACCCTGAAAAAGACCTCCAAGTATTTTCAATTATTATAATAAATAGGTTATTATAGTGGATATGTTCTTCCTTCAACGGTTTTCTATTTTTATTCTTATTTGTTTTTAATATTTTTCGATTTTTTTGTCGATTTTTGACGATGAATACATCTCTATCAACCAATTTTACTGAGTACCAAGCAAAAACAAAAGCATTTGCTTATTTTGACTCACCCTAATGTACATAGATCTCACAAAATATACTTCATTTAACTTAATAAATCACAGCGACAACTTTTAAAATATCAATAAAGGAGTTCGAAATAGTCCAAACAATTTTTACGGATACTCTTTCGGCATACTACACTATATGTGTTCTAGAAAATATATGCACGTCATTTCATTAACATCCTTAGGAGGTTATTTTTTCCAAGTGTTTTTCTTATATATGTAAAATAAAAGATGTTATTTATTACATCTTTTGAGCATATCAAAGAGGATCATATCAATAATATTTTATGAATTTTTCAAACAACATATGTGACCTGGTCTACGAAAAGGGGGCTTAGGTGTCAAAAAATCATTTTTTTTTTCGTAGACCAGGTCACATATGTTGTTAAAAAAAATGTTTTTTTGACACCTAAGCCCTCTTTTCGTATTAGAAAATTTAGCTGATGGCAGTTAGTTTTCGGAGACACCGTCCAAAGAAATATCTTCGCTGTGGTCAATATAGCCGACAAAGGATTCATCCAAAATCAAAAGGAAAAAATAAATAAATAAAAAGAACATTGTTATCGGCAGTAAAGTGAGTATGAATGGTGATTCATTGAAGCATTTGGAAAACAAAATAATTTTTGCCGTAGTTGTACACAAGGCAGCAAGATTTTATATACAGTTTTTACCACTAATTGCCTTAAGAAATTAAATGTAATCGAAAAACAGAATCCTACCATCATCCTATATAGAAAGACTATGACAAATTGCAATAAGATCGCTTCAATAGTTTTTTAAAAAATGGTGACCACCGGCGATGAAAACGATGTTTCGAGAAAAAAAGATAAAAAATTGAAATAGCCGACCAGTCTGCCTGCTGGGCCGCTATTCCAAGGGTTATATCTTTCACAATTGCATCGTGATTAACTGAAGCTTTGAAAAAAAATTTTAGACGTTTCATATTATCAAAAAAAGAAATAGAAAGAAAAATCAATTTTTTTTTTTTTTGTTTTAATTTCAAAATTCACCTAACCCATCATTATCTTAGTTACAAATTAAACTTATAAAGCTTAGACCGTGTAACATATAAACATATTCGATACGAATTCAATCAAAAATTCAGAAAATCTCATATATGGTATTATTTTGGTAATTTTCATAGAATATTTGTCACTTGCCAAGCTCCGTGTCGTTCTCTTAATTGATGCTTGAGTTATCGACGCTAAGGCATCAAATAGATTTTATTATTAATTTTTTTTTTAAGTTTTTGTTGTTTTATTTTATTATTTGATTTATTTTGTGTTTAAAAATCACTGTATATTATTTGAATTAATTTAATTTTTAATATAATTTAATTTAATTTTTTATCTTTTTATTTCTTATTTCAACTTAATTCTGTTTTGCTTTTTTTATTACATTTAACGTCTTTTATTTAACATATTGTAATTTAATTTAGTTTAATTTAATTTTATTATATTTTATATAATTTTATATTATGTTTTATTTTATAATATTTATATTTTTTTTTTTTTAGTTTCATTTCATTTTATTTTATTTTATTTTATTTTATTTTATTTTATTTTATTTTATTTTATTTTATTTTATTTTATTTTATTTTATTTTATTTTATTTTATTTTATTTTATTTTATTTTATTTTATTTTATTTTATTTTATTTTATTTTATTTTATTTTATTTTATTTTATTTTATTTTATTTTATTTTATTTTATTTTATTTTACTTTATTTTATTTTCTTTTATTTTACTTTACTTTACTTTATTTTATTTATAATATTTTCTTTTTTTTTTAATTTATTTTATAATGTTTGATTCTATTTTTATATGTCTAGAAATATTTTACTTGAGAAAGAGTGTTGAAAATGTAACTGTAATATATTTCCTAAGAGGGCTTTGTCCGAAAATGTAATAAGAATAAGTTATATATTCCATATAAATACACTATATTGTATATGTAACATATATAACTACTGAAGCATGAAATCCATTTTGTGAAATAAGTCTTGAATAAACAGTTGAACTAAGAACTCTGCCAACATTATTTAATTTAATTTAATTTTGTTTTATTTTATTTTGTTTGACTTTAATTTACTCTTCTTATTTATTCTACTTTATTTTATCTTATTTTATTTTATTTTATTTTGTTTTATTTTATTTTATTTTATTTTATTTTATTTTATTTTATTTTATTTTATTTTATTTTATTTTATTTTATTTTATTTTATTTTATTTTATTTTATTTTATTTTATTTTATTTTATTTTATTTTATTTTATTTTATTTTATTTTATTTTATTTTATTTTATTTTATTTTATTTTATTTTATTTTATTTTATTTTATTTTATCTTATTTTATTTTATTTTATTTTATTTTATTTTATTTTATTTTATTTTATTTTATTTTACTTTATTTTATTTTATTTTGTTTATTTTACTTTGTATTATTTTATTCTATTTTATTTTACTTTACTTTATTTTATTTTATTTTATTTTATTTTATTTTATTTTATTTTATTTTATTTTATTTTATTTTATTTTATTTTATTTTATTTTATTTTATTTTATTTTATTTTATTTTATTTTATTTTATTTTATTTTATTTTATTTTATTTTATTTTATTTTATTTTATTTTTTATTATTTTATTTTATTTTATTTTATTTTATTTTATTTTATTTTATTTTATTTTATTTTATTTTATTTTATTTTATTTTATTTTATTTTATTTTATTTTATTTTATTTTATTTTATTTTATTTTATTTTATTTTATTTGATTTTATTTTATTTTATTTTATTTTATTTTATTTTATTTTATTTTATTTTATTTTATTTTATCTTATTTTATTTTATTTTATTTTATTTTATTTTATTTTATTTTATATTATTTTATTTTACTCTTTTATTTTATTTTACTTTATTTTATTTTATTTTATTTTATTTTATTTTATTTTATTTTATTTATGTTATGTTATTTTTTTAATATTATTATTTTTCTTTTCAATAATTTAGATTAATTTTATTATGTTTGATTCTATTTTTATTTGTTTTAATCTAAATCACTTTTCATAAGAAAATCCTGTAAACTAGTTCTACCATTTAATAATCATAACCGACCAATTACGAGTACGTTCGCAGCATAAGAATCTCTGAAAATCTTTCAAAAGGCAATGAAGCTTACTTCTTAGCCCTAACAAGTAGAACTCTTCCGTTTTCACCTTTTTTCCCCTACTACTTCACAACTGTCTCTGCTCAAGATTTATTACTTGTTTCTTTATTCTGCTCTAACAAAATAATGCTTCTACGAACCAACAACAAGTATGTGATGAATGTGTGCGCAGTTGCACACTAAATCCTTTCATGTTGACATCTGTATACGCTTGTGTATGTGTGTAAGGCGTGCAACTTTGCAAATAGCAAACAAATGCTGCTACGAAATGCAGCCGAAAGGAAAGCATACATGTATAGATGTGTGTATGTATGTGTTATAAGTGCAGAATATACTCCCAGCTGCGTTCCAGTTTAGCCAGTAGGTGCACTTCACAATATATGAGTCGAAAATATTGCAACTTATGCTAGTAGAAATTTTAATGCAGCATAATTCATGAATCCAAATTCAAGAACAAAGAATTATGTGAAAGAGATTTAGAAATTAAAGTGAATTTTTTTGAAAATTGAATTAAGCTGTTTCTAATCGCTAACAATAATCTTTCAATTTGTCGCATGAATAACATTTAGGTAGATATACATACACATGCTTGTAATTCATGAACATTTAAATCGTGCTCATATCTACGCAACTTTTATCTAAGCTGTTGCTTCTGTTGTGCTTTTGTATATTTTTTGTGATATTTTATCGCCACACCAATACACTACTTGGAAAACTATAAATGGATAATCCGATTAATGCGCGGAAGATTGTTTACTTATATTGTGTTTACTTACACTCATAAGTGATATGTGTGAATATATTATATATATACCCTAAAACGGATGTGTATAAGCGACTACATGGTACTATATACCCACATGACATATACGAGTATAAAGAGGTTTTCAATAGGCAGCAAACGAATTTCGCACTCTTTTCACATTTCTCGTCAGTAAGGTTTGCCATTTTATTATGGAAAGATATATTATATAATCCAACAACAAGTCGAAATTATTAAAATTTACTACTGAAATTCGAAGTCAGTGGTCTCAACTTTAAGAGCGCTACGCTCCAATATATCATAATCGTCTGTCTGATCAACGACAGCGATGAGCATCTAGTGAAGAAATTTGAATGCCCGTAGTGGCAAGAATACTGCTGCTAGCTGCATCAATCAAGGAAGACCCAAATCAGTCTCTCATACGTCGTTTTCAAGCGTTGGGCATCTCTGTGACGTCGTTGCGGCGAATTTTGCGAAAAGAACTCGGCCTACATCTTTGCAAGATAAAATTCATGCAATAAATGAAGCCACTTGATCACTAGAATCTTCGTATGTTCGTGAATTGAAATGATTTGGATTTTCATCGAAAAATCATCTTCTGCGATGAGGCTCACTTCTGACTGAATGGCTTCGTCAATAAGCAAAATATGCGTTATTGGTCCACACTTATTCCATAAGTCACCGTTGCGGTTTATGAGCGGGTGGCGTCATTGGACCCTAGTTCTTCCGTAATAATCAAGACCGGCACGTTATCGTGCATGGGGATCGCTACCGCTCAATCATAGCCGAATTTTTTTGGTGCGAATTGGATGATATAGGCTTGAAGAATATGTGGTTCCAGCAGAACTGTGCCACAAGCCACGCAGCGAAGATGAAATATACTCCTAGATTGTTAAAACTTTTTTATGCTCGTGCATAATTTGATCTTGCCATTTAGTCCATGTTGAACAGCCATAAATTTTGCAAGCGAACGCCTGTTGATTTTTACCACCGAAAATAATTTACCACGACTAAAGAATTTTTGAACATTTTTTGTTTACTAAGAACGGAAATATTTGAGTGACGCAAAGCATTAAGTGAAGTTTGGAAAGTCATCGAAAATTTGCTTCATCCACCTGTGTCACAGATAATGACCTGAAAACAAAAACATGTTTGTTAAAGTTTTGGGTATGAAACGTTTTGATATTTGACTCGTACCAAAATACTTGAATCCTTTGCAAGCAGAGGTCACAAAGGGGATGTTTGACAACTTAGCTTAAGGCCCTATATTCTTCAAACGCTTAAATACTTGTGACAAGAACAAAAAAACCAAATTCTACAGAAAACTATAAATACCTTTTCAGCCGAGGCTGTTAAAACTTGTATGGGAAATTTATTAAACGTTGGTGGTTTGGTATTTGCGCAAGAGCGCATTTGGAAGTCGTATTAAAATACGATTTTTTTGTCAGTCCTGGTCATATTTGATCAGATTCGTTGACTTCTCTGTTAAAACAAACAATCGACTATTTGGATATTCTAAGTGTTTGCGTTTAATAAAAGCTCGCAAATTTTTATATAGGAATTGGAAACTTCTCCGAAACGAATAAAAACTAAAAACAAAAAAGTAAATGTGATTTCAGAAAGTTCGATGGATTTCTTAAAAATAATGATTATACTGTTCTACCAGAATACTGGAGCTTAACATGACATTTTTCTCGAGTGTTTAAAGTGCAAAGTCCGTCTATGCAAACGCCGATTTGGTATTTTCAAAAGGGTCCGATCTAAAATAAACACTATTATGCCGCAGTTATTTTTTCTGTTTTTGAAAAGTTGCCGCGATCGTGAAAACAGTGATGATAAGGCCATATATTGAATAAAGTTGGTTTTTTTACAAAGTATTTACTACATATTTACACTTAAAATCAAATGCCGTCCCATAACACTCGCACATTCGTAAATAAAATTAAATGACATGTGAAAAAGGCATAAACATTTTTTGCTCACGGCCGAAACCGATAAACGAATTTAGTACCACTGAAGAACCAGAAGATTATGACGTCTAAGCCAACTACATTGAACTGCAACTACTTTTTTTACTTCGTCTTTACACTTTCATACTATTATGCATTATACCCCACCTACTTGTTCTTATTTCAACTCCTATTCGTTGCATGCAATCGCACTGCATCCTGCTTTGCAAGGACTTTTAAGAGCTTTTCCCTGTCTTACACAACTCTTAAGCAACAATGCGCGAACTTAAGCTTCGCGTGCAGCTACGACGTGACTGCAAAGACATCGGAATAAGATACTATGAACGCTGAATGTAAATGGGGTGTGAACTTATTATGACAACTACATGCAGTTTTGAAAATGAGAGCTTTTCAGGGCGGTGACTGCTTTGTTAGTTGCATTTTCACTATTTTCCAGCGTTCTAGTAATTTTATAGTCAAAGCAGAAGTTTTTCGAATGTCAGAGGCATATTCTTGTTGTAATGTGTGATCCAAGCAGAGGTACTTTTCTCAATAGCCTTTGTGTGACAGATCACGCGTGAGTCTTATGAAGCTGTCGTGTTATGTTTTTTCAATATTTTATGGCATTTCATCATGGAAAGACTTACGCATCGTCCAGTGCGTCTTAGCCATAGTTGAGATTGTACACAAAAACCGTGGAGAGACGACTTGGTGCATTTTACATCGAGAACTTAAATTGAAAGCATAAGCCGCTCGACCTTCCCAAGCGATATCGCTTGGCTCTAAGGCTTTTCTTCTTAATAAGATCAAAAAAGATCCGACATTTTCGAGCCAAATTTTGTTCAAGGATGAAGCCCATTTCTGGCTCAATGCAAAATTGCCACATTGGAGACGAAGAGCAATTTGAAGAGATCCAAGAGTTACCATTTCAGCCAGAAAAAACATTATCGGTCCATATTTCCTCAAAAATGATGCAGATGAGTACGTAACCGCCCATGGTGACTTTTATCGCGCCATGAAAACCGACTATTTGCTGCCGGAAATTGAAGCTCGTGATCTCAGCGATATTTGCTTTCAAAAAGATGGCGCCTCTAATGTACTTATTGAAAGAACAATTCAGTAGATGATTTCAATTTCATAAAGTCTATGCGGACAATTCCGTTTCGACTCAGGCCTTGGAGCAAAACACCACGAGTGCTGTTCTCCAATCGAAATGTTCGAACGAGTGATCGAAAGTTGAACTCAACGGATGGACCATCTGAGACGTAGCAGCGGCATTTGAAAGAGATAATCTTATAAAAGCAAATGCTAAAGAATGTTCTTTCAAATGATCAAACCATATTTCCCACTAAGTTTGAAGTTTCACCAAGAGAATCTTCCATTTATGTCAATGTTGTGCCATCCTTTTAATATGACCCCAACTTTTTTGGATCTTAGATATTTCGACGTTCAAATTTCTGCTCAAGATTAAAGCGTTTCGAGCTTTTCGACGGGTGTCTTGTGCACTGCAATCGATAGCGTACCGGTTGATTGTGTCTGGATCTCGTCTCAGTACATGCCCGAATCAGTAGCATTTTCTTTGGATAACTTCGATCCACAGAGGTGTGAAGTTGGAAGGTGACGGGCAAGAAAATTCGAATTTATTGCGAATTCATTGATTTGTGAAAACTGCAATCTCATTTACTTGATGCGACCTTTACTTCGTCAAGAGAACCCCGCTCGCTAGCAGGCTGTGGGTGGTAAACGTAGGTGAGGCTGACAATTGGATCGAGCTACATATTTGCTTTACTATCGGTGGTCTATCGCACGTAATTTTTTATACTCTATATAAACATACATACATTTGGTGGTCATGCCTGATACCCTGAACTAGATTTTCAAACGTGCTAGGTATCAATTAGAGACCTTCATAACAATAGTAATCGAAGAAGAATCTAACTTATAATGCAATTTGGGCAGTAGTTTTCTAGTCATACCCAGATTCCATAGCTAATCTTAACGATTGCTGGAATATTGAAATGTGGATCCGATGACAGATTTCATTTCATAGTGTGGCGCACACATCGATGGAAAACTTCCGAAGCTTTACTAGAAACTTCCCTTATTTGTTTTAGTAACAAGATAGAAGTTTATTTCCTGATCACTTACTTATTTTCCATTCTCTTTAAGTTACTTTCACAAAGAGTAATTAGAACTGGTTAAAGATCTGGGTATATACCTCCCTTTTCTCAATTTTTTATTTTGAGCGAATTTCTTTCTTGTTAAACTACGAATTATTTTTCTACTTACTTAAGGCGATGCATTAATATCACACAAAAATTCCGGCAAAAATCCTCTAATGCCAAATCATATGTAGAATCTTTAACACAGATCCCTGAAACAGCACAAATAGCCCTTTAAACTGTCACACACCATACCGGCATAAGTAACACATAAAAAATCTTTAAAGGCCAGGTCTACTATATGGACGAAGGGAGAGCACGCAGGGGTGCCGAAACACACTATGCCAATAATGAAATCACATAAAAATCGAAAAATCAAAAAAATACACAACAAAGCAATGGCAAAACACATGCCGAAAGCTATGTGAAAAAGCTCCAAAAGCCCTTTAACCCATTGATGAAGGCGAACACAACGAAAAACCTGATGAACTATGCAAACGGGGAGAGGAGCGAATTGTGCGCAAACGAAAACCAGAGAATTTGCAGAGTAAAAGGCGAAGTCAAATCGCGCAAAACGCCATAAAAGTGGCTGCTGTCAAAAATGCGGAGGACATAAAAACAGCAGCACTCAGTGTTATCCAATGAAATGCTGCACAAAGTACTGTTATGTATGCATGCCTGTGTATGCGTCTGTGTGAATTTTAAAGCAAATAGTAAAGACAAAAGAGTCTGCTGGCAAATTTGCCCAAAAATTCGATGGCGTTGTGGAAGGCTTGCACGTGCACACACACATACTCATTACATATGTACATGTACTCACAGACAAAAAAAATTTAGAGAGGGAAATTGCATTATTTCATTTCTTTTTTTTTTCTGTTTTTTTCTATGGAAAGTAAAGAAAAACACAATCAGTGAAAAACACTAAAAATTACAACAACAACAACAACTGCTAACTAAGTAGTTGACCGCCATACGGTACACTCAGTACCCTTAAGTGTGACAGTAGGTTTATGTTTGTGAGTATAGTTGTATGTATTGGGTATGCATGGCGTTGCAAAGTGGGTTACGAAATCACCAAACTGTTTTTAGCTTGGCAGCGCTAAAAAAGCGAATGATAATAAAACAAGGAAATCCCCCATTTTTCACGTAACACAAAAGACATAGTGGCAACACAAATTGGTCAGTGGGATCAGCTGTGAAGGGGCGCGCTAAATGCGCAGCTTGACTGTTGCTGTTACTATTTACGAGTATGCAGTGAGATTGTGGTTTTCAAGCGTAATTGTGGAAAATTGTGCGATGTTTATTTATGCGCTGAGCCTTTAATCGGTGCAAAGGGTATAAATTAAAATGTAAATTTTATGCAAATATTGGAAAGGATAAGAAGATAGTCGTTTAATGGTATTTAGTATACTTCAAACGTAAAATCTATATGTAAATTTGCAAGCATTTGATTTCGATCGTTCAGTTCGTATGGCAGCTATATGCATTAGTAAACCAAGGGGCTAGTTCGCCTATATGCAGACAGATTGAAAACGTTCGGTGTGTTTTTCGTGAGTACCTCCTGTCGATAGCCTTACCACTTGGCTCTCAGAAGCATAGCGTAAGACATCAATGTGTTGATCAGTGCCGTGAAAGTGCCAGGAATTTTTCAGTGTGAATTCTCAGTATGGAAGGGACGCACTAACCATCTCGGTAAAGTTCTTGGCCCATTTAAAACCTCCGCCTTTCGTGGGGACCGACCCCCGGTTATAACTCCATATCGAACTGACAAAAGTTCAATATTGCCGCATTCGGGCATTACTAAACCACAATCACTACGATACTCCCCAAAGGGCCGTGATGCATGAGTGGGTTAAAGCGAACTTAAAGAGTTCCTGATCCCCGTGGTACCAGATTTAAGTCTCTGATCAGACTACTACCAGTTGAGCTTACATGCTGCTCTGGACAAGTGGTCAACGGTTGAACCCCATACGATCATTACACGCTTACACCATTCACCTAAGCCGAATCCTCGTCAAACGGCTTCACCGCCTTAATAACTTACGCGCAAAAATACCAAATTACTAGTTATAACTGTTCGGCATTCTGACCATTGTAGATCACACCATTAAATTGTAAACGTGCTTCAGTCCAGCTATTTCCCATGGACAAATACTCCGATCTATCAATCTATCAGTAATGACTATAAATCTTCCACAGAAACTTTGTTTCAACGCGGTTGTTATAGACAATGATATCATCTGCGTACGCAAGCAATTGTATACTCTTTTAGAAATTTGTACCTTCTCTATTCAGCTCTGAAGCTCGAAATAATTTCTCCAGCAGTAGATTGAAGGATTGGTACGATAAAGAGTCACTTTGTCTGAAACCTCGTTTGCCATCGAACGGCTCGGAGAATTCCTTTTCGATCCTGACTGAGCTTTTCGGTATTGCTCAACGTCAGTTTACAAAAACCAAATTCAGAAATCGCGTCATAAGGGCAGCTCCTTTTCTTGCTGTCAAAAGCGGCTTTAAAATCCGCAGAGAGCTGATGGGTGCCGTTCCTGTTTTCGTGGGTCTTTTCCAAGGTTTGGCGCATGGTGAAGTTGTTAGTTGTTGATTTTCCAATTCGAAAGTCACTGATAAAGTTCGATCAGTAAAGTGTACTATTCAGTAATATTTTCCTGTTTATTTACTTCATTTTGACCTAATTTCAATGGATCACTGTTTCTTACTAAACTCACATGTATATATTAAGCATATATGCGACAGATTTTGAGTTTTAAAATTAACCTTTCTTTGCTTGCTTATTTGTTTCCATTGGTATATCGTAGCTGCTCTGTTTTGCCAGGCTCAAAACAGTTTTATTTACTTTTTTTTACGGCGATAAAGCTGACCTTTCTATGGCGCCGTTTCGCCTTTTTTAATGCTGGCTTTGCGATATTTTTTATCTTTTCGCTTTTATGCTGGGATTTATGTCATCTGCAGTGTTTTTAGTTTTCTCCTGATGCGGACTTCAAAGAATTTTTTCCTGTTGCTAGTTTAGAGCTATATATTTCTATTTACAAATTATATACATATATATATATATATTTTATATTTACAAAAGTGCTTAAATGATTTTTATCTACCTCAAACAGGAACTAGCTAGAACATATGAGAAAGATTATTATTATTATTGTTGCAATATTTACTTCTTTTACCTGGAAATTACCAAAAATGTACCGTGATAATATTAATTTAGTTTTCGAATCAGTTTGTGGTATCTTCCACTTTCATTCATGACAAGTAAAAAATACAGCCATCGTATGGGTGACTTTAAATTTTTAAAACTTCATTTAATGAATTTCCTGCATCATCAAAGAAAATTAAGGTGACCATAGACATGTTCAGAATGTGAGCAATTCCAATTGTTGCTTTGGTTCCAGAGGCAGCATCTATTCTAGTTAGGTTTCCACCTTCTACCTTCGCTTATGTGCTCTCATCACAACGTTGCGTTTGCTTGTATTATCGTGCTGCAGCTTTATCCAGCTTTTATACTTTCTTAATGCTTTCTTCATGCATAGACAATACGTTTTACTTACAGCTCGTTTTCATATTAATGACTATTTTCCTTTCTCTTATTCTCTTACAGGTATGTGCTTGAGTGGAAAAGTGTACTCAGTGTCTAAGGTAGTTATAGAGTGCAATTGTAATGATTACCATTAATATAAGTAAATTCAAGGTATGTAAGACGATATATGTATGTATGTTCTACAATGTGCAAACGCAGTTATTTGTATTTGTTTCAATAGTAATGTTAATGTACTTGTTATGCTGAAGATGATTGTCAGTTAACGCTGTAATGTTACTGAGTTATTAACTCTGTGATAATGATATGTTGGAGTCCTTTCTTTCTTTTCGCTGTTTGGCGCCAATTGTAGATATCAAGTATAGGCAGGTCCTTCTCAACCTGGTCTTTCCAACGAAATGATGGTCTTCTTCATCCCCTGCTATACTCGGCGCGCACTGCGTCGAATACTCTCAGAGCTAGAGTGCTTTCATTCATTCCAACGATATGACCTAGCCAGCGTCTCTTAATTCGCTGAATTATGTCAATGTCGTCGTATATCTCATACAGCTCATCGTTGCGTCGGCTGCGGTACGCAAAAAAAAACAATAAATCTTCCGCAAAACCTTTGTCTCAAAAAATCTCGTAACCACGACTCATCAGATGTTGTCATATAGCAGGACGGGTATAATAAATCAAAATGGGGGTTTCTCTTCCAAGGCTGATGTTTACTTTTCATTGCGGATGTTTTTTACCTGACGGGTCCTAAGCCCAGCGTACAATCCTGGGGAGGGATGGTTCGCCTACTCACTTTAGCTCGCCTTCAAACGGGTGTTCGTTGGCTACCCAGAGATTAACTGGTATAGGACCGGAAGTCGTGAGCTGCTTGAGCTATATGTAAAGGAATCGTTTCTGAAAATCAGACTTCTTCGAACTTTTCTCACTTGCGTGAACTTCTACACATGACTCCATCTTTCACTTCACATGACTCCATCCCTTAGATAGGGCTTACTTACTGTGGGCAAAAGATAGTGAGACACATACATCGAAATGTTTTTCTTTATAGCTTTTTTTGACTTGTCAGTGACATCTGTGCCAAATGTTACATCAAAATAATTATTAGTGTTTAGTATACGTTTGGCTTTCTGAAGTACATAAAGTGCATTCGGCGATTTTTACGATGAGTGAAATTATGCAACAAAGAAGTTCCATTAAATTGTGTTTTCGGAATTAAATTTCAGCTGACGAAGTGTTCAGAATGTTAGAAGCGGACTACGGTGATAATTGTTTATCGTGACCAAGTGTTTTTAATTGGTACAAATTATTGAAAGAAGATCGCGAAAGCGTTGATGAAGAACCACCTCTAGGACAGGCATCAGTATCAACTGATGATCAACTCGTCAATGAGATAATGGAATTGGAGCTTGTGAGTCGACGATTAACAGACTGAGATCTCACTGGCATTTTTGGAATATCGAAAAGATCAGTGAAAATAATTTTGAAAGACCATTTGGATCTAAAAAGAATGAAAGCACGATTGGTTCAAAAATCACTAAATTTTTTGCATAGCAACTACGAGGATTTCATCAAACATATTATTACTGGCGATGAGTATTGGATCAATGCTTACGACACGGAAACAGATGATCAATTGGCCGAATATCGTAGATAAATTGAGCCGCAGCCGAAAAAATCACATAAAATCAGGTCACAAATCAAGGTTATTGTCACAGTTTTCTTCGATTATCGAGGTGTCGTGCACTCCGAGTTCCTTCCGACTGGCCAAACTGTCCACAAAGTAAACTATTTCAGTGTTATGCGTCTTTTTCGCGAAGATATTTATTAGAAAAGGCCGCAATTATATAACAATTACTTGTAATAGCTCGAGACCAGCATTGCGTTATTAAATTTCTTGTACTGGTAATGGTACTATGATTACTGTTACTTCGTTTTGTATATTCATACTGATAATGTCTTCATTGTCAACGTTACAGTTTTACTTAATATTTTTAACACTGGTTAATGCTGGCACTATGTAATTATAGTAATGGTACTGGTTACTATTATTGTAATGATTACTAGTACCGTGCATATTTGTACCGTTCTTCGTCAGTACCGTTATTGTGGCACATGTAATTTTACGTCTGTAATCGCACTGAGATATGTTTTATTAGTCGTCAATACTCTGGGTTCTAGCATTAATCATAGTTAAAATAACTGTACATACTCAAAAAAATCGAAATTCTGAAAACGCATATATTTTAAACTCCAATTCTTTTTTTTCATATTCCTATTTGCATATAAATATATGACTGTTGATGGAAAAATTATATTTCAGTTACCAATATTGCTTTTACATTGACCTTTTATTCATTTATGGAATGCCGTTATTACATTGCAATGCTCATATTCGTTTTGTGTGTCGTGACAATCAACTGTGCATTCGCGTGACAATGGTTTTCAAAAATTCGGACATGAGTGTGTACATATATAAAATAAAAATGGTTATACAATCTATTTTTTCAAAAACAAATTGGAGTAGGAAAAACCATGTCATACAATATTTTCATTTTTTTACTTTCAGCGATTTGAATATTTTTACATAAAAGAGAACTTTTCGCTATTTCCGTTAGAAAATAGATATTTCGTACGTATTTCGTACTGTATGTACAAGAATAAGCCAAATATTATATTTATTTGCTGGAGCACATGTAACGATAATACCCGATACAGACATGTAGTATCAATACCATATATGGTACAAATACCACATGTGTGTCACTATATACTAGCAAAATACTATATAAGCAATGTAGTATTTTGCTGGTAACAATACTATGATGTTTCATTGTGGTATTTGTATAAACACAGCTAAAAACAGGTAACAAACTTTGCTAAAAGATTTTACACAAAAGCTCTTCGAAATATTCTGTCAAAATTACTTAAAAAATTAATTACTGAAATGGAAACCCAAATGTTTTTCACATTTTTTCTTCCGGAAAACTAGAAAATTCCTAATTTTATGTGAGGATTTTAAAGAGACTTTAACCAAATAGCTTTTTTGCGATAAAAATAGATTAACTTTACAGTGTTTGAAATAAATGTACTTATTTTCTTCATAACACACATCTACATATAATTGTTTTATGAAACAAAGGTAGTATTTGAGTTTACTACATTGCAACGTAGTAAACAGAATACCGTGATACCTTTACTATGCTATTGTTACTACATCTCTGTCTCAGGTATAAGCTAAAAAATACTGTGACATTTGACTTGTTCAATCTAAAATGTTGGCATGTTGTCTGATCCAACGAATTTTGCATTTTATATCACTTTTCATTCAATCTCACTGGGAAAATTTAAGATTCAGTAATTATACATTACTAACAATCTATGTTCCATGTAGATTTAAGGCTTCAAAGTACCAAAGGTAATTAATTAATCAGCAAAATATTTACAGGTATATATTATTCTATAATGGATCCCAAAGTAAACTACAGTTATTAAACTTAAAAACTTTCAGACACTTTTAAGACCGACCAAAAATTTTTTTAGTCACGCAGTAATCCACATAATTACGAGTTTCTCTATTGAACACCTTTTTATCTCCGTCAAATTCTGGCCTTCTATTTCTGCATCAAATGGGCATCTGTGATTCGCAAACACCAACTTAAAGTTAATGAAAGCCCTTTACTTTAAGAGATGACTTTGCAGTCCCTCTTTTTTTTTTCAAAAACTCATAAAACATTGATTTTTTTTTTTAATTAGACCGAATATTGCGTAGTCGTGAAAGTCTTTTCGTCTTTCTTATTAAATTTTAACATATTTTTTTTAAACATATTTATAGTAATAAACAAGTAAACAAACATGTGCCATTTCGGTCGAACACTGTTTGTGATTTTTCCGCTAGAGACATTATTCCATCAGTGTAAATCGAAATTTCAAAATTTCCAGAACACAAGCATGCGAACCATTGTTGTGTTAAACGAACTGAGTCTCCGTAAATCTCACAAAATTCATTAGTAGCTGACGAGGCATTCTTTTTAATTTTTGAAGCTTAAGATCTCACCTTTCCAACACTATATGGTATGACACAATGAGATTGGCAGCACTGAAGATAAACAACTGGAACGACATCTATTGACAAAATACGAAAAGACTTTTTCGACTACCCAATATTATATTCATACCTACATATATGGAGGTTAAGGAAGTATTGATCCTTTTCAACCCATTTTGACGCAAGGCTTGATTGTTATCACAAAAACGTTTCCTTTAAACCTCACAGATTGCACGATATTTTCAGCAAAAAGTTACTGGTGTTCCCATACGAGTTATGACAATTAAGTAATGAGACTGATTCCATAAAAACCGTATATTTGAAAATTATTCTACAACTCTGCCATCACCTTCAAAGTAGTCGCCTTGGGGAGCTATAGAGCGATTCCAACGCGTTTTCCATGCTTCATAACATTTCTGGAACGCTTCGACTGGGATGTTCGCGAGTACCCTCGTCACGGCCGCCTGGATGTCCGTAATCGATTCAAAATGGGTTCCTTTGACCACCGATTTTGTTTTAAGAAACAAAACAAAGTCACAGGGTGACATGTCGGGCAAATAAGGCGGCTGTTGCAACACTGCGATCCCTTTAGAGGCCAAATATTGGGACACGCTGAGGGCGGTGTGGCACGGCGCGTTATCGTGATGAAGGATCCAGTTACGAGCGATGTCTGGGCGCACCCTGTTGACTCGTTTTCGCAATCTTTCGACTACTTGGCAATAATAGAATTGATTTACACCGATCTTCACGTATTAATGCGCGAAGACGCTGCGCATTCGCGTCAATCCGCACCGCGACTGGTCTTCCACTCCGCGCCTCGTCTTCCACTCTTTCACGCCCCTCCTTACACTCTTTGTGCCATCGAAACACCTGGGCACGACTAAGAGCACTATCACCATACACTCTTACAACTTTAGCATACGTTTCCGAAGCTGTTTCACGCAATCTGGCGCAAAAATTTATCGCGACGCGTTGCTCTTGATTTCGTTTTTCCGTTTTCGTGACGAGCACTACAAACACACGTCTACTCAACTTGACGCAGCAGGCGAACTAAACAAGCTAGAGCGATGGTGCATATATTAATGGCGAGGAGAGGGATGCCGGAAAAAAGAAGAGGAATTTCAAGGTCACAGGTTTACCACAAGCGCGGCTATAAAATCAGTCTCATTACTTAATTGTCAAACCTCGTATTTGGTATTTGGGTACTTGCATAATAACAGTACGTTTTCAAAAATTTTTGAGCGTAAAATGAAATGCCTGAAGACCCACTCTTTGTGCAAAGTGTTATCTGTATGCATACACTCTATTTATCTCTCTATTAGGATTAGGTTATACAAACAGTCAGGTGAACAAAACTATTATACCCTGTAGCCACATGTTACTATAAGATAATAATCGAATCACTCTAATACATATGTATACAGAAATGTATATGCGTTAGTGAAATTAGTTATGTTAGTTATGCATATCTCAAATATCCAATTAATTACAATAAAATATGTATACATCATTTTCAGGTTGCAGGCAATCAGTATTGCACATTTTACATTATTATCCGTTAATATATATTATAGTATATCAAACAATGCGATCACAAAACCAAAACTATAGTTGCTCTAATTTATTTGATTAGGTATATTTGAAACTTGGTTTAATTGATTGACAGCTACTCAATTATTTATTGTAATACGAACTTAGAATAAAGCAATTCAATACTTGTATATTTGAATGAATGTCGATAACAAATATTAACTTTTCTATAATGAAGTCAAAAAGCATAATTATAAATGAAAATGAAAATAGAAAATGTTGATTTTGAATCACAATGGTTAGGAAGTTTATTTGAAATTGTTATTGATTTTTGCTTAACTTTTATGTAATTGAGTTGCTTATGAGCTATCAAAACCGACAGTCAATTAATTTGTATGACGATCTCTAAAAGTGAAGTATTAGTTTTCGCAAACTTGATTGCTTTCAATCAGCTAACAAAGTTAGGCAATATTTGCCACTTAAGACTAGATACTGCATTGTGAATAGTAACTGGTCGCAAATTGAGACTTTACTTTATAATGACTCAATTAGTGACTAAAAACTGAGAGAAAGACTAGTCGTTGGCGGCAAGATATAAAGAATAGTGTGGATCCTGAAACAATTCGAAGCCCAGTTCATTAATTTTTGTCATCGTTTTCACTGACTTGTAACACGGTTCATTGGCTTGGTGAAACAGTAATTTACTCTTCTTTAAATGCGGCCGCTTTTTTGGAGATTTCGTACATCAAACAGTCCAACCAACAGGAAACCATTAGGCTTAAGGAATTCACTGTTGGGACCTTCCTTGATACAGAGGGAGCTTTCAGTAATGTCTTGCCGGAAGAAATCGTAGCTGCTCTGTGCTGTTTTGGGGTTGAGTCAAACCTCAAACACGTCATTTTTAGTCTTCTAAGCGACAGAGTAATCGAAATGGAATGGGGAAAGTCACGTGCTCGATAAACTGTGAATAGGGGAACTCCGCGTGGTGGAATTCTCTGTCCTCTTCTATGAATACTGGTCGTTAACGACTTGTTTAAAGCACAGTGAAATATTTAGGGCTCATCCTGGATAGGAAGCTTTCATAGAAGTCGAATATTGAAAAGAGAGCAAAAAAGGCACCAATTGCTTTGTACTAACACTGGCAAAGGTTGGAGTCTTTCACCAAAAGTGGTCTTCTGGCTCTATGACACCATAATCAAGCCCATTATGTTCTATGCAGTCTTTATGTGGTGGGGGGGCTCTAGAAAAGACTACACTTGCAAAGAAACACGAGAGCGTTAACGGTTGTTAAATACCCAGAACTTTTATATATTTATATGTTCTACCCAGAAAAAGGAAATATAATTTTTATCTCAAAGACTTTGAGATCAAAGAGCTCATTCTGTTTAAATGTTCAGTACAAAAGCTTGCGAATATATTTCTCAGATATAATTAGGCATTTCAAGGTAATTTTTTTTTTGTTTGTTTTTAAACCAATGTAGGGCTATCACTTTTTCTAAGTGCTTTCAACACTTAAACTTTCCTTTTCCCACTGAAAAAAACTGCAATCATACCAAGAAAGTTCGTAAAAACAAAAACTTTGTTTCTCAGCACAAAGCTAAAAGCTAACATTTACGTAGGCGTCAAAACACTCGCATATCGCTAACCTAAGCAGGCACCACTTTGATTTGTATGCTTACTATAGTCAATTTACGCACGCGCCAAACACCTTCGCCAACACATCACTCCGAAAGCAACATCAAAGACGCAGAAGTAAACAAACTGGCAGCTAGCCTCAAAGTTGGTGATTCTACTTTGAATTTGAATCTATTGGGAATCCCTTTGGCGGTGGCAATTCTTGACGCTGATGCAGAAAAACGTCGAAGCGTGAGCCAAAAGCGAGCTGAGGCGATACCCAACTGTAGTAGGGAGGAACTTTCCGCACCGAGAAGGCGTTGTGTTGGTTTTAGGTGAAAGCACACACGTATGTGTACATAATGCGAAGTAAAGGCACTAAAAACGGTACTTTCCATTTCTTTATCACTCCTGAGGGCAGTTCTAGATGGTTCAAAGCGCATACGGATAAACAAGTGGCGGTCAAAAGATCAAGACGAATAAATAGAAATAAAAAAAATTGTTTCCATTAAGTATATCCACAAATGGAAGGTATGTAAAAGGCGATCCATTTCAAGGTTCCCAACTTTTTTTTAAAGGAAAAAACACAGGAACTTCCAATTTAATAAACTTTTAAAAACGTTTATTTTGTTTCGAAAGAACATTCGTTGGCATTTATTTTTTGAAGATTACTTCCATCAAATGTTGGCCGCGGCTTTATCTCAGATGGTCCAACCATTGAATTCTATTTTCGATAACTCATTCGAGCATTTCGACTGGTGACTGACGAATGATAGGCGTGATGCTTTGCTCCAAGACCTGAATCGAAGCAGGATTCGCCGCATAGACATTAGATTTTACATATCCCCAGCGGCAAAAGTATAACAGTGTGATATCATACGATTTTGGGGGCCTTTCGACCGACACACAACCTGAAATTATCTGTTCACTTCTTGAAGCTAAATGAATGAAATGCAGCGATAAGGGTCGCCATTGGCGGTTACGTTCTCGCCGGCATCATTTTTGAAGAAATATGGACAGATTATTCCACAGGCTCACAAACTACACCAAACCCTTCTTTTTTTCTAGATAAGATGGCAGCTCTTGAGTCTCTTTAGGTTACTCTCCATCCCAAAATGCGGCAACTTTACTTGTCTGCATACCAACTAAGTCAGAAACGGCCTCTTTGCTCAACAAAATTTGATTCGAAATCATGGGATCTTCATGGAACTTTTGAAGAGTTCATAGCGCGAAGTGATGTCGCTTGATGTCGGAAGATCGAACGGCTTCAGTTCTAGTCCTAGCGGTATTTTGTACACTTTCAAATCGCTACGTAAAAAGTGCCGAGTTGTTCTATACGCCTGTTCGAGTTGCTTGCTCGGGTACAAACTGAATGACTGGAATAAATTATTTGTATGGAAAGCTTTTTTTTTTCTTTTTGAAGAATTCTCTTCGTGATACTTGGCATAGATTATTGCCTAATATATGGATGCAATTTTGGAATGAATTTCGCAGATCGGATCACTATAGCATTTAGCTCCCAAACAAACTGACTGTTCAAACTCAAGAGATATCTTCCCGAAATTCAGCATAGATCGTTCTCCAAGATAGCATCATAATATCCAAAAAAAATATTCAGATCGGTTAACTATAGCATATAGTTGCCATACAAACCGATCAATCAACATTAAATTCTTTTACGGAAATGTTTTATTCGTGCGGTATATATCATCTCAATTCAGAAATAATTTCACATCCTAGCAACAGGTACTTGCATGTATGTAAAAATATGTTGCGTCGCCTTCATTTATTGTACTGGAAGCGCCGCGGTGTGTGTCGAAAGCTGTATTTCCGCTGCACGCAATGCAACGGAAGGCAAACGTCAAGTAAATATGCTGGCACCGATTGCAATGGAAATTGAAAAAAAAGTTAAAGAAAACTAAAAACAAAAAAGTGTAGTAGCCATAAAGATAATACGCATTTGCTGCTTTTCTCGTTCCAAACAAAAGCACAGCATTTTCTACGCATTGCCTTCGCTTGTCATACACGCAATAAGCACACACACACGAACACAGTTTATGTACGCAGCTGCGTGAGCGTGCCGCTGCAGGCAGCGTCATGTTATTTATTTATACTTAAGTTGGATTTATGCACATATAATTTATATGTGTGTGTGTGTGCAAGCACATGCTCTGCATTTAGCGCTCTGTTGCACGAGGCGTATGAGTAACCTTTTTTCTTGTGTACTATGGATAGGTATTTGTCTAACAGTGTGTGCTTGGCTATTTATTTATAGCATGCAACATTGCTATGATTTAGCAGTGCGTTGTGTGCAACTAGCAAGCAAAAACATAAATAAATGTCACTTACTATTATATATGTGTTTTCATACATATAAACAGACTTAAGCTTTGAAGCTGCTACCACGAATGTGCAATATTTGTATGCGTGCCTGTTTTTATCTACAATTTTTGTGCAAATATAAGTATTTAATATAAATAACTTTAAACTTGCATATTTTTTTCAGCCATATGGTTTTGCTTGCAGACATGTAACACTAGGGTGAGCCCAAAACTGATCTAACTTCGAAAAAGTGAAAAGTAAAAAACTAAAAGAAAGGTTAAAGCTACGAAGCAAGAAGTTATGAAAGCTTTATAACATAAATACATTATATCCACCTGTGGATTGTCAAAAAAACAAAAATGATTTTTTTATATATCTCTTATATATCGAGTTTTTTTTTTCTCCGAAAATTGTATGTTGAGTCGAAAAATAGTTTCAGAGTTTCAAATATTTGTTAGAACTTAGCGTACTAGACTACCAATGTTTTAAATTTTTAACCTTTTTTAAACTTTTTTTTTCGAAATACTGTTTTCAGAGTCAATGAGAAACATTTTAAAAATATACTAATTTTTCATTACAGACACGTTTTTCCTTATTTGTAAATTTTTTACATCAACGTTTAAAATATATGTTACTTTTGGGCTCACCTTAATATGTCTGTAAGTGTTTTCATAAGTTTCTATACTTTGGCACATAGGCAGTATAAAATACGCTTCGTTACTTTTATCTACAAACTTCTTCAGAATAATATTTAAATATTATATTCTACACACTCAAACATCATTTCCATATATCCACCACTAATTTGTTTGAATAATTTTCTCTAGGCATTGGTGCTTTTCTCCGACAGCCTTTGATAGCTCAAAGACAAGCATACGAGTACTAACTTACACACAAACTCTTTCTCAGTAAGCGCAAAGCTTCTATTAAAAGAAGAAAAGAAGATACGTGTATTAGTACTTTGTGTAGTAAATAGGCTTAGCGTAAAACTGATGGAAAAAGTTTCCTTCTCCAATTATAGCAAACTAGACACAGACTGTCTATTTTCCAAATAATTAAATTATAATCATTTAATATGTAAAACTCGAATTTTATTAATAAATTTGCGATTTCGAATTTAAAATCATTTTAATTTCACAAATTGGCATATACTTTTTTACTCTTTCCATAATTTTTAAGAAATAAATAACACAAGTTAATGCTCATCTGTCCTAAAATACTCAAAAATTGTCATAAAATACACTGAAAATTTTTAAGTATAAACTATGGTCTATTTAGCAATAGAGTGATTTATATGGGGAGGGTTCCCCCACCGCTGCAACACGACGCGCTAAGAGCTTGACATTAACGCCGCCACAATTTCGTTCAATAGCAGTAGAACAACGAAAATGATAAAATCCTCCGTAAAATCTAGTAGAGAAAACATGGCAAAAGCAAGATTTCAGTTACGATTTTGCTTAAAAAAAAACTATTTACTACTTCGCGAGTATTGATTTCAAACTTTCTGAATTGTTGTCAGGTAGCCTAACGCTGATCTCAGCTTCGACTAGTTAACAACTTGCTAGGTATTCGATTTTCATTTCACTGAACAGGAATTTCTGATTATATTCAGTCATTTGGACTACGAATACCATTTGATCAAAATTAACCCGGACTGAAAAAACACTAAATTTTCCCGCATTTTTGAAATATATCTTTATTATCGCCCTAACAATAAGCTCCTAAGACAATATTATCATTCAATGCTTAATCAAATTTTCTACAGACTTGTTATTCATTGTGAAAAAGTACCCGGAAATTATAAATAAAACGCAAAATATTGTATTATTCATCAATACTTATTTTGTGGCCGCCAAGGCGATCTCCATCGGATGTGATAAACTTATATCAACGATTCTTCTTAAAGGAAACACACCTTAAAGACCCTTTGTATAGACCCATGCTTTAAATGCTTAACGCACTTCTGCACTCGTGACCAACCTTAAATACTCAACTGGCATTACGGTCATCAGCGCGTCTGAGCCTGTCGATTTAATGTAATTAACTCCGAACTTTTGCACGAAAATAAACAAAAAGAAATGAATAAAACTAAGCACACAGAAACAGAGCGCGAACAAATGCAGCAACGAAATTCACTTAATGGTAAAATAAGTATATCAGATACACTACAAGAACAAATTCAGAAATTCAGTCTAAATAGACAAAGTAGGCAAACAAGTAAACGAAATTTGACTGAATGGAAACCAATAAAACTCAAACAGTAGATATGTACGCATATATCTCGCTGTAAGAGCAGGACAACACTTTCAACACTTGAAGCATAATTCGAATAACCCGGGATTCTCTTAAGTAATTAAGTAATTACATAAATGCTGAACGAAAAGTATCCATAATGAGCCACAAAGGACTTAAGTAGTTGCTGTAGCAAACTTAATAGAATAAGCGCCCCATGCGGCTTCAGGCATAAACAAAACACCAAATAAAGTAATCAAGTGAATGATAGAACTTATGAGGCGTTTAGGTCGGGTTTGAGTTTTGAGTTCGCTGGACGAGAAAAAAAAAATTAGAAATAAATACAGAAGCTTTGCTGTGAACGAAATCGCAAGCCGATATTATTATTGAAGAAGATATTGTGTCTGTAAGACGGCAGCAATGTCTTATCATGCAATAAGTGACTTTTTCGAAATTTTCAATAAAAATAATTTTGCAGTTTTTAAACTCCTTAAAGCTAGCATAAAAATACCCTTCATATGTGAAAATAACTCAAACTGTTTGATGGAATCAGTAGATAGGTTTTATAGATAGTACAAGCATCAAAATTGCCTTCAGGTTATTTCAGTCCTTGACTCAGAAATTGAGATATGCTTCTGTAGTTGGAATCCCAAACGATTTTAAAGTAGTAAATAACAGCGGCGGCTACTCCTAAGGTCGACTCATCAATTAATGTCATTGTTGGGAATGTTGAAGGACTTGTAGAATTTGGTCTTTGTTAGTTAGGAGAGGACTTGAATTTTTAATTGCCTATTCAGTCCAAGTAGCATCTGTTGGCAAGAGTTGTTTTGCTTTGGATTTCAAGGCTGATTTTTTTGTTGATGTTAATACTAGTTCAATGGTAAACGAAATTAGCTATAACTTTGAAGTTATGACTGTCAACCGTGACGAGCGAATCAAGTCGCAAAGATATTTCGTCTTGTCCTCGTTCACAACCAGACCTTTACGACTCCCTTTCTTATCCAGTCTGGAAAAAGCAGAACTAATGGCGCGGTTGTCAAGGGCAATGATAACAATATCTTTGACGTGCGCCAGCAAATGTACACTCTTATAAAAGATTGCGCCTTCTTCCAGCGAATACAAGCCGCCTTGTTTGAAACTTCATTTGGTATCGACGTTGCTCGGAGAGGTCCTTTCCGCTCCTGACGGAGCTTTTGGTGTTCCTCAACCTCAGCTTACATAACCGTATTATTAATAGGGATACCGTCTTCAGACATAGCGTCGTAGAGGCTTTGGAATCGACGAAGGAGTGATATGTATCGATCTACTTTTTACGTGTCTTTTCCAAGATTTCTCTCATTTATAGTTGATTTTCCAGGTCTTAAGCCGCACTAATAAGGTCCAATGAGTTTGTTGACCGTGTGCTGTAGTTTTATGGTCTAATATTTGATATTAAGGTGACTTATCCCACAGTAGTTGGCGCAGATTTCCCTTTTTGTGGATTGAGTAGAGCGCACTTAGGCTTCAATTGCTAAAGGAACCTCATCATTGTTGGGCAATAAAATATCTATTCTATAGCCGTTGGTTGGAGAATCGTTTTCGCCTTCTCCAGATGTTAAACTTTCAGTGCCGTTCAGCATGCTGTTGAAGTATTCTCTCCATAACTTTAGTATGCTCTGAACATCAGCCATTGGTTCACTACTTTAGACTTACGAGTACATGCTCCGATTGTGAAACCTTCTGTAAGTTGCCGCAACTTTTCGTTGAATATTCGCGCAATACACCTGTCGGCCAGTTTCTCGAGGTCTTCAAACTCACGCATTTCTGAATCTTTCTTTTTTTTGTTCGCAAATGCATCTCGCTATAAATCACTTTACCCTTTCCGATCGTTAAATTCAATTGGCGCTTGGTTCATCATTCCTTCCCTGAAAGACTGTAATCACTGATAAGATCATAGAGAGTTGCAGCTTTGTTATACCCAAAAGCTTTAGAAACCTTTTTATGGATCGCCGTTGCAACGTTCCTCGAGTTCTTTCTACATCGCTCTATTATTAATAGTACTTTTTAAAAAGTTAAATTAAAGATGGATGTATCTTGAGAACCTTGATATTATGTATGTTAGAAAAATTAAAAAATATATCATGAAGGCTACCGCTCCTCCAATAAAAAAATTAGATTTATATCATCTTACAAAACTTCTCACTGTTCATTTACGGTGGCCAACTAAGCCATAGCTTCAAGTAAATTACTCAATGCTCAGATTAGAGCTCTTGGTATTCGACTAACCGACTAACCGAAATAACCGAATAGGTCATTATTCGATTAATAATATAGTATCACATAAATTAAAGAGTCTTACTTAAGATGCTCCAACATTTGGCCCGCACAAACCATTTAATGATTATTAGAGCCTAATATCAAAGCTTAAATTCAAGTACGGCTTCAGCATTATTCTGCAAAGTTCGCTGACATAGCATTAGTATGTGTAAGAGTTGGTCATTAGCACGATTTAATCAGCTTACAGCACTAAGTATTGAATACTCAATCAAAGCATGACACGCAACTTGCCATTCAATGCGAGTATTGGTATTTGCTCACAAACATTTAACTCGAAAGGACACACCCAGACTTATACATACTATATGTATATAATCAGCTTAATTAAAGCACTCAAGCGTCTTATATGCTCTACAACAGAATATATTTGAGCGAATTTGCAAAATTTTGGTAATTTTGAAAATTAAATTTATTAATGACGTTAAAGCATCTTCATTTGCTTTCAAAATTGCTAACAAATTTTTCTTCTTTACTGGTTAGATTTAAGCTTCTGCTAACCTATCTTTGATCTGTTGAAATCGAAAACTACCTTAGCTATTATGTATATGATTGGTTGGTCAACCTTTTCTTACAGAATGAGATCGTTTTTGATCGACACTCATCTGTGACGGAATATATTGCACGGCATTAAAAATACTACAAAAATATTTTTATTGAAAACAATTTTTGTAAAAATTAAGAGTGAGTAAAAGAAATGAGATATACCTTCCATATTCAGTACCACTTTCATAGATTTTTGCAGTTCTCAGTTCAAAAATTATATTTTTCAGATCTTGTTTGACTATTTATGTTTAAGATACTCAATTTAACACTAAATACTGTTATAGCATTCGCTATAATTTTCAAGATGTCTTAGCTCTTATTTGAAGCCATATTTTTTTACTTTTATAGGAATTTGTTTCTTCCCAGTAATTGCTGCTGACAAGCGACAAACAACAGACTAATTGACTATTCGCCGTATTCAGCTGATTCTCAGAAGATTAATCCAGCTTTTAGTTATTTCCCATCAGCTGTGTGCATATTGCTCATTTGATCCATTGCAAATCTTGTAAGAAAGTAAAGCATTCCTTGAATTCACAGCTTTCACTACTGACTGGCATATCCATTTCATCTTTGGCAAACTAAATTATTATTTCAATTGCGGTATGCTTACAAATGGAAGCAACTGTGCGCGGCGAAATGCTTTATTTAAAACTAGCAGCCCGTCCCGGCATCGCACGGGATATACAATTATTTATTTTTGGAAATTTTGATATAAAACACTTTTTTTCACAAATATTTTTATTTGTATTAAAAACAAATCCCACAGTTATATGTATTTGTATGTGTCTAATTATGTTCAATTTCTTTGATGGTTTAAGTGGCGGGTACTTTTGAAAAATTAAAAAATAAAAATTAAAAAATAAAAATCCAAAAATTAAAATAACGGTAATAAATAATGAATTCAGTCATTTTACATATAAGTAAATAATAAATTATTAAATAAATATATTGAATAATAATAATAATATTATTCTTTAAAAATTAGCGTATAAAAATATTACAAGTAAAAGTAATAATTACGAAAAAAATAAAAAAAATTAAATAAAAATACTAATAATGAAAAATTAAAAAATAAAAATAATAATAATCAAAAAATTAAAATAACAGTAATAAATAATGAATTCAGTCGTTTTACATATATTTTTGCCACTACATGTGCTCAATTCTGCTAAATAGCAGCGACAACGTCGAATTCCTTACTTTGATTCTATCGGCTCGGTTAGCCACCAAATCGAACAGAATCATACAGAATTCAATTTGCACCTTCTCTATACTTTACATTCTCTGGTCCGGCGCGCTTTTCAGAATGCATCGCAAACAACGGCCACGGCGCTATGGCGGTTTTGTTTACTTTTTGAATTTTTCAATTCGTAATATCTTTTGAATGGAAAGTCCAATTTAAAAACTATTTTATAGGTAGTTAAATGGTCTTGACCATAAAATAATTTATTTGGATAAGGATTAATATAAACACATAAATAGCATGGTTTGAATGCGACTAACATTTTCATTAATGTTTAAAATGAAAAAAGTTGTTGTAGTGACATAACTACAATAGTTGGACATATGCTACCGCGGAGTTTTTTGTAGAAATTATGATGTTCTACAATATTGTTGTACATTATTTTGTTCTTTCGCTAATAGTTTCGGCAGCGCATTCGACGAAAGACATTTTAAGACTCAGTTTTCTAATCCTTCGGTTACATTGCTCAAATTTTACAAAGGATACCTATTTTTTTCAAAATGAAATGTAGCCTATGTCAAATTGGAAGAATGTAGCATTCTATTGGCGAAAGAATTTTTTAAATCGGCCCAGTACTTTTTGATATTCATTACAAACATACAAACATACAAAAATAGGTACAAATCTTTTCTTTTCATAATATTAGTACAGACAAACCTACACTTAACAAAGATAGTACTACAATTGTGCATGTTCTTTTGCTAAATTGCTTGGCCAACATTTTTACGGCATTAAGCATTTGCTTTAAAGCTTTGTCACTTTCGTCGAAATTGTGCTTCTACGTTCAGATTGTGATCAAAGTATTTCAAAAACCTAGAAGTGCACTACTGCAAAACGCAAACGACTGTTGAATATAACAACATGCTCATACATACCCAACAGAAAAATTTATTATTTTTTGGTGTGCTTAAACGCTTGCCTGCTTCCTCGCTTAAGTACCTCTAACTTATAAACAGCGAACTTGGCATCTTCATGTGCTTTTCAGTTCCATCTGACTAGTTACAATTTCTTGAAGGTAGCACCTTGCCTATGGTTTTGATGTACACCTCTACGAATTTTTATGTAGAATTATCATTGGTTTGCTTTTCACAATTCACAATTACTTCTTTGCTTTTTAATTATCCTTAACAAAAGATGAATATCTTTGAAGTTATAAAGTAGTATTCACATGAAAAGCTTTCTGTGTGTGAGTGCTTAGTCTTTTTGATATAATTGTATTTTATAAAAGATCATTTAACTGAGATATATAAAATTGCAGGCAATTTAGGAGAGTATAGAATACATATACAAGTATATGTGTTTGTATGTCCTGGGAATATATGCTCATGTACTTTGTATGCATCTTAAGTGTTAGTTTTTGGAAAGTTTTTCTTGTTTTCTATTTTAACCATTACTAAATCATTTTAATTTTCCTATGAATGTAAGATATAGTAGAGACACCAGACTTGAAGCTATGTTGTTCATACGACATAGTGTACTCTATGAAATGCATTAAGCGGTCATACACCATGTCGTATGAGCAGCACAGCCTCGAGTCTCATTTCATATAATGATATATAAAATACTATACGTTACATCCATAGGAAAATTAAAATGATTTAGACACGGCTAAAATTAAAAAAAAAAAGAAAACAAAACTGAAACTTTAGTTATATTTTTGAAAACTTAAAGAATAATGCACACCCTAATATGCATACATACGAATACGTATGTATACGAATATATGCTCAAAAGAGCCATAAAAATAGGCAATTAAGTATTTAATATATTTTTGTGCTTCTGTAAGATTTATTATTCACTAAAGTCATTTATTCAGCAGCATAAATTAATATCTAACCCAAGTGAACTAAATGCTATTTGGGGGATCAGCAGTTATAAATGTGAAAAAATATATAAAGATTTGCTCTGTTTATGTAAATATCGCAGGTCTGCAATATAGTAAAAGCTACAGCTGGTTATGAAGGAACGGACTTTGAATTTTTGAAGCCAACTCCGATCGAATAAACCTTAGCCGCTCGATTTCGCTTCCGCCGTTTCTTCTATACTTACTTATATTTTAGGATTAGACCCATATCATACACGCATAATTAGTTAGTGGACCCAGTTCCGAAATTTACTCAGAGGTACTAGTAATAATTAAAGAATAAGTTGGTTGGTTTTGTAGTAAATCCCTTCTGTACTGCCTTGTTTCCATCATGCTAATCTCAGGTGACCTTTCGCAGCACTTAAAGAGATTGTTAATAATATTAAAGGAGCAAGCGCGGTTTTAAATAAAAATTAACGTTTATTTTTTATTGAATCTAGCGCCTCCAGCTGGCGCTATCTTCATCGATTATCCAGTGAGAATTTCTTGACATTTCATCTCTTCAAAGTGGAGTTATTGCGTTTTAAGTGTCAGAATGTTTCTGTTATCGTTGCGAAAATGAGCTTCGAACAAAAGGCCTACATTAAATTCTGTTTTAAAATTGGTAAAACTTTTATCGAAACGTTTCAATTGATGAAACAAGTTTATGGCGATGATTGCCTATTCCGTAGCAGACTGCACAAATGGTTTCACCGTTTTCAAAGTGGTCGTGAGGACATAAATAACGATCAACATGTGGGCCAATCAAAATTGGTGATCGCAGGAGATTCCATCGAAACTGTACGTGAACTCAACAAAAATCAGCCGAAATCATCATTGAAATTCATGGAATCTCCGAAACATCGATTTATCGCATTTTGAACGAACATTTGGGCTTACGAAAGGTGCGAGCACGGTTTGTTCCGCACATATTGACTGACAACCAAAAATTACTCAAAATCCAACATTCGAAGGACATCATTGTGACAGATTATTACACCAAAAATCACATTTAAACCATTAACCACTCCCCGTCTTCACCTGATATGACACCGTGCCACTTCTTCCTTTTCGGAAAAATGCATTTGCCCATTAAAGGAAAGCGTTATGTAGACGTAGAGGCCTCTTAAAACTATACCGCCTAAACATTTTGGCAGCGATTTGGCGCACAACAGTTTGAAGAAAGAACATAGGGTGTCATAATACCAATAGGTAAGACTGATACTGAAAAACTGGCTCTGTTGTAATGGTTTAATGAACTATTCGGAGCGAAAAACTGTGATTTTGTCACAAATGTAGTCAAAAGAGTGGACAAGAACGATCTTAAGACCGAAGTAGATATGCCTTCTTTTGCGATGAAGTATACCGTGTGGTATCAAAAAAGCAAAAGACAGTGGTTATGGAGTCAAAAAACTGTTTCAAAATAACGGGGGTTTTCAATAGGAGCGCTACAAAAGTTTCTTTTTATGGGCCACCATGGGCGCAAGCGTGCAGACGTCCACTTTCACTTTCTTTCGACGGTTTTCAAGCATAAAACAGTTGATACTGCTGCAATTTCATGTCCGCTAATCATGATTTATCAATCGTCGCTGGCTTGTTGCCATAGACAATAGACTTGACGTAGAAAATAGTCTAACGACGTTTAATCGCACGACCGAAGAGGAAAATAGACTGGTCCATTTCGTGAGATAACACGCCCACCAAACTTAGTTTTCAATAAATCGATTGTGACATTCGCTGTGTGGCTTCTGGCATCAAGTCCATATCATCCGATTCGGGTCCAAAATATTCGATTAACATTGAGCGATAGCGATTCCCATTCACAGTAACGTGGGGGTCTTGATCATGAGAAAATCAGAAGTACGTCCCAGTGGATTGCTGCTTGAATAACAATGTGTATTTTACTTATTAACAAAGCCATTCAGCCTGAATTGAGCCTTATTGCTGAACATGATTTTTCGATGAAAATTCTGATAATTTTTAAGTTGTTGCTGAGCCCAGTTCAGGAACATGTGACGATTTTGGTTAAGATGTAGGAGTAGATCTTTTCATAAAATTCGCCACAACGACGTCACATAGATTCCCAAAGCTTGAGAATGACGGATGAGAGACTAATATGGGTCTTCCTCAATTGATGCGTCAGCGGCAGCCTGTGGATTAAAATTTTTGCATTAGACGCTCAATTTTTGATCTGACAGGATGAATGTGACGACCATAAATTGAACATAACGCTCTTAAAGTTGAGGCCACTGACTCCGAATTTCAGTAGTAATGAAATGACAAACCTTACTGAAGAGAAATGTCAAAAGAGCGGGGGAAAATATGGCGTCGTTTGCTGTCCCTATTAGCCTATTTTTCTAGTGTCCCTATTGAAAAACCCGTTAAAACTTAACTTCAAAATTATAAACACATCATAACGGAAAAGTTGAAAGCTTGTTCTCCGTCAAGATCTGAAATATATATGTCAAGCTTCTTTCTTACTCCTCATTATACAATATCGCAGTTCCGATGATATTTCTGACTTAAAAATTATTGATAGTATTTCCAATACTCCAAATCGTAGAGCTAAAATATGTTGAATATCGAAAAACGAGTGAACCAAGAAAAAAAATTGAGCTAACTTCTACAAATATATAATATACATTACCCGCGTTAAAGGCGATGTGCGCCTAAAAACGCGCTATGTTGAAACCCATCATTTCGCCACTGACGCGGAATGCTTGGCGCGGTTCAAGTAGGTTCAAGTCTGGTTTTGTGTGGCGGTCGCGCGGCTGAAGTGTGAATTTTCACACAACACACACGGTTGATGCGCTAAGTACAGAAGCTAAAGCAACAACCACAACAACAAACACAAAACAACAGCAATGGCGTGGGAAATACATATTACAAAACTTGAGCGAAACAACGGCAGGTGGCTTTTGATTGCCACAACACTACCAAGAGCAATTGTTTCCACTTTGACATTACAACACGTGCCGGTGGCAGCTCAAGTGTGAGAGACTCTCGAAGGCTATACAAAATGTCGGTGTGCATGTGTGGATGTGTATGTGCGTGGGTGAGTTGCGTCAGTGACCGCATGTGATGCGCGTTGCCTATGCGTAGGCGTTGTAACATGCATTTTGTTTTGACTCATTTGTAGCAGGTGCACCATAAATACACACACACACACACTCGACTTGTATTAAATTAACGACTGCACGAGTGCGAGTTCATGCGAAAACACACACTCGTGAATGCAGTCTGACGAACTGCTGGCGTGGTGCTTGAAAATATGCAAACACAACCAAAAAATGCACAGCTCCACTAGTGCAGTGCTATGCATTTACCACAACAATAACAACAAATATTTTGAACGATAAAAATGACTGTTGACAAGCAGCAATATTGCGGCAGGCAGGCAGCCAGCTGTGTTGGAGATTGAGTTTGGAATTTTGCGCTGTCACCGGTACCAGAAGTTGCATAGCCTGCCTGCCAAAAGGATGAAAAAAAATTAAAGAAAAAAACAGCAAAAACGAAACTCATACGGAGAATAGATCGACAGGAATTAAGGTAGAAATTTGAATGAAAAAAGTTAGACGCAATAAGTCTACACCAGACTCTGCCTCGATTTGATTTATGCGCACAGAAAAGAGGGTCACCGCTTCCAACAAAAAATTTAACGTTTTCAAAAAAATTTAAGGTGAACAAAGCGAGAAAATCAAGCAAACATCGGTGTATGTGTATTAAAGTTTCACATGATTGGCAGCCGGAGATTTTCGGTTTGACCAAATTTTCTGAGCAATATCAAAAACCTGCTTCTGATTTCACAATGCCGACGTACGTTTGGAATCATATATGAGAATCTTCGAAAACAATAATTACTACCATTCAAAGAGCATGCCAAGTGAGGCAAACAAAATATTTCTTAAAAGACGAACTTTGAGAGAGTGTCGTACAGGCATAATTCTGCACTGTAAAGTAGCATTGATATCAGTGAGGTAAGAATTTACCATGCTACAACCTAGCATACTAGAACGGATCTATTTCACAACATATAGTTACTGAAAGACATTTAAAAAAAATTGAACAGCTCTTTTGCTTTTTGGTACTAAGAAGGATCTTCTGTTGATCTACTTGGCGAATGCAAGGCATTTTATGATGACTAGACAACCTTTTCCTAGTTTTCTAACACTCAAGTGTTCCTCCGATTCCGAAAAGAAGGGTCGAAATGAATGTGCATATATCAATTCTAGGTTAATTACAGCATATTTGGTTCTTCTGCGATCAATTGAGTATCTTACGTCGAGCTCCTACTCCATATTGCTCGGGACCCATCTGAGAATGCGAGAAAAATGTTAACAGCAAATGCAAGACTGGCGATTTGGGGAGACTTTAGTCCCCGTAAACGCTAAATTATCTTTCGTCTCATATAAAAACTATGTTCCAAAGTAAATGGAATTGCTCAACAGTCCAGCTTGTCCTCTTGTCTTGTATTGGTGTACTGGTATGACAGTAGTTAGATACCTACATAGATAACTCTTTACGAAGCTCGTCTGTATTTTCATGTATAATTAAAGTTTGTTACCACATTTTTGAAAATCTCTAATTACTAGAGTGAGATATTTGAGAGATTTTTTCGAGCAACTTTCCCAGTAAACTCAAATTTTGAGTATTAGTGAGTGATTCCTACTTTGTCCCATATAACTCAAAACTTGAGTATTAGTTCCGTTGAGCAGAGATTTTCAGTGAACTCAAACTTGAGTACTTGAGAAAGATTTAGTTGAGTAGGGTTCTTCCGGAAACTCAAATTTTGAATATTAGTGAGAGATTCGGTTAAGTAGTTTCCTCATTTAACTCAAAACTTGAGTATTAGTAAAAGATTGGGTTAAGCAGTTTCCTAATTAAAGTAAAATTTTGAGTATTAGTGAGAGATTCGGTTAAGTAATTTCCTAATTTAACTTGAAACTTGAGTATTAGTTAGAGAGCATTAGTGAGATATCTGATTAAGCTGTTATTTCAGTAAACTCAAATTATGAGTATTAGTGAGTGATTCAGTTGGGTAGCGTTCTTTAATACACTCAAAATTTGAGTACTAATGAGAGTTTCGGTTAACCAGCTCCAACATTAAACTCAATACCTGAGTACTAATGAGAGATTCCGTTGATTAGAATTTCTCAGTAAGCTCAAAACATGTGAAACTCGAATGGAAATATTTTCTTCAGTTTGAAAAACTCAATGGCCTTGATGTTTTTTTAACAAGATATCTGAAAAAATGTCCTCTCATTTTTTCTCCGTAAAGCACTTTCACAAAATAAAGTTGCAAAAGCTGAATAGCACGAACACTTCATCGATCCTTGATTTAAAGTTTGGCATAAAATGATCGAAATTCAAGTCGTTTTCTGTACATAGCTGTACTAAGTAGAGTCATAACCAACATAAATATGGAATACCCTTTTCAAAAACGGTCACATCTCGTTGCGCTCTTGATAAAATGCAAAAGTTCTGCACACGTAGCAATAAAATATTTCCATTGCTGAAATGTTGCATTCTAACTGCGAGCTCATGACATAACTTTGCACAAACACACACAGCCACCAAAGTAGTTGCATCACTCGTACACAACGTAACTCTTTTGTCGGCGCTTTTTTGCGCTATTCGCAAATTGAATTGCTGCGTGTTCGACACAAAGTCAAAAAGTGTCAGAGCACAACGCTTGAACAAAATGTACAAATCAAATATATATATATATTATTGTATTACTAAAAGCTTCAAAACTTTGTGCCAGTGGACACACATACTTTTACTCGTACATGGTTCACAACTGTGTCTGCGACTTCTGCACTTCTATGACATTTTCTGGCACTGCACTTGAACCAACCATTTTGCATCAACTTCAATAATTTTGTGCGCGTTTAAGAAGCTTTACTGTTGAATACAGAAAGTGAAGTAATGTTTTAGCTATAAAAAATTTGCTACAAAATAAATAAAAATAAAAAAAATATATAAAAAAAAAAATAAATAAAAGAAAAATAAAATAAAATAGATTGCAAATAAAATGTATTAAAAAAAAAATATTTAATTTGTGGTGAGTTTCATAAATAATAAACGAGTTTTATATGGAAAAGTTTCACATTACAATTTTTTATATGTTCACAGTAAGATTACTTTGAAAAAGTTAAAATTGAGAGAGTTTTATTTATCAGAAGGTATAAAATACCGGAGCTACGTCTTCCCTCATTGGGGGCTCTCGACTTCACCCTGTCGAAAAGGTGCAGTACTTGGGCCTCATCCTTGATACAATACCATCATGGAAGCTTAATGTGGAAAAGAGGGTGAATAAGGTACTGATAGCCCTTTATTTCTGTAGAGAAGCTTCTGAAAAACGTTGATGTTTCTCATCAAAGATTGTGCTTTGTGTTTACGAAACCGTAGTTAAGTCAATATTTTTCTATAGTTTTTGCCCGGTAGAGGTCGCCGCTAAAGCCATGCTCGCTAAACAACTGGAATGTGTTCAACTACCATCTCTTATTGGCGTCAGTGGTACACCACATACAACACCAACGCAGAGTCAGCAGCTCACAATCAACTCTTGTTTCAAAATGCCAATACACTGTAGTGGTTTTCGAATAAAAGTAGCAGCCATCAAAGCAGCAGCAGATATATATCAGCGAAGTGCGGCTTACTTTAGGGAGGTATACATCTACTTCGATAGTAGAGAAGGCCTCAGATTTTTAGTTCACTGCCAGTGAGCCATATTAAAATTTTCTGTATACCTGGCCGCAGCAGAAATGTCGAAAATTGTACAGCCAATGAGCTTGCAAGAATAGACAATCATACAGAAATTCCAATAGAATGGAAAAGAGCAGGGTTTTCACTGTCGTCATGCATTGGGACGCTTGATCTATGGGCCTCGCGCGAGGTTAGTAAGCATATGTACGTAGCAACCAGCACTTGTTAAGTTGCGAACGCCTTCTGGCCCTCCAGAAAAATTCCTTTGAACTGCTGGCTCTTCGTAAAGATCTCATCGCCGCAATAATAATCAGTTACAATGATTCTGTCATTCATGCGGTGAGGCTAAAGAATTTGGAGGACACAACTTGTCAAAGTTGCAATGATTTCATCGGCATGCGCCAGCATTTGTACACACTTGTAGAAGATTGTACCTTCTCTATTTAGCACTGTAGCTCGAATTATTTTCTCCAGTAATAGATTGAAGAAATCGCACGATAAAAACTCAGCTTGTCTGAAACCTCGTTTGATATCAAACCGCTCGAAGAATTCCTTCCCAATCCTGACGGAGCACTTTGTTTTGCTCAACAGTCAGTTTACACAGCCGTGATAATGTAGAGCGTAACCGAATTCCGACATAGGGGCATAAAGGAAGCTCCTTCTCGTGCTGTTAAAAGCAGCCTTGAAATCGACGAAGAGGTGTTGCGTGACGACTATTTATTCACGGATCTATTCCAAGATTTGGCGCATGGTGAATATCTGTTCAGTTGTTGGCTTTGCAAGCCTGAAGCCACACTGATAAGATCCAATCAGTTTGTTAACGGTTGCCTTCAATCTTTCACAATGCGCTCCATAGAACCTTAAACGCGATGCTGAAGAGGCTTATCCCACGGTCGTTGGCGCAGATTGTGTGGTCTGCATTTTGTGGATGGATCGGCTACTGTGGAATCGAATTCATCAACTTCTGCTGTTATGCTTTCACTGCCATTCAGCAGGCTGGAGATGTGTTTCCTTCATGATTCCTGTATGATCTATGCATCAATCACTAAATTACCGCTGGTGGTTTCACAAGAATTTGTTCCAGTCATCATTTCGTAAAATTTTCGAACTTTACTCCTATTGTTCATAATCACGCATTTCGGTCTCTCTCGTTTTTTGTCTGCAAGTGCGTCTCACTTCCCACTTTCCCGCCTCAATAAATCTGTGGCAGGTCTAGCCTTTTTTTTATATGTTCTTTTTGAACCATACCTTGAGTTCTGGGCATCACAATTAACTTTATCAGATCAAATCAGTACAGCAAATAGCTGTCACACAAACTAACCTATAAAAATCAACTTTTTATGTTGAAAAAATTTTTTTTCTGTTTGTGAACGGAATTTAACGTTTTTTTCTTTTTTATGTAACACCGCTTAAAAAAGGTAACGAAAAAGCTAATTATGTAATTAGTATATATTTTAATTTGCTACGAATATGCTTACGGCGATAAGCATAACTAAAATTAATTACAATAAGTAGCTAATAAACCGTTTAAAAATATTAATTAAGGCTGACGTGAGGTCATTAGTTTTAAACGTGCTCATTCATATGCATTAAACAGCAGATAATCCAGATTGCATAGCAATAAAAACTTAAAGCGTTGTCATAATGCACTAAAAAATGTAAATTACTTAACCAATTACAGTAACAAACAATTATAAAAGCGCTAAGTTCGTGCACTGCCGAACGTTACACAAAAGTAAATATGACACACGCAGGCAATTTTCCGCCAGTTATTAGCAACACATATCAATGCAATATTCATTAATAGAAAAAACTGTTATATCGACTATCAAAAAAAAAAAAAAATGATTAAAAAAAATAGTTGTAGCTCTCTTTTTCACTCTATTGAATTTTTTTAAAATAATACAAAATTTTATTTAAGATATGGATAATACTAATCATAGGCAAGTCCACAGAGAAAATTATCTAAAAATTTCAGGTAAATTGCTCTCGTAGATTCTGAGAAACCGTGGCTACCATTTTGACAGCTTCCAGAAAAGCGCATTTAACTTTTCAGTTCAAGCCGAACCAGTCTACATGCCGGGTCAGCAAATGACCTATATCCCTTAAAATAAATTAAATTCTGAAAAATCCTCGCTTAGACATAATTGTACATTGAAAATATAAAACAAAAACACATCAACTTTTTTTCTAGACAAGAATACCCCTTAAGGAGTTCTATCCACTTGCAAGTAAAAAAAAAAACAGTATATACATAAATAAAAAAATAAAAAAATGTAATTTTGGGAATTTCACAAACTTTAATTATCGGCGATTCATTTTGAAAAACTTTAGATTCCTTTTTGCCGAAAGCGATCTCTTGGAGAACCACCAAAAAACATGTCTGGCATTGAACAAGACATTTCTTTTTATAATTTTAATGAAATCCAAAAGCTTCAGATATTTATTATTACTATCATTGCAGTGAGATGCTGATCGAAGTACTCGTCGAAAGCTTGATTTTTGACAAAAGGGCGACTGCCAAAAGCAATAGTCCTTCTTATGAAGAACTTCATAGTGTGAAAAATCATAATTATTGTCAAGAGTCTAATTATTGCAATCATTACTTAGCAAATATAACCAAGAAGATCGTGAGAAAGTTTTAAGCCCAGTTATTTTGGAAAAATTTTGCCCATCCACTTAGGCTTCTTTTATGCAAGATTTCAATTGGCAAAAGCCATAATATAAAATAAAGTGAACTGTAAAAAGTGAAATATTTCAAGGTCTTACGAATAATATATAAAAATGACGCAGTTAAGGACTAACTGAGCAGGTAGGGGCAACACTCTTTCCAACCTGCCTATTAGTAAGGTAATGGCGCTAAATGCTTAAGTTGCTAAAAATTTCCACGTGACCTTACAATGATTTAAACCCTCCTAGTTATCTGAAACCAAAAAAAAAAAAAAAAATAAAAAAAAAACGATTATTAATCTGGAATAATGTCGCAACGGCTGGAACTACGGAAAAGTGGGAAACTTTTTTTTTTCACAAAATGGCGACTGCCTGAAAAAAAGTTGTTTGGATCACTTTTCCTGACTATTTCGAATTCTTTAAAAATAATAAAAATAAAAATTTACGGATGGGGCTAGTTCCAACCATAGACAAGCCTATAAAAAAGACCCTATAAAAATTTCAAGTAAATCAGTCCAATAAAATCTGAGAAATCGTGTGTATCTAGTAGTTGGAAAATATTGGAATATTTAACACCTTTATTATGTAGCTATATAAATAAATTATTTTTAAGAGTATTAGGATTTATTAGTGATTAAAATTGAAAACGTCATAATTTACTTATAAACATAGATATAATATAAATATGGATATAAATAGATATATGTATATAGTTTACACACACAAATTATATTTTGCTTTCATTACTGTAATTTTATATGTGTATTTATGCTTGAAATGTTTATTTACACTTATTGTGGCACTCGAAGTGCTCAATAAATTTTAATATGCAATTAATACGGAATTAAAAGTACACTCCACTTAAACACCCATGAAAACTATTGAGTGTTATACTTGAGTAAATTACATAACTGCAATTGCTGTAAGCTGATATGCCGTGCGATGTGTGTGTACGAGGTCAAGTCTTCGTTCTTTTATTTTTATATAGGCTAGTTGACATAGTTTTGTATTTTTAATAAATTTTTTGATTGAAATTTCGTTAGAATTGTATATATTAGGGTGATGTTTAAATAATAAAATCCTCCTTTGTTTCTGATCTGATGGAATCAAAAGTCCGTACTTTTTTCGAAATGAAGCTGGTAACACCATTGATGTCAATGGAGAGTAGCATAGATCGATCATAACCCACTTTTTATGGCCGCAGTTAGAAGAAGTTGGTCTTAGCAACATTTAATTCCAACAAGACGAGCCTACGTGCCAAACAGCACGTACAACAGCCGAATTATTGCAAGAAAGGTTTGGAGATTCGGTTATTTCAAGAAATTGTGACATTGAATGGCCACCGAGAAGTTGTGATTGAACACCATTACTGCTTGTGGGGTTATTGGAGGTCATTGCTCTTTAACAAAAAACCAGACTCTTTTCAAGTTCTGGAAGTCAATATTTATGACTACGACATGATTTAGTAGAAAAAGTACTCGAAAATTGGGTTCCCCAAATTCGTTTCTGCAAAAGAAGTCGTGGAGGCTATTTGAATCATGTGAAATTCAGGACCTAATTGCATTCATTGCACTTCTCATTAACTAAAAAAAACCAATTGAACCGTGTTTTTTTGATTCTTGAAAGGAAATCATATCACTCTTATTGGGATACCCTATACTATAGTTCATGCCGCTTATCTGGAAACTCGATGCACGAATTTTCCCAACTTCCATTTACTATATACATAAATTGATATTCGTAAGACTAGCTGATTTTACATCCAATATGTCTTATGTCTGTCAGTGTGCGATGTAGTCATATAATTTCATCAAGCATGCTCACGAGTATGATTAAGGGGTTAGGGGTAGTAAGAATTTTCAAAAATTTTGTTAAGCGTAATAGCTTAAAAATATTCCCTGAAAATTTCACGTTGATCCGAAAGAAAGAAAGCTCAGGCACTTCAAAGCGCCAGTGTGAAACTTTAAACGTGTTTTTCTCAAAACTATGTTTTTTGAATCGGTGACAACTGTAACTCGAAAACCGTTCAGTAGATTTTAATGAAATGTATACAGCTCTTAGAATACGTAATAAACTCGGTCCTGATAGAAGGATTTCAATTTTTTCGAAAATTTCGATTTTTTAAAACCAATTAACTGTTGATTTTTTCGCAAAAATTGAAAAAAAAAAAAATTTCTGAGGCCACCATTTTGTTAATTTTGAAAACAAAATTAAATCCTTCGATCAGACCCGAATTTATCTATTTATAAAACTAATTTTTTTGTCCGATTGTTTTTAGATGAATCTCCAAGGACTTATGCTAGTCACCGCAAGTACCTTTTTTTGGAACAGGATCAACACAAACAACTATAACTTCAGAAATTAAATTTTTTTGTTTTTGAAATTTTTATGACTTCAAGTCAACACATCCTATAATAATTTCATATTAGTGCTTTTGTAAAATAACGTAATTAAGTAGCAAAAAAAAAATACTGAAAACTCTCATTTTTTCGTGCCTCTAACTACCCCTAACCCCTTAAGTACTGCCGAAAATTAGCAAAACCAGATCTTTTCTCCTAAGTTGCAGTATATCCAATATAGTAATTTCCGACTTTGTAATTCTCAAAAGGTGCAATACTGTAATGAATTTAAGTAGACAAGTTTTCTGAAACATAACATTGTAGGTATGAATTATAATATGGCTGAATATGAAAGAAATTGATCTAGACTTAGACTTTATCCATATCCTTAATAAAAAATCTCCTGATTGTAGTTTGCTCATAAATCCAATAAAATAGACTAAGTCTCTTTGCTTAAGTTTATATCACAAATGAATATCTCATTCGAGTTTATCTGTCTTCTATTCGCCATTTCTCTGCTCGTTTCTGCTGTCCAGTCAAAAAAATTGCATGTAATAATAATAAAAAAGTTATCGATTCGAATTCGTACAAGAGACTAAGCGGATGCCTCACTTCAAGGAGGTGTGTTCAAAAAGTATCGCCAATTTTGTGTTGTTTTGAAAATTATTTATTTATTCATGAATATCTATGAGTATTTTGTCCCTTCAAAGTAATCCCCATGAGATATTATACACTTGTGCCAACGGTTTTTCCAATCTTCGAAGCACTTCAAAAAATCATTTTTTTTTTATCTTCCTCAGCTCCTCCTTCGATGCCGTCTTTATGAGAAGCGTAACGTTGGCCTTTTATGGGCCTCTTCTATTTAGGGAACAATAAAAAGTTACAGGGGCCAGATCTGGGGAATACGGTGGCGCTGCATCATTAGTGTGTTGTTTTTGGCCAAAAAGTCGCGCACAAACAACGATGTGTGTGAGCAGGGGCGTTATCATGGTGCAAAAGCCAATTTTTCTTCTTCCACAAATCCGGGCATTTCTGGCGGATTGCTTCGCGCAAATTGTGCATAACTTGTAGGAAATATTCCTTCCCACGCCACTGCAATCGAAGAAAATTGTCAGTTACGATTCGCGATACTTTTTGAACACATCTCGTAGACGCTTAAAGCAATGCTACCAAGTTTTGTTTTGCATATTATAAATCAGTTTTCCTACTCTGAATGGTTCCAGTAACGAATAAAAATACATTTTTTTTATTTCTTGAATTTTAAAGCCTTAGTTTTAAAACAATTCATATTAATTTATGCAAAACAATATTAAAGACTCACTGTAACGATTTTATGGCAAAAAACGAATTCCTCCACTAAAAAATAATCAAAACGATATTGTGCATGCGTTACTAAACATTTTAAAGTAAATTTTCACCACAGCTACTACCCATTTGTTTGAATACCTAATATTGTTTCTTCGATACGCATCTCTCCAACACTTAACGAATAGATAGATAGCTAATGTAGATTTTAGTACAAATATCTCTTACATGAAGCAGTATATAATATTGAAGCTTAGTGAGACTAAGTTGTCACCACTTACAATAAATTACAACTAATTATATTATGTCAACCATCTAACTTTAACTAATTACCTTCTTTTGCCACCCAACAATTATAGCAACCACTTATTAAACTAGAATACTTGTAATGACACCAATTTGGTAAAACCACAATTATGGATTTTATCACTCACGCTAATATTTTCACTCCTTCTATAATTTTTAAGGCCATACAGTGCATCAATTTTCGAAATCAATATTGAATAACAATTGCATCTGCATTTACTGCACGGACAATGGCAGCTGAGCACAATGGTGTCACATTTTGCTTTTGCATTGTCAAAATATCATACAAATTTAATGAAAATATTTCGAATATGTAAATTTTGAATTAGTCATTTACGAAATAAAAATGAAGGAATAGAGGATATATTCAATAGAACCATTTTTGATGCATGTAAAATTGAAAAGTCCCCGGCCTGACACATAGATGGCGCAACTGGAACTAAATCAATATTGTAAAATTTGACAGCCGTCGGATCATCAGTTTGCGAGTTATATTATTTTGATTGTAGTAAGTTTTGTTATTGTGAAAAAAATTGATTAAACAGAATTTTGAATGTTGATAAAATACGGGCTTTGAAAGGAAAAAATACAGTTGAAACATAACCTTGTTTCATGACGAATTTCCGTACACTGCATAAGGAAAATCAACTATTATTGGATTGGTCGTCAAAAAACTCCACAAAGTAATTACGTTTGAGCGTAAAGTGGAGCTGTTCGAGATATCAGGCACACTAAAGATATCAACTGAACGTGACCAATTGTGGGTATGAGAATGACCAATTGTGGGTATGAGAAAGCTCTGTACAAAGCTGGTGCCGCGCGAGTTCACTTTTGACTAAAAACAACGACGGGGTTGATGGTTCGAAATAGTGTTTGGGGTGTTCAAGCGAAATAAACCCGACTTTTGGCATCTATGTATGACAAAGAATGAAACATGGCTCCACACACGATGAAACTGCTCCAAAGTATAGAAGAACACTGGTAAGGTTATGGCGTCTGTATTTTCGGTTACGCATGGTATAATTTTTATTGACTACCTTGACTAAGTAAGAACCATCAGCAGCTACTATTACATAAATAATATAATTAGATTGTTTGGAAGACCAAATCACCGAAAAGCGACCGCATTTGAAGAAAAATTAAGTGATGTTTTACCAATACAATGCATCGTATCACAAATCAGTGACAACGAGCGCAAAAATCCATAAGTTGGAAGTCGAATTCTCCCGATCTGGCTCACAGCGACTATTTCCTGTCGTAAAATCTCAAAAAAGTGCTCGCTGGGAAGAAATTTTCGGCGAAAGAAGTGATGATCGCCGAAACTGAAGCCTAATTTAAAACAAATCAATTAAAATCGTGCTATAAAAATTATTATTCAGCCATCACTTTCTCTAGCTGAATAGATGCTGAAAGCCAAAAGACGAAATACCAATTTAACAATACGCTTTTTAGACGCCTAGCACATTCAGCATCTTATTCAGCTGCCGTAATCTTTAGCTGAATATATATTAACAGCCAATAGGCAATAAACAAATTCGGCAATAAGGCCCAAAATATAAGGTGACATTGTATTTATTTTGAAATTTCTTTATTTATTCTTCCATATCAATTTCATCCCCTTCAAAGTAATCCACTCCCGATGCAAATCACTTATGCCAATGGATTTTCCAATCTTCGAAACACTGGTTGTAGTCACTTTCCGGGATGGCCTTCAGTTCCGTCTTCGCTGCGGCTTGAATCTCCTCTATCGTATAAAAACGGTGTCCCCGGCGCGATCTTTTGAGCTTGGTGAACAGCCAGAAGTCGCACGGCGCCAGATCAGGTGAATACGGTGGTTGCGGAACGATATGGGCTGAGTTTTTGGCGAAATGATCACGAATTACGAGGGCAGTATGGGATGGTGCATTATCGTGGTGTAAAAACCATGAATTGTCTTTCCACAATTCCGGCCTTTTTAGGCGGATAGCGTTACGCAAACGACGCATAACGTTCAAATAATATTCCTTGTTGACTGTTTGACCGGTTGGAAGGAATTCATAATGCACAACACCACGATAATCGAAGAAAACAATCAACATGACCTTAAGTTTTGAGCGACTTTGGCGCGATTTTTTTGGTCTCCGCTCTCTTTTGGCACGATATTCGTTCGATTGATCGGTTTCTTCGGAGTCGTAAGCACAGATGCAAGTCTCATCGCCAGTTATAATGCATTTCATGACACCCTGGTAGTCGGAAAGCATCGTTTCACACACTTCAACGCGACGTCTTTTTTCCAAAAAAATTCATTGTTTTCGGTACCAGTCGAGATTTGACGCGCTTGAGGCCCAACACATCCTTCACAATGGTATTGGCTGAGCCTTTCGATATGCCAACTTCATCAGCAAGGTCTCTAATTGTTAATCGACGGTTTTTCAACACCAAATCTTTGATTTGTTGAACGTGAGCTTCGTCGGTTGAGGTTGATGGTCGCCCTGGACGCTCTTCGTCTTCGACACGTTCACGGCCGGCTTGGAACTCACTATACCACTTGTAAACATTTTTTTTAGACATAGCCTCATCACCAAAGGCTTTCTGCACCATCCTCAACGTATCCGCAGCAGAAAATTGATTCCGTAAACAAAATTTAATGCAAATTCTTTGCTCAACAAATTCCGACATCGCAAAAAACGAAAAACTCACTTTTAGCAGCTCACAAAACGACACGTATCTCAAACACTAATGAATATTTTGACATGAAATTTGGCATAAATGTGACTGACAGTACTACCAACCTAAAAAAAGAATTATCTAAATCCTTCGACGCGCGCAGTTTAAATTCGAATGTCACCTTATTTTATACAGTGGTACAAAGGAATTGTTCGAATCGGTTTACTATAGCATATAGCTGCCATACAAACTGAATGGTTGGAATCAAATGCTTGCATGAGAAACTTTCGCATTTGATGTGGTATCTTCACGAAATTTGACATGGATTACTGCTTAAGGTAATAAAATTTATAACCTTCGCTTCGGTGCTGCCGAAGTTAACGTTTTTTTATGTTTTTCAAGATTTTTAACAATATAATAAATATCTTTTGCTATATCGTAAAGTTCGAAGATCGCTATAATCACCCTTGAGAAGAACTATGTTGAAAAACGAATTTTGCCAAAAAAATGTGTTTTACTATGATAGGCCGGGGTCTTTTCAATTGACCTAGTATGTGCGCAGCAAAGTATGCCATTAATTTCTGCATGCGCTTGTATATATAATATTTATATATAGTGTGTATACAAGCACTGAAATAAATTTCATTATACGGGTATTTCACATGTGCATATATATACTAAGTATTTGTCGAAATTTCATTCATAAAATTTCTCTAATTCAATCACAATATTCGGCAAATAAGTCGCTCACCGTGAACAATTTAATTATAGCTCGAATTTTAGCTTCTAAATTCAATTTCAAAAAACTATGCTTTTAGAGAATATTTTGACTTGATAATTTTGAAATTTTGGTCTGCTATGTTTCAGTGGCTTTTCATATTTATTAACCCAGCCAAAGTGTGCCAACACACATATGAACTGAAGCACACATACACTGTTATATCCCATAAATGCAATTATTTATTTCTTTAGGGTCTTTATCGCCTTCACATGCCGCACTTTATAAATAGCCGCAATGCAATATTGTTGGTTTTCATTTAATTGCCTTTTATTCATAGGCACCGCTGGGTAACTTCCTCCTTCGTTAGTTACGTTGTTCGAATTAATTGTTATTACGGTGAATTAGTCATGTTAATGAATCGTCATTTATAAAATGCCGCCGTAATATCCTTGACACGCAAAGCAACACCGCAATATATGCGGAGCCACCGAAGCAGCCCCAAAGGGGGACCATCCCTCATGCCAGCATACGAATTCCTTTTGCACATTTACGAATTTTACCAGTCCCACGGCATGCTAACCAAAGCGTGCGTGTGAATACAAGCCTACCTTTAGGCGAACTAAACATTTTACTATATTCCATCACCCACACACCCAACAGAAGTACTCATGCAATCAACCGCCGCTCACGCTTTCAGCATAGAATAATTTGCCTGTGGCTCTCTGCATAACGATGTCTGCATTGCTCCAAAAGCGCCGACATAAAGGTAGCTCTGTGTATTATACATACATACAAACATACAAAAAATGGCTCAATGAGACGGCTGTTGCCAACGTTACATTCCTGTGATGACGCTCGGTAACAATTTCTCACTCCAGAGACCAGCGTGCGCCCACAATGATATCGACTTGCCAGTGCGATTTCACTTTCGCTGACATGAGACAAATGTATTGGGTTTCGCTTCTCGATTTCCATTTCATGGCGCGTTTATTTTACCCACATTCGGTATGCTTCTTTCGTAAGTGGCTCACACCTCGTTCTTGCCACCTTTCGTTTGCGTTTATTGCCGCGCGTTGCGTGCGTGCACGTTGCGTATCTCGTGACACTCTGAATGACCGCCATCACGCTTTGCTTTCGCACGAATATAACGAGTTTCGATATGAAGGAATTTGACAGCGTCTTGTGGAGCAGCCATTTAATGCGCTGCTGGGGGTCTGCTGTCAGAACGGTCGCCTTAAACAAGTAGATAAGTTAAACCTTGTGCGAAATGCGGCTGAAAGAGAGCAAGTTATGACGAAGTCAATTCAAAAAAATATATGAAAATCTTCACTGAAATGAAAAAATCAACAATCTCTCAGTTTAAAAGTTGACACTGTGAAAGCTGTCGTCTGTCAGGAGATCCCTGCTTTCATGTAATTAATACGCCGAAAGGCCTTATGAGCTTATAATAGCACAAAAATCAACGCTGCAATAAACGTTTTAGACAATAAACACATTCAGCACTTTATTCAGCCATCATTTTTTCTAGCTGCATAAGTTTTGAAACCCAAAAGACGAAATACCAATGCGATTTTTAGACTCCTAACACATTCAGCATTGTATTCAGCCATAATTACCTCTAGCTGAATAGTTGTTAAAAGCCAAAAGACGAAATAACAATTTATTAATAAGTTTTCAAACGCTTAAAACAGTAAGCATTTTATTCAGCCGTCATTATATACAGCTGAATACGTGATGAAATCCAATAGACAAAATAACAATTTATAAATAAATTTTTAAACGCTTAAAACAGTCAGCATTTTATTCAGCCGTCATTATATATAGCTGAATACGTGCTGAAAGCTAAAAGATGAAATATCAAATTTATTAATACGTTTTTAAACGCTTAAAACAGTAAGCATTTTGTTGAGCTACCATTTCCTGCAGTTGAATAGGCGCTGAAAGCCAAACAACGAGATACTAATTAAAAGGGTTTTTAGATGCCCAACATATTCAGCATTTTTTTCAGCCATCATGTTATTTAGCTGAAAAGGAGCTAAAAGACAAAATACCAAGTTAGCAATAAGGTTTTTAGACACCTAATATATTCAGCATTTTATTCAGCTGTAGTAATCTATAGCTGAATACATGATGTTAGCCAATAGGTGAAAGACAAGTTCGGCCATAAGTTGTCCAGAGGCCTAGCACATTCAGCACCTTATGTAGCCATCGTTATTCGTAGCTAATTAGGCGCTAAGAGCCACAAGAAAAGAAGGAGATATTATTTAAAGTTATTGCCAAATTATGGGCCAAAATAAATCGGATAAAATTCTATATATCTAACGTTTTTTCAAAATACTGTTATTTCTAGTTTTCGCTCTTTCCAAAATCTTGTAATATAATTTCTTAACTCTTAATTAAAGTAGCATATTAACTACTGCATATGTTTACATCCAAGAGTGTGTCAAAGAGTGGCGCCCTCAGGTGACAGCTTACAAAATGACCAACAATTTAAGCACCGTGAAGCAATTCCTATAACTGGCGTAATAAAATGTGAAGTGGAAGGTGAAATGGTAAATAATAAACGGAAGTCAGTGAAAGTGACATTTTTATTAGTAGCTAACGAACTACGGCAAGGAGTGAGTATAATAAATAAACAATGTGAAACGAAAGTAAGTGAAACTAAGACATCTAAATAATGCAAATGACGAATGAATGTAATTGTAAGAACAATTAATGAAATAAAACACTTTCTCGAAAAAGTCGATTCAATATAATTGTTCCAGATTGGAGTCAGAAGAAGAGAGTATCACGGAAATGAGCTAAAGTTTTGTTCATACACAGAAAACTCAAATAATATCGAGAACACTGTTGTGTCAAAAATATCTGTATCGTGTCTTACACGTTTAATTAAACTTATAATCATTCAATTATATATCAACGAACGAAAAGCGGCAAACTACAGTAATTGCGATGAAGTGCAGTGAAATCAAATCCACGCACCACTGCGAGGTGACTACCCCCCACACCCCCTTAAGCATATATTTGTTTTGTTGCTGGTGTGTGGCATGCACAAGTGCCATAAACGAAAGGAAGAAAAAAGGTTGAATGCAATATAACGATGTGATTAATGACATTGACACGCAACAGCGAACGCGGCAAAGGACAAATCAAAGGCAGAAGGAAATGTCAACTGAAGGAGTTGAGCACTTCAAAGGCACAAGAACGTGCGAGAGGTGGAAGTAAACAGAAATAAGAAGAAGAAAAAAAGTTGGTTTGGACATGTCACGGAAAGACAGCACTGAAATCGCTATCTTGTGACGCAGTTTGTGCATGCGTGTTTGTGTGTGCGTGTGTGTGTGGTTGAGGAAACCAGCGCATACCCAGACAAGTTTGTTTGCGCTTTTTTGTTTGCTTTTGTGATGTGCAAACCAAACGACTTGGCGTTTAAAATGTCATTGTCAACGCTGTGAAAATTCACAGCGCGTCATTTACATATAGACATACACATGCGTATACTGACCGGCGTGCCGGCCGCACGTGTCGCCACTTTTGACCTGTTTATTGCTTTATTGCAGGCACCCTTTTTATACGTATTTACCTGTTTCCCGCTGCACTGCTCCTTTGACTTTTCACCTTGCATTTATGTAAATGTATGTATGTATATGTGTGTGTATGTGTGAGTTATGTTTTACAGTTTTCGCGTGTCAATTAAGTTGTTTGCTTAAGCAATAAGCAATCCACTGACTGTCACACTTGTCACTCTTGATTTATTGGTATGCTAATTAGGTGCGTAAAGGACCGCAATACGCCCATGTAGGCACCGATATTTATTACCCACACTTACATTTTTATAACTGTTATGACATTGCACGCCATTTCGTTAATTGTCTTGTTGTATTTATGAATTTTTGGTACAATTCTATATTATTGCAAATATTCGAAGTTTTATTTCTACCGGTTATTGGCTATTAACTAAACTTGCTAAATATTTTTTTTATGGTTTCATAACTATTTTGAACTAAATAGTTTTTCAAGAATGCAAATTTTGCTTCTTTAATGGCGTGGCGTTACGCGGTTATCGCCGAGTTAACAACAGCGCGTCAGTCGTTTCTTCTTTTCGTAATTTGGTGCCGATTCGAGATACCAAGTGCAGCCAGGTCTTTCTCCACCTGATTCCTCCAACGGAGTTGAGGTCTTTTATATTTCAAGACTAGCATTGTGATTGGCGTTAATATTGCTTCCAAGATAGACGAAATTATCTACGACTTCGACGAGGACATCAAGCAGCTGGGCAGCGGCACCTTTCCAATTTTTTTTAGCTTCTTCAAGACTTCCCAATTAAGGGATCGGACATTCCAGGTGCATGCCCTTAAATCGTAATTCTTAACACCTTTATATTGGTGGTCATCTCATCCAAGTCTGTGTTCTTCTTTTCTTTGATAGAATTTGTTAAGTGGCAGGCCCTAAAAACAGCGCACAACCCTGGAGAGAGATGGTTGGCCTTCTCACAGAGGATACTTGGTCAAAGACCGGAAGTCGTGAGCTGCTTGAGCCATACATATGTAAAATAATCATTTATGGCCACTTTCAAGTAACTGGCGCTTAGGAAACTTTCCTAGCTTGCGTCCTCAAAATGCAAACACAAGGGACACACAATTTTACAGCGCTTACCAGATCAACAGTCTAAGGGATTAAGTTAGCCTAGGATAATTTTTTTTTTCCTTAAAGCACACTTATGAACTCGTATTTCCACTACTTTGCGCCGACAAGACCTGAGCTCTTTGTTCCAAAAGGACGCTTGGTTTTGTGCTTGACTAACAACGTAGTGCAAGCGTGCTAAAAAACTATTTAAGAACATTCGTGAATACAGTTACGCCTCATTCAACCTTTCAATGTGAGTTATATGCGCAAGGACTGAGACTCTTGCTTAATAGTATCTGCCAGTAGAGATCCCACTTTGTGGTCCTCGGATTTCCACTAACTTTGTGTCTGATCTTTGCTTCAGATCTAGTGTAGACCTAGCTATGGTCAGATAATTACATTGGTCTTAGCACCCTTCAGTTCTCTACCATAGCATCTCTACTGGAATACAGCATTATACCTAGGACTGGAGATGGATCTCATTTAGATATGCTCATCAACTCGATTAGCTATTAAAAGACTGCTTTCTAAAATAAAATAGAGTAAAGGCACACTTTTCTGATTAATATCGGAGCTGGCCCGAATTGTATAGTGAGCGTTATCATTAGACCCCATCATCAATGCCTGTTTTCTTCTGCTGGTTGTAGCCGATTGTCTTTGAAACTCTGCCATTGGTGCCTCACAATCGTGTGACGTATAGCAGATAGCAAAGAGTAAAGACTCATCCTTTACAACCTTTACTGCCACATCCGTCAGGTCATCAGTGGAAAGACTGAAGTGAATATGGGAATATAGATTTTTGTTCACAAATGTCACCATTCATACCTTGTTATTCACGCTGAGTGTGTACTTTAAATTTTCTTGTGATTTTATCTCAGCGACCACATTATCCATGGCTCCTGATTTATAGCCACGTTATAGCCGATGTACTCTAAGTTGAGAAGAAGCTCGACGAAGACGATCTTAAATTAGTTTAGGTATACCTGGAGTGCAATCAGCTCCTGGTTTTGCACTCTCAGAAAGCCGATTGAGCCATGATCTCTTCTGTGGCAAGACCTTCTTTAAATCTGCTTTCTCTAACATCTTTCTGTTGCCGTCAAAGGGGTGGTGCTTCTTGAGGGAAGGGCACACACTTTAACACTTCATGGCATCTTCCCGAAACCTCATATACAAAATTTTAATATCTGCAATATTTTTTCACTGCGTGCTGGACGTGATCTATTCGGAAGAATTTTATTCAGTAATGAATGCCGCATCTCAAGATGGGTGATGGTGTTGCGAAAAGTACGCTCTGTAGATCGAGTACGTTGACTATAAGTTTTACAAAACGTGAACTTTCGCAACAAAGTTAAATTATTTGTAAACGTTGTTCACGCGTAAGTCTTTCCATGATGAAACCATATTGATTAAAAATAACATGAGGGCTTGAAACGACTAAAGGGTGATCTGTCAAAAACAGGACAATTTAAAAAGTACCTCTACTTGGTTTACCCGTGAACTTGCCGCAAATATCCGTTAACTGAACAATACAATTTAAGTACAGTTTCTTACGTTGGAAGGCTTTCATAAATGCCCCTTTCCATTCGTATAATAAGTGTAGGCGTTTGCTTTTTATTAATTAGCGCACACCAGCAGTTAAGCACTCAAATAACGTTACTCGGAAAGTAACGATTTGGTCATAAAACATTAATAACGGCCTAATTGTTTAGCCAGAAACAGTAGTTGTGGCTTGCGATAAAATAAAAACGTTTCCACATAAACACCTGGCAAAAAACGTTCTGTACAAAAATGTAAAAGTGTTCATAATATCTCCATTGTACCTGGAAGTGCTGGAAGCAAACAAATTTTATATGTAAAATAAAATCGAGTCACTTAGGTGAGCGTAATTTTATTCACAGAAATATACTTAACGCTTTTACTAAAATGAATTACAGCTTTAACTTTTAACGTTCAGAGCTTACGGTACAATTAGTAGAATTTCGAACACGCAATATGTGTATGTATGTAATTGCAATGAAACAAAAACAATAAATAATTGTTTTTGCACTTTGGAGATTGACATATTTTAGTTGGAAAAGCTTTCATGTCCAGTTCGTTTGAACCATTAGTTTGGATTTACCATTAATAACAAAAAAATGTTAACTTTAGCTTCACCGAAACTATAGCACACTTTGCAAGTGCACTTTTTGTGTTATAAAAGGGTGTAAAGAGATATTTATGCTGATTTTCATGAGTCAATTTGTATGACAGCTATGAGCTAAATCGGAACAGCATATTCGGAGATTATAGCATTTACTTCGAAAATAATACGCACAAAATTTCTTTAAGATAGTTTAACAATTAAACGTGTTTTCACACAAGGAACTGAGGTGAACTGACCACTCAGGTTGTATGAAGGCAATATGCAATAGTACTTTATTTCAAAAACTTCTTCGGTGATTGTGGCGATATCTTGGATAATATTCTCTGCAAAGTTTCTTGAATATGCCTTATCAAATTAAAAAGTTTTCCAGCTTTTGATTCCGATCGTTCAGCATGTATACGCTATATTTGTTCGATATCGGCAGTTCCGACAGAAGAGCTGCTTCTTAGTGAGGAAACAACATTGGACATCTAAATTTCAAACCAATACCTCGAAAACTGAGGGACTAGTTCTCTTATATAAAAGTGGACACTAACGGCAAAGTCTCCTCAGCACGGTTCCGCACGGTTTTAAGGCCCAACGTGTTTCTTTAACAATTATAGTCTCCTTTAATCCCAAACAAGATCATGACAGTCCAAAAAAAGATTTGGCAGCGAACACTTTCGAGCGAAATTATTTGTCTTATTATAAGATCTAGTAAAGATAAAAAGAAAATCTTGTATTAGTTTTTGAATAGGTGACGTTAGTTATCTGTAACTCGCGTTATGTAAGTGCGATTTGGTTAGGTTTATTTTATACTAAAACTACCACAGACAGTTTTGTGTGTGCTCGACTTAACACAAGACTTGTTTCATAGTTTTTTTTTAATAAAATTTGCATATCCAAATAAATAGCAGTACAACAAAAAGCTCGATGTATGGATGCCACTGGAGTTATCGCACACTCCTTTTCGGCTGAATTTCCATCAACATCTTAAGCAGATGATTACTTGTGGCAAAAAATGACTCCTTTACTAAAGGGTGATTTTTTAAGAGCTTGATAACTTTTTTTTTAAAAAAAACGCATAAAATTTGCAAAATCTCATCGGTTCTTTATTTGAAACGTTAGATTGGTTCATGACATTTACTTTTTGAAGATAATTTCATTTAAATGTTGACCGCGGCTGCGTCTTAGGTGGTCCATTCGGAAAGTCCAATTTTGGGCAACTTTTTCGAGCATTTCGGCCGGAATAGCCCGAATTTCTTCGGAAATGTTGTCTTCCAAAGCTGGAATAGTTGCTGGCTTATTTCTGTAGACTTTAGACTTGACGTAGCCCCACAAAAAATAGTCTAAAGGCGTTAAATCGCATGATCTTGGTGGCCAACTTACGGGTCCATTTCTTGAGATGAATTGTTGTCCGAAGTTTTCCCTCAAAATGGCCATAGAATCGCGAGCTGTGTGGCATGTAGCGCCATCTTGTTGAAACCACATGTCAACCAAGTTCAGTTCTTCCATTTTTGGCAACAAAAAGTTTGTTAGCATCGAACGATAGCGATCGCCATTCACCGTAACGTTGCGTCCAACAGCATCTTTGAAAAAATACGGTCCAATGATTCCACCAGCGTACAAACCACACCAAACAGTGCATTTTTCGGGATGCATGGGCAGTTCTTGAACGGCTTCTGGTTGCTCTTCACCCCAAATGCGGCAATTTTGCTTATTTACGTAGCCATTCAACCAGAAATGAGCCTCATCGCTCATCGGACGTAAAGCGCGAAACACATTTCGAACCGAACACTGATTTTGGTAATAAAATTCAATGATTTGCAAGCGTTGCTCGTTAGCAAGTCTATTCATGATGAAATGTCACAGCATACTGAGCATCTTTCTCTTTGACACCATGTCTGAAATCCCACGTGATCTGTCAAATACTAATGCATGAAAATCCTAACCTCAAAAAAATCACCCGTTATATGTTTTTAGGGATTAACAGAGAATTATCTATCACCAGCTGGTCCCCTATGGTCAAGCTCTTAACTAAAAACTGCCAACTAGTGAACCGTCTAATAGAAACAATCGCGCAGAAGCGCCCAATTTCGGCCGAAATGAGAAGGATTGTGTTCCATCCGAACAATGCTAAGCCATACGCACTAATAGTCACTCGCCAGAAGATCTTGTAGCTATTTTCAAAAATGCTTATGTAACCAGCTTGTAGTCTAGAATTGAAATCAAGTGATTTTTGCCTGTTCCTGTCTATGGTGAATTATTTGTTCGGTGAAAAAATCATCTAAAGAAAAGCTTATAATTGCCCCACGTGTATTTCTAAATAATAAGGTTTTCTACTCTTTCAAAATTTCTAATAATTAACTTTACTGTAAACTTATGGAATTCTTTATACTAGAACTTATAGTATTCTAGACTAGATGTAGATTATGTGAACCCTTCATGGCGACCTAAGATCTATTTTGCCCTTCTCTCAGTTACAACCATTCACATAGGCCCAGCATACTAATAAACTCCAGTAGCCTACTGAGTGCTATTGAATCAATGTGATATTTCTTTGGAGACATAGAACCAAGGGCTTTCTTTCTGCGTCTACAAACTGCTGTGCAGTTTTGCAATAAATGCTCGGTAGTTTGGGAATCTATGAATTGGTAGTTACACTGCCCGGTAAAAAATTCCACAAGTAGTTGGAATTTGTCTTCCAAAAGGTTGATTACATTTTCAAGCACCCCTTAGCAACTTTTCCCAGCTCATCTTGTTGCCAATACTTTTTCCAGCCCACTATCTTCTTCTTGCTCTCTATCACTCCATCTATCTCTCTCTCTCTATTTCTTTCTATATCACTCTCTCTTTATTTTTCTCTCTCTCTCTCTCTATATATATATATATATATATATGTTTCTCTTTCTCTCTTTTTGCAACCTACTCTTAGACTGTTTTTCATTTCATTTATTAGTTTCGAACATAGAATGGATCCTCTCGGCTTACGTAACTCACTTTTATAATTTTTATAAGGAATATAATTTAAGAATGGAAGATAGAGAGGAATGACTGACTGATTTAGAGGAAGGCATGGTAATGTAAAATTTCATTTGCGTTTCTATAAGCCACCGCTTCTGAGTAAACGAATAGACCAGCTATTATTGTTCTTTTTTCACATTTTTTGTGCCTTTATTAAAATGCAAATTCCTGCAGCGTGTCGTAATAACAACTGAAGTGTCTGCCATGTGCATTGTTTCTTTTTATAATGACTTTTTCCATTATTTTATTTACCTCTTTTTGGTGCGACATAATTGCAATTACGCGCTTGCAGCACAAAAGGACATTCGGTCGACGCGTCCTACCGCAACGAAGAAACTGGGAAGTAAGCTGCTTGAGTGAAGTTGCGGAAAGTGTGATGAATGCGTTACGGTTGCAGTGTGGTGAAAAAAATAATGAGAAAATCTAGCAAAAGTATTTATTATAAATTTTATGTTAATATCTTTGTGGGTGTGACACTTAAATAACCACGGAGGCGTGAAAACCACAAGCATCAGAGCGAACTAAATGCAAAAAAAGGACGTAGAAAGTGCGCTAATCAGGGTATAATTATGAATAACAAAAAGGTAGAATCGACGTAGAAACAAAACAAGAAAAAACGTTAACCACGGTTGCACGGAAGCTATAATACCCTGCACAAGTATGAAAGGTTCCTTACAAGAAGTTTGAGTTTGATCGATAAGTTTGTATGGCAGCTGTATGCTATAGTGGTCCGATCTAAACCGTTTCTTCGTAGCTTACAGCGTTGGGTTAGACAATAATTTATGCAAAATTTCATGAAGATATCTCGATAAATGTAAAAGTTTTTCATACAAGCTCTTGATGCCGATCGTTCAGTTTGTATGGCAGCTCTATGCTATAGAAGTCCGATCTGATCAATTTCTTCGGATATTGCATTATTTTCTGAGTTAATAATCTAAGCCAAATTTCGTGGAGATATCTCATCAAATAAACAAGTTTTCTTTATAAACACTAGATTCCGATCGCTCAGTTTGTATGACCGCTATATGCTATAGAGGTCCTATACCGACAGCTCCGACAATTAACAGCTTCGTGGAGACAGACGTGTAAAATTTCAGATCGACATCTCAAAACCTGAAGAACTACCTGTTCAGGGTATAAAATCTTAACATTCTTGAGAACAACAGACAAAGGCTACAAAGAAAAGAGCATAAACCATAGAAGAGCATCGTGAAAAGAAAAAAATTAGACGAGGTTGAGCAACTAACGAAGTGATAAAAGTGACGAAGAGTCCCTTAAATGTCAGAATGAAAGCTTTCCACAGACCTTCATGCTGCCCGCACAGTGGCAGCTAGTTGTTGATGCCACATATATGTATGTGTGTGCATGTACATGCAGACCACCGAATGTGGCATGCAATCAAAATTATTATAATTACAATGTGCAACATACATTAAGCATTGTTCCAGCAAGCCGAACAATACGAACTGCAATAAGAGCAAAGACAACAACACAAATAATCGTCAGCAGCCAGCAAGAACAATGACTTCCGCTTCCGCGATTATTGTGTGCGAACGCATAATAAAAGGCGAACGACTGCGAGTGGACGAAGGGAGCGAGCGATGGCAGTGTAAGCGGGACATAGTGGCAATGTGGCATTACAGTATTGTGGCAGGAAGTCATTGCATATTAACGCCATCGCCACACACACAATCACATATAGTAATACATATAGATGTATGTAATGTATGTGTGTCTGCAGCAGACAATGTGCCGCAGTTAAAGTAATAATGGCAAGAACAAACCGCCTGACAGTCAACCAATTCGACTTTACTTTCAACATTGTCTACGAAAATTCTTACTTTGCCCATACACACGCACACACACATGCATATGTGAACAGAGCGCGGCAAGCACTTGCACCGCCTGCTTCATCGGCGCTAAGGAAGCTGCATTGTTATTTCTGCTTCATGCTTATTATTATTATAATTTTTTTTTTCTCGCCGCGCAATGAAAATTTTCGTATCTTTCCCTCTCTCCTCTTGTCCTGTCTTCCGTTTAGCGTATTTTCTTCCCACTTTTTACGCCATTTCTTTTGTTTTTCCCTCAATTATTTTGCATTCAACAGCTTTTACAACACAGCTTATATACTGTGTATATGTGTGTGTGTGTAGTTAACTTCATCATCGTCATAGTTGGTGTTGAGTTGCATAACGTTGAAGTCCTTATGGATTTGGAAGCTGGAAAAGAACGCTTCATAAATATGCTAAGACTTGCTTCAAGGCTGACTGAAGCGCATTGTTGGTACGTTTTCACTCTCTTTCCTTCTCTTTCACTCCATTGCTTACTTGTTCCGCTGCTCTCTCTTTTTCTGTAATATAACTTTATTCTATCAAAAGTGTTGTTATTACTCACTAAATTCTCCTAAAGTTTCCTAAATTCGAGGCAGTTTTTATAAGTTTCTTATACTCCCTCTTTCTTCCTTACCTTTGTCTTTTTTCTTCTGTTATGTTATACAACATTGTTTCTAAATACATTCTCAAAGCCCATTCTCTCATTGATGATATCGTTCTATTATATATTATGAACTATAGTGCACAATTTTCGCTTCCAATTTCTTCTTCAGTAATCATTTCCCGAACAATTCGCATTTCTTCACGCTTCTTCATAAAAAAAAAAATGAAGAATTTATAGATCACCTTTTCATAATCCCACTCTCACAGACCACTTGTTGTTCTTGTTGTTGTTCTTGTTGCAGCGGCAGAATTTTGCCAAGTTCTCAGTCTTTGGGCGAAAAAAACCTGGGTCCGTTCCAATTACATAGACCACTGCCGTGGAAATTAACAGAAACCCTCGTCTCAATTGGCTAAAATAAAGACAGTCGATTTTCGCAAGCTTCTCTTCAGGTGAATTTTTAACCAGCAAGATAATTCGCCATAAATAGAAACAGATAGCCATCACTTGGGTTTAGGTCTAGACTTTAAGATGGTTGTATAAGGCCATCCCAACTAAACTCATTTTATATTTACGGCCAACCCTCTCGTTCTGTAAGCAACTAGCATTGAAATCATCTGAGAAAACCCACTATATTACCCGCTTGTGGCATTCTAAAATACTTAATAAGTTCCCGTTTCTGCCCAACACCAAGAATTTTTGAAATCCTTAAACCCTTCAACTTTAATTCGGACCCCAATATTGCATTGTCTTCCAAAGAAGATTGGGAAAGGAAACTATGCGGTGCTATTTGGCAAAATTAGTTACCAGAATCGTCTTCCATCTGCCAGATTACCACAATGTCTAACAAGCGGAGATCTGAGCAATTTAAGAATATCTTCTTATACTGAAAAAGAGTGTAATCACACTTAATTCTCTTAGAGTTTCATCAAAGATTGTGTAATAATGTCTCGCTGTCTTGGAGAATCTAGCTTAGTACTTCACAATAAATCTCTTATAGCTTTCAGGGCATACAGATACTCTTGGCAAACGTAAAGTATATAAACTAGCCAGAACAGGCACCATGCTACTCCGAAAAACAAGAAATGTATATGCCTTTGGCTACTTGCAGATATTTAATCGACAAACATATTATCAATTTAGCTGAGTCTCGGTGCAGTCAATGTCTATGGTATGAATAGAATTAGAGCCGCACATGCCTACTAATAAAATTCAAAGGAAGGACATAAGAAATCAAGTATAAGCGCTAGAAGATCACCGACTAATTGACAGACATGGCACCAGACTGGGAGCACGATATAATGAAGATAGCAGAAGAAGAGACTAAAAACATATGCAATGCAAATGCAAAGTTTTTTATAAAAATAGAATCTTAACTGTCAGTCGCAGGTTTCTTGAATATGTTTCGGAGGTTGCACAGAAAAAAATTTTAGTATAGATGGCCATTATCTAAAAGGGATGGTTGAGAGAGGACATAATGGAGTCAGAAGAATGCCGAAGAGAGAAGTGCTTGGCATGCGTTTACGCCTTTATCGAAAAAAAACTGTAAATTATGGCGAAAGCAGTGAATTTGTAATTTTTAGAATGTCTGCTTCGGTAAGCTGGTATTCTATCTTTTATGCCTCAAAATAATTCGATTCACAGCTCGCAATTTCTACGTCCGCCAACAGAAGTAAACTAATAGCTCTGCTGTTAAAAATTAACAACCGCGTACACAACTTTTGCTTCAATAAACACCGTTATTTTACCAGGTTGCTGCGCTTCGTTTTGTTTGCGTTCTGTGCCTTCTTTCAAACTATTGTGTTTGTTATTATTCCACTATTCGCTGATTCCGACACAAAATGCATAAATGTCGATCGATGTTCATGGTAATGTTGCCTGTAATGCTTGTCGTTGTTTGTTTTGTTGTTATTTTAGTATGCCTTCGCGTGAGTATGACTGTCATTGATTACTGCGCCGTAAATAGATGATGGCTTCGTTATGTTTGTCATAAAATACGAGTATTCTTACCTTTTTCTACGTAATTTTCACCTGCTGCTGATTTTTGTTTTTGCATTCTGGTAAAACCATCATGTTTGCGATACATGAACTTCGAAAAATCTTCAGTTATTATTTTTCGTATATGCTTAAAAATTGTCATGTAATATTTCTCAAAATTAAAAAAAAAAAAAAAACTTTAAGAAAAATTGATGAACGTTTACCAAAAAGGCACTTGCAAGGTCTATAGTAGAACACTACTAACGCTTCACGAATATCATGATATCATTTTTATATACTTGGACCAGGTAGCAACCAACCAGCTTCAAAAGCGTTGAATTTGCTGTCAGCCTATGTAAGCCGTTTGCAAACCTTGGACTCAGAAATAAAATAAAATTTATTGCGATGGTTTCTCTTCAGTACATGTACTGCTCGTATGTATGGAATATTTTAGGCATTAAATAACATCTAACGGTTGCTCTGAAGAAATCTACATCTTCAGACGTTTCCAATTTGTGGTGAACAAAGAGGCACACACTCATAATAAGTTAAAGAACTCAGCCAAACATTAAACCGGGGTATAGCTACTATGTGTGAGGCAGGATACGAACGTCTTATACTCAATTATATATTTATAAAGGTTAAAAGAGATCCACATTAAACTACCTGTAACTAATAATACAATATCCTTACTTCAAACATGTATCATTTATATAGGAAGCATCGCTGTTTTTCGCATAGTTGAATAGAAGAATAGAGCATGGATAACATTTGCCAAGACCGACGAAACAAAACTGCATTTTAAATTTAATTCAAATCTTTATTATAAGAGCAGGCTCTTAAGTCAAAACAATCATGCCAACGCCTAAATTAATTTTTTGTACACTTCCTCGGCTGAGATGGTCTTCAGTGCTTTCAGCGAATTTTAGTTTTTTCGATTTTGGCTCATTTTTGGAGTGTCATTCGACTTGATTGTTGTATAATTTCGGCGTCATTTTTATAAACCCTGCTATCATGCCCAATAACGATGCGTTTGATGAATGTGGCAACCTCAGCTCCGTTGTCGAGCAGCTCTTTTGCGACATCTACGACTTTTTTGCAAAGATTCAGGTCAGCTTTAATACGCTATTTACCCAAACCTGAAACCAAAATGTGTTGACTCGATCCAAGAAAGGTGCTGAGCTTTGCTGCTGTTCATTTGAAGCAAACACGATGAACTTCAAGCATGTTTTCTTTAACTTTTTCGTCATTAACAGAGATGAATGGAAGGATAACTCGATGATTAACGACCATCACTTAATGGTTTGCGCCACAAAGTACCTTTGTTTGCGATAAAGCAGATTCTATAAAATACTTTTTAACATTTTCAGGTATTCCGTAGTCATATTTCCATTGGAAATACAATATTTCAAGTAAGCGAGTGGTTCACTCTTTTTCAATGGTAAAAATCACCAAACAAACATTTCGCACCGCGTCTGCCAAAAGCAAACAAATTGACATATGGAAATCACACTTCACACGAACACCGTAAAGGTTGCTCTAAACTAGGAAACTCAAGATTGAAATTACTACTGTGATCAAAAAGTAAGGTGTTGTTATTATCGCGGCTTGGTGCATTATGAACTCCTTCCGCCGGCCAACCTGTCAATAAGGAGTATTATGCGTTGCATTTCGGTCAAGATATTCGTCAAGAACGGCCAAAGTTGTAGGCTAACAGCTCTTTGTTCTTCCATCACAATATTCAAAATGTCATATTGCAATGAGTCTTCATGACTTTCGCCATAAGTACATGAATTGGGCTTCGAATTGCTTCCGCATACACCGTATTCTTGAGATTTGGCTCTCTGTGATTATTTTCTCTTCTCAGATCTCAAAAGAATTCTCACTGGAAAGAAATTTTCGTCGAATGAACTGGTGATCGCCGAATCTACGGCTTATTTTGAAGCAAAGTTGAAATCGCACTAAATATTTACGTTGGAGAGTAGCTTTAACCACCGTTTAGCTATTGAAAGGAACTATGTTGAATAACAAAAACGAATTTTTCAAAAAAAAAAAATCTTTTACAATCCTAGGCCAGGGAGTTTTCAATTGAGCTGTTAAAAAAAAAGCCAAAAAAAAAATATTTTCCACACAACACAGCTTATGACGCTAAAATTATTCCCAGAACCTTTAAATAAAAAAGCTCCATTGGGAACAAAGCAAGCCCCGTGCCCCTGATACAGAATACCCCCGCTACCTGCACTTGTAGTCCCTGTTGGCGGTCAAAACTGAAACAAAGTGCGAACAATCGAGCTGTGCGATCCAGTTTAATCATAATTTCACTTGCCACATGTAGTTGCAAATGCTACTAAAACAAAATGTAAGCGAAAAACTTGCAAAAATATATTGCCGCATGCGACACACAAACACATTGATATACATACGCTTATAACCATTGCAGTAATTCCCATTGGGCATGGACTAATGCCGCGAGCGCGACGCATTACTGGCACTTCACTGCATGCAGCATGTGGCAAGTCGCAATACACATGTTGGCCAACGACGCTTATGCGCGTTATGCGCTTTTAAGTGTGCTGTTTGTGTACATTTCGGCTTTTTCTGCGTACATGTGTGTGAGCACGATAGTTGCGCTTGCAACACAGCCCACAGCCCTTTTGGGGTCAATTCACATATGTTATAGGCTGCAGCCAGCGCTGTCATTCGCATGCCGAACGACGCGTAAAATCGATAACCCTGTAATGCGTTAATGCCAACACAGCAACAACAATAACAACAAAACATAGCAAAGCGGTTTTTGCTAAACCAACAAAAACTATTTGCTGCAGCAAGAGCAAAAATAACCGCAACAAGAATTTAATGGTTTTCGGCCAACTTTGCAGTTGCAAACATAATAAAAACAACAACAACAACTGTCATAATAGCGAGAATAATTATTTTGCGGCAACAAATCTACAAATCGGTGGCACATATTGCGTTAGATCAATGTGGTTTTGCGTATATGTGTAAGTGGATGTATGTGTATGAGTAAATTTATGAAATAGTGTGTATGTGTGTGTGTGAACTTGCTATGAGGTTTTGCGGCTTTCGTTCGATTTTCCACTCAGCCACATAAACGCTGCTCTCTACCTCAATTTTTCTCATTGCAATGCTCTGCAATGCCCTTTGTGCACCCCAAATGAATTTTAGCCACAAAACTTTAATATTCACATTTTCAATAAACTTTTTTTTTTGGTTTTTTATGGAATGTTTTTCTTGTTTTTCATTCTGTTTTGAAAAATGCATTCACCTCCACAGCTTTGGCCGCAACGATTTATCATAAATGTTTTAAATCACAATTTCCGCTCACATGTGGTTGGCAGCAGCGAGTCTGTATGTAGTACTTGTTGTTGCAAACTCCCGTTAAAAGCGCTGCAAAGGCTCTCGCGCACACATACACCTACATACAAACATTAAAATGGATAGCTTTTATTGATGTGGTGCGGAATTATTTTATTTTTCCCCCCACACTTGTTCACACATGCTCTTTTGCTTGTATATTGTTTGTGTAAGTGTGTGTAAGTCCGAACGAAATTGATTGGCTTTATTTAAAGTACAAATATTTCGCATTATGAACATTCAATCACACACGAAAATGCAGAAATTTTTTAATAAAAATTTTGTTTACATAATGTATTGCGTATTCTCTGCGCAGAAGTTTCTTTATTTTCGGTAAAAAGATGTATTTAAATTGAATTCTATTTCTTCCGCTGCAAAGTGGAGTTTAAAACTGTAGACCAGTAACTTCAAAGAAGCAAAATTTGTGCTGTTAGACTCCATGACGAATAAAAATTTGAAAAATAAACCACTAAAAGCCATCGAGATTTTAGTTTTCTTAATAGTCCTTGACTTAATTTACTTAGTAGTCAGTATAAGTTTCAAAAAGCTCCACACCCCTCGCCAAAAACACCAAGGATTCATAAAACTTTCACGGAACTTTCGGAAAAGCTCAGCTGATACCTTAGCGAACTATTTTTTGTTTTGAAAGAATGATTTATTCCATACAGCAAAGGCTACTTTCTAGCTTTATTTATTTATTTATTTTTTTTTTTGAAAGATGCCAACTTTGCATTTTTTTTTTTGCTGTTCATGGGATCAGAGTCCCATATTTTTGAACACTAATTCTCTTGGGATTAGCCTCCTCAACATCGCATATAAGGTTCTGTCGAGCGTATTGTGTGAAAGATTAAAGCCCACCGTCAACAAACTGATTGGACCTTATCAGTATGGCTTTAGACCTGGTAAATCAACAACCGACCAGATATTCACCATGCGCCAAATCTTGGAAACCCATGAAAGGAGAATCGACACACACCACCTCTTCGTCGATTTCAAAGCTGCTTTCGACAGCACGAGAAGGAGCTGTCTTTATGCCGCGATGTCTGAATTTGGTATCCCCGCAAAACTAATACGGCTGTGTGAACTGACGTTGAGCAACACGAAAAGCTCCGTCAGGATCGGGAAGGACCTCTCCGAGCCGTTCGATACCAAACGAGGTTTCAGACAAGGCGACTCCCTATCGTGTGACTTTTTCAACCTGCTTCTGGAAAAAATAGTTCGAGCTGCAGAACTCAACAGAGAAGGTACCATCTTCTAAAAGAGTGTACAACTGCTGGCGTATGCCGATGATATTGATATCATCGGCCTCAACACCCGCGCCGTTAGTTCTGCTTTCTCCAGACTGGACAAGGAAGCAAAAGAAATGGGTCTGGCAGTGAACGAGGGCAAGACGAAATATCTCCTGTCATCAAACAAACAGTCGTCGCACTCGCGACTTGGCACTCACGTCACTGTTGACAGTCATAACTTTGAAGTTGTAGATAATTTCGTCTATCTTGGAACCAGCGTAAACACCACCAACAATGTCAGCCTAGAAATCCAACGCAGGATAACTCTTGCCAACAGGTGCTACTTCGGACTAAGTAGGCAATTGCGAAGCAAAGTCCTCTCTCGAAAAACAAAAACCAAACTCTATAAGTCACTCATAAATCCCGTCCTGCTATATGGTACAGAGGCTTGGACGATGTCAACAACGGATGAGTCGACGTTGCGAGTTTTCGAGAGAAAGGTTCTGCGAAAGATTTATGGTCCTTTGCGCGTTGGCCACGGCGAATATCGCATTCGATGGAACGATGAGCTGTACGAGATATACGACGACATTGACATAGTTCAGCGCATTAAAAGACAGCGGCTACGCTGGCTAGGTCATGTTGTCCGGATGGATGAAAACACTCCAGCTCTGAAAGTATTCGACGCAGTACCCGCCCGGGAAGCAGAGGAAGAGGAAGACCTCCACTCCGTCGGAAGGACCAAGTTGAGAAGGACCTGGCCTCACTTGGAATATCCAATTGGCGCCAAGTAGCGAAGAGAAGAAACGACTGGCGCGCTGTTGTCGACTCGGCTATAATCGCGTAAGCGGTGTCTACGCCAGTAAAGAAGAAGAAGAATTCTTATGTAAAATTTAACGAGGAATCGAATGGAAAAGTCAATTTTGGAAAATACTTGGGGAAAATCACAAAAAACCGGGTTTTTGAAAAAAAAATGTTTTTTTTTGGATTTTGAAAATTTTTTTGGGTTTTGAAAATATTTTTATTAGAAAGCTTAGATTTTTTTACATAAAATTGGATAACCTAAAAATTTTTTCACTCAATTTTGAGGTCGTTAAAAATTAAAAGAAAGAGTATTTTTTTTGTTTGATCTCAATTTGAAGTGCGCGCCAAAAAACAATGGAGAAACTTTGACCATTAAAAAGTTAACAGACATTCTTCTATTGGTCTATATTATGATATTCTAAATTTTGGTCAAAATCGGTGAACCATGGGTACAAAACCATGTCGCCAATTGATGGAATGGCCCATATATATTATGATATCTCTAATCTTTTCTGTTGGGTATTACAAAGTTTGTGGCAATCCAAATAGCACTATTCAGGGTTCAATTGTATCCAACATTGGAGCTATCATACCGAGAGTAGATAGTAGCTGTGATATACGAGTATGTGAACAAATTTGTCTTGTTCCATGGACATATGCACAACTAATAAAAGCTCAGCTTTCAACTGCTTAAGAAGTTTCTCTTTAACTAAAGCTAAAGTCCATTTTTAAATTATTAAACCCAAAAAACAAAACAAACAAGACACAAACATGGTCTTGAAAGTTCTACGAAATAAATCGAATTGTCGACAGTCTCACTTTTCAATCACTCACTCATTTGCGCACGAACCACACGCGCATTTCTGGCTGCTCCATCACAAAAAAAAATTCGATTAGACTGTCAATGCGGAATATACCACATAAAATGAATATGTTTAAGGGATATGCAACGCTAGAGTAGGAGGGCAACCGAGTATTGCAAAATTTGCGTCAAATCAATTTACGAGCTGATAACAACGAGGACTACAACTACTAAAGCGAGCGGGAAAAAAAGACACCAACAACGAAAAAGTAATTCAGCCACAGCTGTGCTTGTTGAATCGCCTAAATTAGATAGTGGAATAACGGATTATGTTAGCACACAAGCTGTTTTAATATAATAATAACAACAACACGCAGTAACTATGTGGTTAACTTGATTCGTCCGTAAATATAGTAGCTGTGCACTTGGTCCGTTTATTTCCACACTTCCCAAAGGAGAGATTGTAACTCAAAACTTATGTTTTAATAGCCGAAACCAAGAGATTTCTCGGTAAGTTTTATGGAATTATAAACATGTGTATGGTAAACTAAATAGGTTTTGAAGATCCGATTAGCTTTAAATTAGAAGCAGATTCTTTCGCTATGAACTAGTTGCATACGATCTAGATGTATCGAATTTGTGCATAATTCAAGCCAGGCATTAGTTCAAAGCAATAGCCTCTGCTTTAAGGGAGGAGCCTGCTTTAGAAGCTTCAAATTTTTTCTTGCTTAAACCTTTTTAAAAATATCTAAGAATATGTTTCCAAAGTTACCGATGGGAATTTGAAATATTTTCGAAGCTAAAAGGGAAATATTAACCGAGCGTCTAGCAAATATATTAGCGCTCGGGCAGAAAGCGAAAACTTTGACGCGCGATTTCTCGGTTATTCATTTTTACGATTTTCCTTAATTGGCGGGAGGGATAGAAAAAACTAAGCGTCGTACAATGAGACAAAGTTGATTATCTTTGGCATAAAAGTCAAGTTTGAACATATTTTTAAACAACACAAAGTAAAATTTTTTTGGTCAAAAACCACATTCTTCAATTTTTAAATTTTTTTTTTAACTTTACACTTTTTTTTGGAATTTTCTTTGTTTAAATTATTAAGAAATATGAATTTCTTTGAATTTTTTGTTTCCGATAGAAATTGCGACCTGCATCCTGCCCGCCGTCCGACAAATGCACATGCGAGATGCATCAGGCAATTGCTTCCCAAAGGCAGACTATCAAAGATTTTGTATCAAAAAAAATTTGTGAATGATGCTTAAATATATAAAAATAAACCCTAGAAATTTCGAATTAATAAATTGTTTCCTTCCTTCCCCGAAAAATCCTCAAAAAATCGATTTTTTGAAGCCTCTAAAGCAGTTTCCTTCCTTAAGAAAACAACAAAAAGGAAAACAAAAAACAAATTAACAACATCTGAGACAGTAAAAGTTTGATAATTTCATTCTTTCTTTCGCCTCAATCCAAATTGAAGTTCCGCCATATTAAATTGTCATCCAGTTTTATAGTTTAAAAAATTACAAAGATGTATATTTTCCAGAAACTTAGTCATATCAGTTACTGTCTAACCTCTATATAAATTTATGTGGTGAATTTACTCGACTTTTTCGATAACGTGAGGTCGTGAAAGACACCTCTCGACGAACAAAGTTCAAATTCTACAAGCCACTCATCATCCCCGTCCTGATATACTTACGGTGCAAAGTCATGGACGATGACGACATCTGATGAGTCGTCGTTACGAGTGTTCGAGAGAAAGGTTCTGAGGAAGCTTTATGGCCCTTTACGCATTGGCCACGGCGAATATCTCATTCGATTTGATTCGATCAGCGAATTAAAAGACAGCGGCTATTCTGGCTAGGTCGTGTCGTCTGAATATATGAAAATACTCCAGCCCTGAAAGTATTCGACGTAGCATCCTCCGGGTAAAGCAGAGGAAGAGGAACACCACTCACTCTGTTGGAAAGACCAGGTAGATAACGACCTGGCTACACTTGGACTCACCAATGGGCTTCAAACAGCGTCAACAAAAAGGAAGAAAGACTGGCGCGCTTTTGTAAGCTCGGCTCTAACCTCATAAACGGTGTCTACACCAATAAAGAAGAAGAAGATTTTCAAGAAATTTATTGTAAATTATTATTCGCCACATCCTCAGAAGAAATTGTTCAGTTCGATGGATTATAATATATAGCTGCCACATATATATTTTCTAAAGCACAGCTCATCGACAAGAAAATGCCAATGGAGAGCTTAGTTTGCGAAAGTAGCAAAAAATTACTCCAGACATATATTTAGACGTGAAAATATACAAAATATGAAATATACAAATAAAACTCTATATTTTTTTTACACTTTGCTCGATACACTGACTTTATGCAGACGCTCTCGTACATATGCAACACAAAGTATTCAAAGGGGAAAGATATCAATATTTCACTACAAATCAAAAGGAAATTCCGCAAAGCAAAAAATAAAAGAAAAAAAACATCTATGGCAAATATAAAATGATGTGTTGAACGCTTAGAGAGCGCTAAAAGAGGGTAAATTCACTGCTGGCAGGATATCGCCTAACGATTGACACACACACAGCAGATACTTTGAAGCACGCAATTTGCAATTTGGCCCTTTCTGTGGCACACAGCAAAGTAAGTGTGAATGAATATATGTTTTTGTGTCTGTGCTGTGAATATTTCGACAAATCTGTGCGGAAATTTGCCATTGCTATTGAATGCGAAGTCATTTTTCAATATACGAACGCGCACACACACAAACACCCGCACGCTTTCGCAACTGATTTTCTGCAAATATGAATGCGTGCGTGCGTGCGTTTGCCTGTGTGTGAGCTTAAGCAAATGTATTCATAAATATGCAGTGCATATATGCTTTTGAGCTTTCGCACGCATTGACTGATGCCATTTCGCTACGCCAATGAGCTATGAAAATATGAATATTGAGCAGGTATTACGCGTTGTATACTGTATGTGTGTGTGTATATGTGTAGCGGAGCACATTTACCATCGAAATTTGCGCCAACCCCAATAACGGTTGTGTGTATGTGTTTGGAGTGCCGTAACGACTTCTACTCAATTTACAAAAGCCCATGTATGTATATACTTATATGTATATGTATCGAGGCACTTATGCGTGTGAATTTGAAAGTAAATTTACAAATATTGCTTCTCGCACACACGCGCACATTGTACTGTATTTGTGTGTACACTATGTCAAAGTGTACATTTGACATAAACGTTGTTTGCCAAAAGATTAACAGCTCCAGCACTTGGCTGCCGCGCATTTAGTAACGGAAATTGACAGCCGCTTGCAACAGTCGAATTATATTAGAAACGGCAAAGGCGTGGCGGTGCGTTGGAAGGTCTCTCTTCAAGCATTTAAGTGTACATGTATGGTATATACCCTCTAAGAAATTCTTACGAAAGACAGGCAGGTATTGCTTGTTATGGACCATAGGTTAGGTTAGATGGCTGATCAATAGTCCCACGTGGACTGTTATATGCAGTCCTTTGTGAAGCCATAGACGAGAAGAACTCTTGTGTTCGAACTTATAAATTAGCAAAACGCTTAGTAGTCAATACAAATTTGCATAAGTGTTTAATTCACACTACCGCCAGTTCGGTGGTATGTCTGAAGGTATGCGGTCCCAAGTTTTTGAGTCTTGACTTCTCAAACTTGGGGCAGTCAAAAAGGAAGTATTGAGTTTTTTCCACCTCATCTTCTTCCAAACAGCTTTTGCAGATGGCGTCTTTTAGGATTCCCAGCCTGCGTATACGCCAATAGGACAACGATGAAAAGCCTCACAACTAGGGAAAAGCTAGTCTTACTGAGGGCAAATAGATCAGTAGATATCTTGGGTCCGATCTTGGGGCAAAAGACTTTTGCGACAGCCCATGTGCCGATGGTGGCCCAACGGTGATCAAGCTTCCGCAAAGCCCAGCTATCTTTTAGTAGAACATAAAAGGATAAGGGAAAACTATAATGTTTTTTCTTGGTAGTTCAACAGCTTTACAATTTCCTGCGATTCTGCTGTGGCCTGACACCCATAACAGTCTTATAACAAATACACTCTTGACCAGCCTTGAACGCAATGTTAATAAGTTCAATGCTAATATCGCCGCTCTGCTATCTAATGGATGGTCACTTCTCTGAAGGAAGCTGCACTACGAAGCAGTAAATCTACTGCTACCTTAATGACAGCAACCTCGACCTGGAAAACACTGCAATAGTCCGGTATTATGAAGCTGGAGTTGATTGAGAGCTCCTGACAGAAAATGCCTCCACCAACCTTCCGTCAGTATTATATTATTCAAAAACTTTGTCATTATTTTTCTTTAACTGCTCTTCATTCTCCGCAAAATTGTCCTACAGGGCATCTTCTCATGTTGATATAGTTGTCAAACAGAGTATATCGCCTTATGGGATTCCATTTATCACATTTTCTTTGAATTGATTGCCTCTTCTGCACCAGTGCTAAATTGCCTGAGACCTATTTAAAAAAGTATGAAATATTATTTATGTCAATATTCAATGTTAGCCTTTTGCTATTTTACGATTAGGTGTGTAAAGTGAAATTTACGTATGAATCGCCTTAAAAAGGGTTGCGATGAGTACTATTTTGTAAAAAGAGGGTTTATATAAAATATATTTTTGTTATATTTTTGATAGTTTAATAACCGATGTTGTATCTCAGATCTATTATCGTTAACGCTATCTTTAAATCTAGATAAATTTATACTTATATATTTATGATAAGTATATATTTTTATTAAAGTCGCTGCTGCACGGAGTTTAGGGGCACTAATTCACTTTCTGCTCTATATATACAACTTATGCTGACGGCAAACTAAAAACTCGATTTAAAAAGTCGAGCTGAACTTTGCGACTCTATCGAAAAATTTCTGAATTCTTCAAGTTCTTGAAGTTCTTCAGTTATAATTTGTTATTGTTAAGTCTCTAGCCACATGTTGCATTAACTTTTTCAAATACTAAATATTTTCGATGAAGACAATACGATTTCTAAATCATTTTAGAGATCAATTAAACTACAAATGGCTTTATGGCCTTAAATTATAACTTAAGATTTAAGCGTGTATTTTTGAGTCTAAAAATTAAAGACAAATTAAATATATTATTTCATGTTTACATAGTTTGATTATTGAAATATATCTTCCTAAAATAATTTTTCAAAACGCAAATTATTTTCTTGAAACAATTTATTTCGATGTTCGACTCGCTGTAGGTCTCATCACATCTCCAGTTCTAATTAGTCCATTTACTTAAAATTTGGCATGAATGTGCTCTTAACACTTCTCTTTGAATAGCACCAGGAAAATCTAAAAATATTTTTCAAAATTCGAGAAAATTAGAGATTAAAGAAAAATACGATATCCATTTTTTGAAAAGTGAAAAATGTTTGCAAAATTCGAGAAAATTAAGACTTGAAGAAAAAATCGATTTTCTTTTTTCTTCTTTTTATGATTTTTTTTTATTTTTGTTGATTAAATTGGAAATAATATTTCAATTTATCAAAAATCATTTTGATGAACTCAGTCCTTGATGACACAGATCTGCTCCAGAGGCTCATAACTGGTGACGAATCTTGGGTTTATAGTTATGACGTAAAAGCTAAAGCTCAATTATTCCAATGGAAGAAGACGCATGAGCTAAGTCCGAAAAAAGCGCGCCAAGTAAGGTCGCATATGAAGGGTTTCTAAACAGTTTTTTTCGACTGCAGGGATGTCATGCATCATAAGTTGTTACTAAAACGTCATACGGTAAATAAAGAAATATAATTGGAATTTGCGCGAAGTAATCTGCAGGAAACGCCAAGATTTGTGGTAGAACAAAAACTGTGTTTTACACTATGATAATGCAGCTGCTCGCGCATGGTTACTTGTGTGCGAATAGCAACACATTGGCAGTGTCGTAGCCACTGTATTACGCAGTCCTGGCCCACTGTGACTTTCTTTTTTGTTCCATACCACTAAAGGCCCGTAAATAAATGACGCTAGACTACGATTGAGGAGATAAAAAGTAGACCGAATGAGCAACAAAACAAGATCACAAAAAAATACTTCTTAAGTGATTTGAGATATGGAAAAAATGCTGGTAGAAGTAACTTTTTTAAGAAATACCAAATTCATTTTGGAACAAACCTCTTGATTCAGTGTTATCAAAAACACAGGTCTACGAGTACTACAAAGCCACCAAAAACGGTCGAGAGATTGTCGAAAATATTAAAAAAAAGTGAAGAAGTGTTAGAGAAATAGCAAGAGAGCCCGACCGATTGATTTTGATGAATATTTTGGGTATGAAAACATGCATCGAAATTTGTGGAGAAAAATTCATGGACTTACATCGAGCCACGATTGTGATCGAATTTAAAGCCAAAAACGCAATGAATACCATCGATCAACCACGGTATTCAGCAGATTTTGCTCCGTGTGATTTTTTCGTGTTCTCTAAACTCCCGGGTTCCACCCGTTTTCAGTCGATCGAAGAGATAAAACAAAATTCACTGAAGAAGCTGAAGGCCATTATCAAAAATTGCTTATGAAAATTGTTTCGACGAATAAAAAAATCGTTGAAATAAGTGTATTACATCTGGTGGGAAGCACTTTGAAGGCGACAAATTAAATATTAGTGAATATTTAAACAGTTGGCGTTTTGTTTACAAATTCTCGGTACTTTTTCGCCACAAAGTATGTCTGAATCTACGCGAACCGACCTTTCAATTGAGAGATATCGAGCTGAAGTTTTACATACTCATATTTTGATGAAAACATTCGGAATTTTGGAATTTAGTAATACATAAAATTGCTTTACAAAATGCAACTCTGCAGTTTCAAAGCTATCGTTTTTATTCTTGTTTTGATATGTGCTGTCATAAACTTGAATAAAACCTTTTTCACTGCAGGCATCATTTAATGTTCTACCATCTGCATACTAAATGCCCAACAACTAATGCCCTTCCTAGGCAAAAAGGAAAAATTCATGAAACCTGTTTTCGTTATCATGATAAATTTGGCAATTTAACAAATCATCTTGAATATTTGATTTGCCAGCAGGTTAAGAAATGTATCTTTATTTCGCCTTTCCACTGCTTTGTTGCCGCACATAACCTTTATCCTCATATACATCAATAGTAGCTTATGTGTGTGTGTGTGTGGTGGAATAAGAGCTTAAAGCAATAATACATAAATAATAAAATGCATATGCAGATGTGTGCGTGCTAGTACGAATGTGTGTATAAAGCAACACTTGAAATCATTCGGCAAATGATATTTGTGGAACGTGTTCGCCACAACTCACTTTTAAGCTGCTGTACACATATACATAGATAGATAGGTAGATGGCTGCATATTTGTGCTTCTCACTACACACTCACTTTTCTTTTTTCGCTCAAATGTTACATACACACTATGCGCATTCATATACATATATACATGTATATGCACGAAATATGCTCTCAAATAGATTATAGCGATTTTTCTTTTCATTTCAGCTGAGTTTTCTTTCAATTTTTCATTTGCCAATATTTCTTACTTATATTTTTGAAATATTTTGACAGATGTCAAGTGTGTCAAATGCATATTTATTTGAGGTTGCAGGTGAATGTCTTTAGATATGATGACAACGTGGCGAAGAGTACTTCGCGCTGAAGTTATATACCATAAATATACACCCGCATAGGTTAACATATATATATACATACTATATGAGCGCATACTCGTATGTGTATAGTTAGAAGCTGTAGTTGTTCGTTTTCGTGTGGTAAAACAACTTCCTCTATCATGTCAAACATGTTACGGATATTCACATCGATGGCAGCTACGCGCTGACGCTTCCTGAGGCATGCCAATGACATGCTTCCAAATTAATTTTTATAAATTCGAAAATATGAAGCATTTTTGGGTTATTTGTAATCTTTTTATCTGTTGACTTTTTCTGATTTAATTTAAATTTATTAGTGGGCAAAAAAACGCGGAACTTTATGCATGTTGATAGACTTATAAACATGGAGTTCACTAACGCCGAAATTCGCGCTATATCAAAGTTTTCCTTCGTTAAAGGTGGTTTAGGGAAGTGTACTCTATCACTTCGAACTTCAGAAGAATGCTTTCACGGTTCAGAGTGGGTGAAAACGAGTCCATGGATAAGCAAGCCGGCAGAAGGCCTATCGTCAGGCCCAACAAATCATCTAAAACATCGAGTTAAACCAGCATGTGGCATCTCGTGACATCGCCCAGAAGATTGGAGTTTTTTTTTTAAACCATCTGCAGAGGGCTGGATACTCAAAGAAGCATGATGTTTGTGTGCCTCATGATTTGACGCAAAAAAACCTTCTGGACCGAATCAAACTCTGTGATATGCTGCTGAAACGGAACGAACTTGATCCATTTTTGAAGCGGATGGTGACTGGCGACGAAAAATGGACCACATACGACAATATCAAGCGAAAACGGTCGTTTTCGAATGCCAGTGAATCGTCCCAAACAGTGGCCAAGCCGGGATTGACGGCCAGGAAGGTTTTGTTAAGTGTTTGGTTGGATTGGAAGGGAATCATCCACTATAAGCTGCTCTCATATGGCTAGACGCTGAATTCTAGCATCTACTGCGAACAACTGGACCGCTTGAAGCAGGCGATTGACCAGAAGCGTCCAGAATTGGATGAAAAAAAGATGTAGTGTTCCACCAGGACAACGCCAGACCACACACTTCATTGATGACTTGTCGGAAGCTACGGGAGCTCTGATGACAGGTTTCATCGCATCCACAATGTAGCCCGGACATAGCGCCAAGTTATTACCACCTGTTCCAGTCCATGGTGAACGGCCTTGTTGGTGTAAAGTTGAACTCGAAAGAGGATTGTAAAAATTGGATGTCCGAGTTCTTCGCAAATAAGGAGGGGGGCTTATTATGAAGTTTTCGTCTAGACGGAAACAGATTATGGAACGAAGCGGCGCATATCTGAACTAAATCTAATCAATGTAACACTTTTTATAAAGCATTGAATAAAGAGCAAAAAAAGCGGAAGGGAAATATTTGATATCTAATATTTTTTTTCATATTGATGGTTAATTTTCTCCGTTTCTAATTTTGAATTCTTAACACTCCTTAAGTTTTCTTCGCTTGCATCAGAGTTCGTCTTCGTCGACGCAATCCCTCGAGTTAGCGAGAAATGTTATCCAGTGCTACTCTTGTCGAAATATGAAACATCGCTCCCTCTCTCTCTCTCTCTCTTTCTGGGCCGAATTGCGAAGTTGTTTATGCAGCAAAGGGATTCTTCAACCACCCGTAACTATATATTTACCCCTCTGCTATCTGGACTTAATACCACTGCTACCTGGTTAATGTAAGTCAAATTTTAAGCAGGTCTTTATAAATTATATTATATGGTATGATGTCCCGTCCCGATGCAATGCACTTATGCCAACGGATTTTCCAATCTTCGAAACACTGGTTGTAGTCACTTTCCGGGATGGTCTTCGGTTCCGTATTCGCTGCGGCTTGAATCTCCTCCGTATAAAAACGGTGTCCCCGGAGCGGCCTTTGAGCTTGGTGAACAGCTAGAAGTCGCACGGCGTAGAATCAGGTGAATACGGTGGTGGGGGAACGATTTGGGTTGAGTTTTTGGCGAAATGATCACGAATTACGAGGGCAGTATGGGGTGGCGCACAATCGTGGTGTAAAAACCAAGAACTGTTTTTCTACAATTCCGGCCTTTTTAGGCGGATAGCGTTACGCAAACCGGTTGGAAGGAATTCACAACACCACGATAATCAAAGAAAACGGTCAAAATAACCTTGATTTTTGAGCGACTTTGGTGCGATTTTTTTGGTCTCGGCTCTCTTTTGGAACGATATTCGCTCGATTGATCAGTTGTTTCGGGGTCGTAAGCTTAGATCCAAGTCTCATGGCCAGTTATAATGCGTTTCATGACACCCTGGTAGTCGGAAAGCATCGTTTCAGACACTTCAATGTTTTCGGTACCAGTCGAGATTTGACGCGCTTGATGCCCAAAACATCCTTCAAAATGGTATTGGCTGAGCCTTTCGATATGCCAACTTCATCACCAAGGTCTGTAATTGTTAGTCGACGGTTTTTCAACACCAAATCTTTGATTTGTTGAACGTGAGCTTCGTCGGTTGAGGTTGATGGTCGCCCTGGACGCTCTTCGTCTTCGACACGTTCACGGCCGGCTTGGAACTCACTATACCACTTGTAAACATTTTTTTTACACATATCCTCATCACCAAAGGCTTTCTGCACCATACTCAGCGTATCCGCAGCAGAAAATTGATTCCGTAAACAAAATTTAATGCAAATTCTTTGCTCAACAAATTTCGACATCGCAAAAAACTCACTTTTAGCAGCTCACAAAACGATACGTATCTCAAACACTAATGAATATTTTGACATGAAATTTGACATAAATGTGACTGACAGTACCATCAACCTAAAAAAAATAATAATTCTCTAAATTCTTCGACGCGCGCAGTTTAAATTCAAATGTCACTTTATTTTTGGGCACAATACGCCTGCGGCACTTTATTATAAGAATTATGTAAATTCAATAAATTTATAGGAGTTTCCATAGAAGTTTCCTTTCCTTGCAATCTTACCACGATATTGTTTTTGAGCGTACACGAAAGCTGAAACAAGTGTTAAGTCTCCCCGTATTCTGACCGACTATGTCAGGGGTACATTAAGTTCGTCAGGAAGTTTGCAACACCCAAAAGTTCTTATAAAGTATGTAGACAAGTAATCATCGTGACGACTTGAGTCAATTTAACCCAATCTATCCATCTTTTTTACATACTCGAATTATTCCTACAGTTTTTGAAGTATCGATCTGAAATTTTTTAGATGTTCCTTTCACCGCAAGAAGTTGCTCATTTATCGGAATCGCTAATATAGAACCACTACAACGTATAGCTGCCATAAAAGCTGAACGATCAAAGTCAAGTTAAAAATCTTTCTATAAAAAAAACACCTGTAAAAGGTATTATAGCTTATAATTGACATTCATGCTCTTGTTACAATACCTTAATTGACTATAATGAAATAGAAAAGTGTTGAAATGAGCAAATTTTATATACAACAAGCGCCTTCGCAATCAAACACCACCCTCATGCGCATGCTACAATGGATTAACAGCAATTTTCTTGCACCCAAAATTAGCTATAAATAATATTGTTGCCCTGCAGACTTTAGCTCTTTTGTTTGTTTATAAGATGCCGCATATCTTGTCAGCTATGTATTTCAACGCGCCCGGCTTGTATTGTATTTATTACCATTTTATAGCAAAGTTTCGCGCTGTACTTGACGTGGCAAACTAACTAACTGTACTATAAATTACCACTTTTCATCGAGAATTTATGTTAATTACTGGCAATGTTAAATACCCGCACAACTTGCCGCAACGCTTACCGCGACAAATCCGCTACACTCATTAACATCATTTACTGCGCACTTGGCGCCGGCGGCTCATCGCCTGCGTACCGTTGCGTTTGCATAGATACGAGTCGACGCATCTACTTAATTGTGTCCGCGTATGTATGTGTGTTTGGTGTGTAACTATACTGTATATATGTATAGTATATGTATTTATATGTCGCTTAATTACAGCAATTTAAGCGCAAATTTGTCGCCGCCAAGTGTAAAGTTGTGTAATTTGCCGCCAAGTGGCGGTTAAAGGAAGTGGCGTTGATTAAAGTAAGTTTACGACTGAATACTAATTTATATTTACATATAAATATACATATATATGTATATATATGCCATACTATATAAGGACTAACGCAAGCTTCTTTTGGTTATGCCTTGTACATTCATACCAACATATTTTGGCTTGTTTGTGAATGTGCAATAATTAATGTGATGGAAAAAAGTGAAATGGAAAAGCGTCATCACCGAAGTTGGACAGTTTTATTGAAGCAATGGTCAGCTAAGAATAAAGAGCAAAAACGCTGTTACTTAATCTTTAACAAGAGTAAAAACAACGCTTTTTTTAGCGAACGTGTCTTGGCTTCGTGCAACAAATCTTAAAATCTACCTTTATATTCTCAGCCTAGAGTTTGAGAGTGGCTCAACAAGAATATGCACTATTTTATCCAATTTTATGACTCACAATGCAATTCAATGGTATTCACGATTATTTCAATATTTCGAAATGATTACAACTTTTTATGACGATCCAATTCATATTGATAGTACTGCTGAAACTATTTCAGTCTCAAGCATCCCCAACTCATAATCGAACATCTTAACTTTCTAGTTGCCGAAATTTTGCGCAAATTCTTTTCACTTTCATTTTTGTTAATTTTACTAATTGTTAATTATTTTAGCTGGTAAAATGGATGCTCTAAGAAAACACTTCTGAAATGACCAATAATAATCCGACAAAGGGTTAATGTATACGTTCTTATGGCAGAATGAACATGTTATACCTGAAACTTCCTGGGCATAAGGGCATCCCAGGCAACGAGTTTGCCGACGAAGCTGCCAAAAACGCAGTCTCATCACCATGTCTAACTTTTAATGTATCGCCGAGCAAGGATTTACAGAAAATGATAAATAGACACCTCCGTAACAAACAAATTTCAGACTGGTCCTATTATCAGCATCTTTACTCCACCATTAATCGTGAATGTGCTAAAGCGCTTTACCCAGCGGATTTGTCAAGGGTAGAAATTACCTATTTCACTCGACTGAGGCTCGGCCACACAGTGATCACGCATAGCCACATTCTTCAATGTGAGACTCCACCTGTATGCCCGTATTGTCCAAACCGCCTAACTGTCCAACACATCCTCGACTATTGCCCAAACCTATCGGCGCTTCGAGCAAAGATTTTTGGTACCACTGTACCGTCAACTCTACTAAATGAAATTAACATCGGAAACGTTAAAAAAGTAATAAAATATATCAACGATATTAATCTGAGCAGCAAAATTTAAACCAATTTTAACCAAATACAATATATTACAATATCAATATGTTAAATTCGGAATATAAGACCAGCATTCGTTTACAAAAAAAAAAAAAATTAAAAAAAAAAAAATTGTAAACATTTAATCGCACCGTAGGCCCTGGTAGCTAGTGTGTATTTACTCAAATTAGTTTAATATTTCATATTACTCTAATAAATAATAATAATAATAAAAATAATAATAATAGTACCTGAAACAGAGTTTTATTAGGTTTGTCATAAAGCAAAAAACGTAAAAGAAGACATCCGAGATACTTTAAGTATATAAGTATATATATACACATAGTGGGTAGTCAAAAAAGTCTTTTCGTATTTCTAATGAAACTTCAATTTTTTTTTTATACTTATACTACTTAGTCGACCATTTTTTGCCACTTTTCCGCTAGAGATATTATTCCATCACTGTAAAACTTTTATCAGTGTAAATTGAAATTTCGAAATTTTCATAATGAAAGCGAGCGAACCATTTTTTTCTACGCGAACTGATACCGTACTTCAGCGAACTAAATCCTTAGTTTTTGAGATATCGATCTGAAATTTTGCATACGTTCTTTTCTCGTCAAGAAGCTGCTCATTTGTTGGAGCCACCGATATCGGACCACTGCAGCATATAGCTGCCCTATAAACTTAACGGTCGAAATCAAGCACTTATAAAGTAAAACTTTTCATTTGACAAGACATTTTCACCAAATTTGGCTCAAGTAATTGTCCAAGGCAACGGCGCAATCTCCGAAGAAATGATTTGGATCGGCTCACTATAGCATATAGCTGTCATACAAACTGAACGATTAAAATCAATTTGCTTTCAGGAATTTTTTGCATTTGTGCAGGGTATTATAGCTACGTTGCAACTAAAGTTAACGTTTTTTCTCGTTTTTTAATACGTTTTGAGTGCATTGAGCACGCGGCATTGAAGGACTTGTATGTTGCTGACAGTTCCACTTGTAGGCGCTATGCTGCCAAATACATTACACGACAGCAACACATGGACTTGATTGATTTTGCTTGACATAAAAAAAGAAGAATAAATGAAGAAAAATCCATTTCTGCCTGCATTTTATGTATGTCGAAGTATTTTTTTTTGTATTTTTTTTGTATTTTTTAAATTATTTTCAAAAAATATAAATATATTTAAGCGATATTTTTATCACACAAACGACAAAAAGCTTTATGCTGTATAAAAACTGCCAAAAATAAAAAGCAAAACTTATATATGCAAAAAATTTAAAAATATAAAAAATATTATCTTTAATATTATATTTCACACGCAAATCTAACATGTTGAACACAGAGATTGCGTATACGCCATGGTGCTTGTAAACTGTGTGACACATTACCCCATATACTTTTTATAATCAAAGCAGCTTTACAAGAAATACAAATATGTATATAAACGGGTGCTCATATATCACATCAATGATGCATACATACATATACTTTTATTATCGCATCTATATATGTATGTACATATGTACTTCACACGCACTCCTGTTAACATAAAAATACATGAGTGGCGCTGACTCGCTCCTTCTCCACATCGTTTTTGATTGAAACCCGCATTCATTTACGCGTCACATGTCATCGCCTGCTGCTGAGCAGTCATAATAACAATAACAATAGCAATAGCTATAAATATAGTAAAAGCTACTAACAACAACAAAAAATACACAGCAATAAAAAATGCTATGAATATCAATGGCAAGAAAGTGAGTCCGGCATTTTTATTTATGCGAGTTTATATCGATGTATTTGAGTATGTGCATAAATATACAAATAAGTGTAGAAACTACAGCGACGTTTTTTGGCATACACAAAACTATATATATGTATATATTTTGGTCAGTTTAGTAGGATATAGACTACTGCGACTATTTGCATGTTTTATTTATGTATATTTTTGGAAAAAGTTGTCTTAATAAAATATATATTTTTATATGTCTTATATAGCATAACAAAAAAAATATATATATTATATATACCACATTAGGGTGAGTACCAAAATTATTTAATTTTTTTCACTTGGTACTCCGCAAACTAGGTTCGTAGACACCGCCAAGAAAGACTTCCAATAAAAAAATAAGTTCTTAGACACCCCCAAGAGCGACTCTCCATCTATAAACTCTGAACTATAAAGGAAAGATCCTTCGTCTTAGCAAGCGTAAATAAAATCGTTATTTTTTGAAGCTAATATATGTACTTTTTCTACCACCCTAGCCTTCCACGTTACCATGTACACATTTGCATTTGGAATCTAGTTCACATATGCATATGTGGCTGTCTGCATATAAAATTTCGCATGTATAATCGCGTGCGCCACCCACATGTGTTGCATGCAACAAAGTATTGACAAATTATTTATGGCGCGTGATTGACATTCGCCATTTATTTGATTGCTGTGGCGTCCATTGTGGCTGATGAATGCGAAGCAGCTATAGTTAACCAGTCATGTAGGTGTAGTGCAAGTGACGTCACAGAGTAGCACATTCAGTATTGGTTGTGCTTTAACTGCACAAATTTTAATTGTATTTTTAGTACCTTTAAAGACAGGCACAATTTGAAGTCGTATCCATCTAAAAAAAGTAAATAATTAATTTTTTTTTTATTACTGAATGGTAAAAAAAACAAAAAAAAAATATTCTTGATGAGCTAAACCCCAAACCATAAATCGAAGCAAGCTGATAGCACTCATAGTTGAATTAATTTGAAAAGTTTTTAAATAGCATAACTCAAATAAACTGTTTTCTCAAGAGTTCTTAGCTATCAATACGAGTGGTACAAGGCCTTCAAAAACGGTCGAGAGATCGTTGAAGAAATGCCTAGTTCTGGATGACTTTCGACTTTTTCAACTGATGAAAGTATGGCTGATGAGGATATGGTACCGGGTAGGCCATTAAAAGTTGACCCATCTGGCAACGCTGTAACTTTTAACAGCGCTGACAAATCGGCTAATGTCATACCGCGTTAGAAGCGTCATTCGAAGACAAATTTATACCATGGAACAGTACACTCCAAAAGAACGCGCTGAAATTGTTCAGCTTTATATTCAAAATAACTTTTCAATTGTGTTAACTCAACGTGCGTTTCGCAAAAAAAATAAAGTGAAAAGTGCTCCAGTTAAGAACACAATTAAGTCTTTATACGCAAAATTTGTGAACACCGGTAATCTCAGTAATGCCAGTCATGCATCCAGACAACGCACAAGACGTTCTGATGAAAATATCGAAGCTGTACGAGCCAGTATTGAGGAGACTCCATCGACATCGAGTTATCGCCGCTCTCAGGAATTAGACATCTCTCGCACCACTCTCCGACGCATAATTCATAAAGATTTGAAGATGTTTCCATATAAAATTCAAATGGCACAAAAACTAAACCTTAATTAACTACGCCTTAATTTTGGCAAATGGGCCATCGAAATGGCTGAAAAACGAACTTGACTTTTGGCGAAAACTCATCATGTCAGACGAGGCACATTTCTCGTTGAATGGAGGCGTAAACAAGCAAAATTGCCGATTTTATGCCACCGAAAATACTCAATTAATTGAAGAACAGCCTCTTTACGACCAAAAAGTAACAGTTTGGTGCGGTGTTTGCGCGAATATGATCATCGGACCGTATTTTTTCGAAGACGATGATGGGGCCAAGACAACAGTCAATGGTGAGCGTTATCGAGCCATGATAACGGATTTTGTGATACCCATTATTCGCGAAAATGACATGGATAACTTCTGGTTTCAACAGGACGGGGCTACATGCCATACAGCTCGACCAACAATCAATTTATTGCGACCATTTTTCCCCGGGCGATTGATATCGAAAAATGGTGATGTTGACTGGCCACCGAGATCACCAGATTTGACGCCACCAGACTTTTATTTGTGGGGTTATTTGAAATCCAAGGTATACGCTAATAAGCCAAAGACCTTAGCTCAACTGAAAGCCAACATTCGACGTGAAACAGCCGCCATATCATCCGAAACATTGGCCAAAGTCATGGAAAATGTCGAAAAAAGAGTGCATTTAGCTGTCAAAGCTAAAGGTGCCCATTTACGCGATCTAATTTTTAAATATTAGCTGAAACAAATCCCCTTGGACCAAAATAAATTATTTTTGAAATGAACAAAAACCATTGTTTTCTTTTGTTCTTTTTTTTTAGAAACAAATGGGTCAACTTTAAATGGCCTACCCTGTACTTAAAAATCGTCAGGCAACATGAGAGTTCTACATCTCTCGAGAGTCCGTTCGAATGACTTTGGTTGGCATTTTGGGTATGAAACGCGTTTATGCTGGACTCGTCCGAATAAAGTTGATTTTTATTCAAAAAGAGCACCGTACATAGGTATCTTTGGAATTGCTTCATCGTGGGAATTCCAATCTCACATTCATGGAGAGCATTATAACTGCCGTTGGGGCATGGGTTTATGAGTTTGACATGCAAAGTAGTTAGGAATCATCGAAGAGGAGGAAAAAAACGAGACGAAACCAAAAATCTACGTAACGGGTGATTTTTTTGAGGTTAGGATTTTCATGCAGTAGTATTTGACAGATCACGTGGGATGTCAGACATGGTGTCAAAGAGAAAGATGCTCAGTATGCTTTGACATTTCATCATGAATAGACTTACTAACGAGCAACGCTTGCAAATCATTGAATTTTATTACCAAAATCAGTGTTCGGTTCGAAATGTGTTTCGCGTCCGTGTCCGATGAGCGATGAGGCTCATTTCTGGTTGAATGGCTACGTAAATAAGCAAAATTGCCGCATTTGGGGTGAAGAGCAACCAGAAGCCGTTCAAGAACTGCCCATGCATCCCGAAAAATGCACTGTTTGGTGTGGTTTGTACGCTGGTGGAATCATTGGACCGTATTTTTTCAAAGATGCTGTTGGACGCAACGTTACGGTGAATGGCGATCGCTATCGTTCGATGCTAACAAACTTTTTGTTGCCAAAAATGGAAGAACTGAACTTGGTTGACATGTGGTTTCAACAAGATGGCGCTACATGCCACACAGCTCGCGATTCTATGGCCATTTTGAGGGAAAACTTCGGACAACAATTCATCTCAAGAAATGGACCCGTAAGTTGGCCACCAAGATCATGCGATTTAACGCCTTTAGACTATTTTTTGTGGGGCTACGTCAAGTCTAAAGTCTACAGAAATAAGCCAGCAACTATTCCAGCTTTGGAAGACAACATTTCCGAAGAAATTCGGGCTATTCCGGCCGAAATGCTCGAAAAAGTTGCCCAAAATTGGACTTTCCGAATGGACCACCTAAGACGCAGCCGCGGTCAACATTTAAATGAAATTATCTTCAAAAAGTAAATGTCATGAACCAATCTAACGTTTCAAATAAAGAACCGATGAGATTTTGCAAATTTTATGCGTTTTTTTTTTTAAAAAGTTATCAAGCTCTTAAAAAATCACCCGTTAAAATCCGCTGATATCAAGGCGATGCTTATTGTTTTCTCTATATTCGTGGTTTAATGCATCATTAATTTGTTCTGAATGAACAGACCGTCAATATGGAGTTCTATTTGTTCGTATTGGGGCGACCATCGAAAAAGACCGGAAATTTCATGAATTTTACACGATGGCAATGCGCCGTCGCATTGAGCTACAATTCTGACCGATTTGAAGCCAAAAACGCAATGAATACTATCAATCAACCATCGTATTCACCGGATTTGGCTCAGTGTGATTTTTTCTTGTTCCTCATACTGAAATTGCCGCTCCATGGAATCCGACTGGTATTACATCTAATGAAGATTACTTTGAAGGCGACGAAATATATGTTTATGAATAATTAAATATCTCTCGCTTTATTTAAAACTTCCAGGCACTTTTTTGTCACAATGTATTCTATACTATACACTGCGCAAGATGGCAAAGAATGATAAATGAGATAAAAATGATCTTATTCCTAGAAAGCTCCCATTTCAAACACAACCGTCCACACTGTAAAAAAACTTTTATGAAGCTGGCAACCTTGTCCAACTCACCAGTATTAAGCTAGAAGAATTTGAAAACTACTAAATTTTTTTATCAATTTTCCATATAAAAGTTCCAATTTGTTAAAAACACCTGAAAAATAAAAATTTTGTAAAAACCGGCAACTCTTAAAAATATTTTTTTCTAAAAACAAAAAAAAACAGTTTATTTTACATACAACATAAAATTTTTGCCATTTTCTTTTTAAATAATTTTTAAAATTTTATGCTACCCTCCAATAATTATTGAAAAATAATAATTTTTCAAAAACAATAATTTCTATGAATTTCGAGCATTTTTTTCAGCCACTCTCTACGCAATGGAACTATTTAAAACCTTTTATTTACTTCAATTAGCACAAATATTATCTCAATGCTTATAGATAACGTCCATATGTAGCTGAATAGTACAGTAATTCTGTAATAGACACAGACGAACCATTACACACACACATAAACGCTTGCAAATAGAGTTATTGATACTGCTGCATTTTTATTGGCATTCGATTATTTAGTTCTTCGTTAAAATTCTCCCACACTGAATATGCATAATACACGCAACATATACATATGCATATACATATATTTGCATAAACAATTTTCCTTTTAGCGTTATCCATTATTCATATATAAATGAAGCATTTCGCATAGTGTTTTCGCTGGCATTGTGCTCATATTGTGCTTTTGTGCTCAGTGAAGTTGCAAATTTATTTTATAAACGATAGCAATCATCATCATTTCATAATAAATTACCGTGGCAACGTGCGCCAATACACATAAATATATATCTCTAACCGTATAGTTGTATGTGTGTTTGTAATCGAATGCATGAAGTGTGAATATAAATAAATATGGCAATAAATGCACATACATACACATGACTCAATGGTTGTGCTTGAATGAGTGCGAATGAATAATAAATGCTCGACAATGCAAAACGCCGTGAAGTATGCAAAACAAAAGGTGCTGATGCTGCTTCAGGTTCACTTGACAGCTATTGTGTTTTGTGCATATCGTTTGTCATCGATGCGAGTGCGCTCAAAAGATGAGTATTACATTTTGACAATTACATGCTGATAAGATGATAACAAAAACAACAAAAAAAAATTTGTTAAATAATATCGGCATGCAAATGTAGCCACTCTGAAGCTGCGATGATTGTGACGAAATGTGAAGCAAGCTCGTCTGTGGCGTTCTTTTGTAGTTGAATGACAACATTTTTGGTATTCATTTATCAAGGCAGAACGTAATATAAAGGCTTTGTAAGCCGAATAACTTGGCCATTGTTAGCCGTCACATGACATTAGAAAGGTCAGTTTTGACAAGAAAGTTTGAACTTGGAGCACTAACGAATGTGTCAATAAGAAAAAATGTTAACTACGATGTTAACTACGCCTGCATTAAAGCTATAATACCCTTCACAGGAGCATTTCGTTTGGCACAAAAGGGTATAAAAAGATCTAAATCCTCATTTGGATCGGTCAATTTGTATGACAGGTAAACGTTATAGTACACCGATCTGAACAATTCATATAGAGATTGAGGCGCTATTTTGGAGAACACTCTATGTCAAATTTCATGCGAATATCTCACTAAATAAAAAAGTTTTCCATACAAACACAAGATTCCGATCGTTCAGTTTATATGGCAGGTATATGCTATGGCGCTTCGATTTCGCTGATTTCAACAAATATGCGGCTTCTTGGATAGAAAAGTACGTGTGCGAAATTACAGTTTGATATCTCAAAAACTGAAGGACTAATTTGCATTTATACAGACAAACGGTGGCACATGGCTAAATCGAACCGACGATAATTTTTACATATCGTCACCTAAAATGATAGGTGGTATAATCAAAAAATCGAAATTGAGTTTTTTATTGCTTAGGATTCATTACATCATATGACATGTATGTATCACAAAATCTCCAGCATTCCCTGTCAGATATAACCAATAAATAACCATTTTTAACCAAAACTCAAATTTTGGTTTCAATGTGAGTGGCTTCTATTATATCCTTTTTCCTTCGCCTGCAAACTTACGATACCTTATTTCGCATTTTAGATGGCCATATGTCTATAAATTCTCTGACTTTTCCTTGTGAGTGTTACCAGCTTCGTCGCTTTCCTGAAGTCTTGTTTCTAAAGACTTAAAAAAGTAGTATTTGAAATAGTAAATTAATTCTTAAAGGAATGTTTGTGGGTATTGTCAGAGATCTGACTCAAAAGACTTCTGAATTATAAAGATAATTCGACAGAAAATTTTATTCGGCTGGCTTCACCGTTTCTCTCAAATGTAATTGTTTGAAAGATTGAAGAGATATTGTTATAGATGTATTTATGGTATCAGAGAGAGATAGAGACATCTGGAGTTAGAGAGAGCGAGAGAGAGAGAGTAGTGCAAAATGTATATGAAATCTATGAAAACAGCTTAAAGCTCAAAATTTCACAATCTACAGATACTTTATATTTACTTCCAGATCAGGCATTAGATCTCTACTTTTGATACCTTCCAATTGCGCTCTTAATGAGATGATTTTGATCATTCAGTTTATTTATGCTATAGTGGTTTGATCTGAATAATTTTTTCTTGCTGCCATAATTGCCTTTAGAAATAATCCAAGCCAAATACCGGAAAGATATCTCGTTAAAAGTTTTCATGCAAACACTTGACTCCGATATCGGCGGTTCTAACAAATGATCAGCTTCTTAGGGAGGAAGGGAGAGACTAGTTCGTTAGACAGTCGGACTGACGTTTCAGTATATATTTAGATATTTATATGTTTATATTGTCTTTCCTTTCTTCCTTCTGGAAAAATCTTTTCATAATATAAAAAGTGGCATACATAAAAATCGCACAGATTTCCTTTCGATTTCGAGACAAATTTTGTATATCTCTGTTGACGGATCAAGCTCAAGTCTAAGAAACTATATGTAATAGTCCTCGGCTTATATTTTCTAGGCACTTGATTGCATTCAATATTATTTTAGTCGGCAAGCAGACAACCAAAGTCTTCGAAATTAAAACTCAAAGATTGGATAGTAATTCCTAACCAAATTTGAAACATATCTGATAGTATTTATTCAATCACCTCTCTGTTCTGAAGTGTGACCTTCATTTTCAGTCAAACATAAAGCAACAACCTTCAAACTAACTAATTAAGAAACTCATGCAGTGGTGCATTTAATGACAGCTGTCAAAGGAAATACGTTAAGAGCATTTGAATTGACAGGCTTGTATTTAGTGACAGCTGCCATATTTTATTTAGTATCTATAATGACTTAACAAATAGAAGTATGAGTAATAAGTTGAACTTAAAAAAAGGAAGTCTGAATTTTCTTCTAAAAATAATAGCATATATATTTAAAAAAAAAATTTTAATTTTTACCAAGCACATAAGTACTGCAGAATTGAATTATTTCTATTTAGATATAAGTAATTTATATGTGGCATGATTTATTTTTAACTGCACACTTTTCTTTGCCAACGAACCTTGATATCCTCCACACTCATACATACATATAACATCTACAAGTGCATGCACTTCATTTATTGATTTATTGACTCATTTGTACCTAATTCTCCAATTCCAGGAACAAATTGCTTTCAAAGATTCTCAGAACAGCCAAAGTATTCCGAAGTGAATCCAGGTCAGGACGCCTTACTAACATGCAAAGTAATCGATAAGCGTGGCACTTGCTCATGGCAGAAGGATAACAAGGTAATTGCATAGTTTTACCACTGCTCGTGGCCGAGTAAATAAAACACAGTGCCAAAGAAAATATTTGCAACAATTTGCTTAGAAAATAAACTAGTTTACGGCAATGTTGCCCGCGCGTCGGGGTGGCGGTCAGTTTGTTGCTTGCCTAACAGTTTATTACTTACTGACATATCTTGAGCAAATTTGTGTATATTATTTATATTGTTGTTGGATTACCTAGTTCAGTTGTCTGTTTCCTGGAAATCATTTGTACAAACACATGCATTCTTGCATTCTTGCATATGTGATAAGCTTGAGAAGTGCACGATAAAGTAATTTATTGGTAATGGCACAACGGAGGCTAACATTGTGCCATCGGCCGAAAGTGGCACGTGACAAACGGTCGTTTTTGCATTTTGAATATTTACGTTTAAGTTTTCTAAGGTTAAATTTAAGTAATCCACCTGTCATAACCAGTTCGCTATTCGTACGAAGTTCATCAATCGTTGCTGGTTTGTTTGCATAGGCCATAGACTGGACGTAGCCCCACAGAAAATAGTTTAATGGCGTCAAATCTCACGACCGAGGTAGACAATTGACAAATGAGGCCAACAATAGTCGTTTATCGTTGAGCGGTAGTGATTCCTATTCACATTAACGTGCCGGTCTTTATCAACAGGGAAGGAGTACGACCTGATGACGCCGCCGGTTCCTAAACCATACTTTTTTGGGAATGGTGACTCATGCAGTACTGGTGGATTGCTGCCTGACCAATAATGCATATTTCGCTTATTGACGAAGCCATTCATTCAATCAAAAAAAAAATAAAAAATAAAAAATAAAAAAAAAAAAAAAAATTAAAAAAAAAAAATAAAAAAAAAAAAAATAAAAATAAAAAAAAAATAAAAAAAAAAATAAAAAAATTGATTTTTTGACATCTAAGCCCCCTTTTCGTAGACCAGGTCACATATATTTAATCTTACTATGGTAAGGTATGTAGTATATGCATTTCTTGGACCTAACAACTGAACTCCATTTGGTATCGCAAAGGACGAAACTGGTCTATGCGTGGTTTATTGGCCTACCAGATTAACCTAACCTACATATATGTACATACATACAGAAGTAAATATAACAATATACCGATTTTGAGTATGCTAATAACTAGCTGTAGATATATATTTTTACTTGCATATGTAGCTATGCAGTATTGCAGTTACAGTACAGTTGAAAAAGTAATTACTTTTACGATATCTGGTTACAACAATAACAACAAACAAGCAATTATTATAACAATGGTTGTACAAACTATTTCTGTTAGCCAGTGTTTGTACATACCCTTATGCACAAGTGCACAAAAACACAAAAGCCAAATTCGCACACATACATACATAGACAGAAGCATAATATGAGCACAGTTAGCCACAAGTCATAACAATAATCATAATAATAACAACTTGCCCAAATTAAGCTCAGCTGTTGTAGCAGCAAAAATCGTAACCAGAAAAACAAAAAGTCACAAGGCGACTGTCATGCCCTCACACACACACACGGAGCTACACATGTGCATGTTGATTTTGATTATTCATTTTGACACGATATTTTATTTCTGCAAGCAAATAAATAAGGATCTGCATTAATTTGCCACGTACGCATGTGTGTATGTAAGCATATCAGCATTGTTATGTAAATAAATACAACACATGTGTTTATATAAGCCATATATATACCAAGAACACTACAAACAAGAATACCAAAAATACGCCATATTTTTAATAGTGGCGGTACATGAATGTAGCAGAGCTTAAACGACTTACTCGAACGCCACACTTCACACTGCTTCGCCACGACTCATGCTCATGCATACCTATATGCTGCACAAAGGTGTGACAGGTCGTACACACACGCACACAACAGCAGCGCAACGCCATTGCAATGCGCACACATTCTCCGTTTCCATTTCGCTTAATTTCTCATGCACTCGATTGCACATATATATGCATATACGTGTGTATGTATGCACATGTTTGCTCTGCCTTCGTTCCAAATAAGTAAAATAACATCAAATATTTGTAAGTCGTCGCTGCTATTTTGCTATCTCAGCTATTTCTGCTCCGAATGTTGTTGCTTGCTGTTATTAATACATACACATACATCTATATATATGCAAGCAATGACCACTGTTGACATTTGCATATTTGTCAAGGGGAAACAGAGACGTTCCATGCAGGGAGATTTTGTATGATGTAGTGGAAAATATTTGCCAGAAATCAGGATTCAGAATGCAGAACTTTTGAAAAATTTACTTTTAAGATTTTTAATATAAATTCTTCAATTACACCGCTATAAATATACCATATTTACATGATATGAAATACTGCATTATGTTTATTAATTATGAGAGTGAGTAGAAAGTCAACAGCGGACCTACAGTTTACCATATAACTTCTAACCGAAAAAAATAACTAGATTAGGTTAGATAGCACAACCGATCCTTGAGCAAGAACCGTGAAGCTCTCATATTTTCCGTGCATAAAATTTTTAAAGTAAGGAAGTGCCAAGTTCGGGTGCAACCAAACATTTTATACTCTTACAATTTGCCAGTATCAAGTTCGGGAAAATACCTACAGCAAAACTTGTTTTTAAAAATGTTACGAAAGAACTCAACATTCATTATTCGACCAAAATGTGAATGGATTTCAAACAAATTATATATCTGATAAAGAAATTGTAGAAAAAATTTTCCTACCAAATAATATTTCACATATATATATGTATTTTTCTAACTTGACAGGACTGTCCTTAATTACTGTACAAAATATGAGCGCGAGCTGTCAACCAGTTTGCTTGCCACAGCTGCTTAAGGGGTTAGGGGTAATCAAAATTTTCAAAAATTTTTTTTTTTTTTTGCATTTTTGTTAAGTGTAATATCTTAAAAATATTCTCTAAAAATTTCACGTTGAGCCGATAATTAGTTTTTGAGTTATTCGACAAATAACAAAAAGAGCTCGGACACTTCAAAGCGCTAGTGTGAAACTTTAAACGCGTTTTTCTCAAAATTATGTTTTTTAAACTGGTGACAACTGTAACTCGAAAACCGCTCAGAAGATTTTAATGAAATTTGTACAGCTTTTAGAATACATAATAAACTTTGGCCTGATAGAAGGATTCTTTTTTCAAAAATTTCGATTTTTTAAGACCAATTAACTGTTGATTTTTTCGCAAAAATTTAGAAAAAAATTCCTGAGGCCGCATTTTGTTAATTTTGAAAAAAAAAAAACAAAATCCTTCGATCAGGCCCAGGATTATCTATTTATAAAACTAATTTTAATGTCCGATTGATTTTATATGAATCTCCAAGGGCTTATGGTTGTCACCGCAAGTACCTTTTTTTGGAACAGGGTCAACACAAACAACTATAACTTTGGAAAATGATTTTTATTTTTTGAAATTTTCGTGACTTGAAGTCAACACATTCTATAATAATGCCATATTACTACTTTGTAAAATAACACGATTTAATAGCAAAAAAAAAATACTGAAAATTCCCATTTTTTCTTGCTTATGACTACCCCTAACCCCTTAAGTCAGTACATCTCAGTAATGCGATGCGATTTTTACAAGGGAAAAAAAAATTAACGAACAAAGAACTTGGCACAAATTTTGTATTTCTAGTTTCTAAATAATTCTAAATTGTGTGCAGAATCGTTACGAATGTTGAAAAAGACTTACGATGATTCAGTTTTATCGAAAACACACAAGCCTACTGGTGGGTACAAAACCTTCAAAAATGCCTCGTTATAGACCTCGTTAAAATCATCCTTAAATGAGAAATGTGAAGTGAACAGAAGCGGCTAAATTTAAAATGTTCAATTCATGTGTAAAACGAAATGCATTATCTTAGGAGCATAAGTTTTAGACCAAGACCAATTTCATTTATATTGATCGCCAAATTTTTATATACAGTGGTGGTCAAAACATTTGCAACCATATTTACTATTTTATTTAAAAGCATTTCTTGAACTTTTCATAAAGCATTCCTTTATCTATATATATTTTTTTTATTGTCGGTCTTGTTCATACAAATAATCATAAAAACTGAAACATTAATTCATTTGTTCATTGTAGTAAAAAGGATTAAATAAACCAATGTCAAAACATATGTGTTCAAAATATTTGCAACTTTTATGTATTCTAAAAATATTCTAAAAGTGTTTCAATATTTAGTTCAATATTTAGTTGCATAGCCATTATTTTTAATAACTTCAGCACATCTTTTAGGCAATGAAGCTACTAGACTTTCAATGAAACTGTAAGGGATCGCTTTCCATTCGCTTTCCAATCTGACGAAAGTTTCATTACCATTCCGGAATATTTCACTGCCTATTTTTCGTTCAACTCAAACCTCACGTCGAGTTGAACTTCGGTTTTAGCTTCTCTTAGAACCGCTTTGGGCTATTTTGCAAGGAATTTTTTTATTTTCCGGCCTTCTCTTACGGTTGTAGCACGTGGCCTACTTCCTCTGTGAACTGTGTGAATGTTCTCAGTCCGAATTATGTGGCAAGTCATTGATTTATAGTCTGTCAAGTAAGAGCGTGGTCGACTTTACCGACAGTTAATGAGAGATTTCGCTCTAATGCCTACGCGAGCCGATAGAGTATAGCTTTGTCCTTGATGCAATCTCAACAAAGGTTCAGTTGTTGTTGATCTTTTGAAAGAGAATCACGTTAAACGCCATGAGTGCTGAGTACGCGTCGCGCTACGAAGCTGTGTTCCTTTGAATCCCTCCGAAAGGTCCCAAAATGTCGCAATCAGCGGCTGCTAAACATAAGAGAAAATCGATGGCATTTGTTCAAAAGTGGACACAGCGATATATAGTGGCTAAAAATGTCGATGACTTACCAGAACGTGGTTCGACAGGAAACGTGAACAAAAAAAATTAAAAAAGAATAGTGAATCTGTTTTCGCGGAATCCTGCTCTAACACTGCGGCAAGGACAAGCAAAATTAATGGCAAAAGGTTTAGATATATCATACGAAACTATCCGAATCCTTCTTCATACTCATAATCTGAAATGACGCAACACAATGAAGAAGCCTTTGTTGACTGAAAAACTTGTGACAAAGCGACTCGCTTGGGCACATGAGAATGAGAGAGATTTTGTAAATTTCATTTTTACTGATGAATGTTCTATATGGGCACGTTCTGTCCTCACGCGAGCTTGATTCACTTCCACCAATAGGCTTGTTCAGCGGATCGTAAAATAAAAGAAAGTGGAATAAAGGTGCATCTTTGGGGCTGCTTCTCAAAGCAGGGATTCGGCACTTTGTACCTCTTTACTGACAACCTAAATGCCGAGAAAATTTTAAAAATCTTCAAAAAGGCTTTACTGCTATCTACCAAGCGATGGTTCATCAGAAGAAATGAAGATTGCATTCTGCAGGAGGACAACGATCCTAAACACCGCAGCAAGCTCTGTACTCTGTGGAAAACTCAATCTGGCATCGTTACATTGGATTGGTCGACGTGGTCGCCCGATGCAAACCCTAATGAAAATGTGTGGGCATATATTAAACAGAAGCTTCGTGAAAAACGCACTTACGCATTGAAGCAGTTGTCTTACGAAATTCGTCGGATCTTGAGATCCTTGGCACTAGAAGACGCCATCAAATTAATAGAAAGCAAGCCTCGGAGATGCCAGGCAATTATCGACGTCGGTGGTGAAGTAATACATTTACAAAAAAATGAAACAAATGCACCATATCACAAGTCAGTGAAAACGTTGGCAGAAGTCTATACATGAAGCTTCAAGTTGCTTCCACATCCTCAGTATTCTCCAGAGCTGGCCCCAGCGACTATTTCCTGTTCTCAAATCACAAAACAATGCTCGCTGGGAAGAATTGCTCGCCGAATGAAGAGCTTATCGCCGAAACCGAGGCCTATTTGGAAGCAAAGAACACATCGTACTACCAAAATGGTGTCGAAAAGTTGGTGTATGGCTATAATCAGTGTAACACCCTTGAAGGAAATAAACAAATTTTTGGAATTGAACTGTTAGTTGCCAGTTTTTATATTCCTTGTAAATTTAAAGAAAGTTCCAATCAAAATATCAATATCTCTTTCAACAGAATACTCACCATCTAATTAACCTACTTAATTCTAAAAATGCAAATTAAATTGTGATTGTTTCTTTTCTGCATTTGAGGATAATATTTTGCTATGCAGATATACCAGATACAAATACAACAACAAAACTTACAAAAGCAAACTCCGTAAGGATAGCAAGAGCATTTGTATTTTGACGCACTTTTGCAAAATGAACTTTCGGAAAATTAATGGAAATTTTGTGTGAGTAGTTGTTGTTACATAGTTATGATAAAAGCAAAAACGTGCAGTATGCAGCAATATTACAAAATAAGTCGTCCTGAAAGAAGAAGATGCAAAAATTCAGACAAAATGCACAAATTCACAGAAATGAAACACAGCCGACTCTACATTCCCTTAAATACTTCATATTTGTTCCGTTTCAGACATCCACAAATTGCATGCGTGCAACAAATTCGAAATGAAGCTTTGCTCTAATGGTACTATTTTTAAAAATTGGAAGTTGTGCGAATATTAGTTTTCTTATATTTCTACGAATTTCAAATTGTATATTTTCAAAAGTAATGAGATTTTTGAGGAATCTCGAGCTGCATCAGAACTTTAGAGATTTATACGTTGCCTACCATGTACTTATAACAAAGATGAGGTGAATGCTATGCAAGCTAAGATTAATCTGTGAAAAAAAAATAACAAATAACAGGTGATCCATGGAGAGGCACCTTTTTCAATAGCCTTTTTTGATAGATCCGGCGTGATTCGTGTCAAGCTGTCGTGTTATTTTTGTTAAATATTGTTTGGCATTTTATCATGAAAAGACTCACACCAAAACAATGTTAACAAATCGTTCAACTTTATTACAAAAAACAGGTAAAGAAATGTGTTTCGCGCGCATTGCTCAACTCATGGTCAACATATTCGGTCGACTGTGCGTACTATTCGCAACACCATCACCCATCTTGAGACCTAGCATTCATTATTAGATAAAATTCAACCGATCACGTCCAGCACACAGTGAAGAAAATATAGCTTCAATTCAGGCCTTGGAGCAAAACATCACGCTTGTCATTCGCCAGTTACCAGTCGAAATGTTCGAACAAGTCATCCAAAATTGGACACACTTAACGTATGGACCATTTGAGAGGTGGGCGCGGCCAACAATATCTTATATATAATCTTCAAAATGTAAATGGCAGAAAATTTTTTTTCGAATGATTATGAACACTGTGCATTAGATTTGAGTTTCTGTGTTTTTTCTTTTAAAAAGTAGGAAACGTTGAAATGGATCAGTCTCTAGCTGTATATACAGTTAGGCTTTCGTGTCAGAAAATAGCTTTCTTTTTTCTGTATATTATAGTAGTTTGGTAGGAGAGTATTTTACTTTAGATTGCTGACGAATTAACGCAATGGCTGCCATACAAGCCATCATCACGGTTTTCAGTAGAGTTTTTTCTTCGAGGCAGCGCTACAAGTTCCAACCAGATTATTGAGATCGGGCTACAATGGCATATAGCTGCCGTGCAAACTGACGAAACAAACTCGAATAATGGTATGGAATCTTTTGTAAAGAACCTTTAATATACAATCCGAATGAAATCTTTTATATTTGTGAGAGGTATTACAGCTACGGTGCGGTCGAAGTTAACATTCTCTTTGTCTTTCAATTATTAATTCTCCAATAATTGCACTAAATTTCAAAAATTGCACACTAAACTATTCTCCAAGGGCGAAATGAAGGTATATCAAAAAAATATTTGCACAAAACTTTATTTTCAAAAACAGGATTTTCAACTGCACACATGACTGCATGTGATTGCAATCAGCTAACCGGAAATGTGCACTGCACATCTTGTCACCTGTAGCGTAGGGGGGAGTAAGTGTGTGAGGACGCCTACAACAAACTACAGTAACACCAGATTGCTTCAAGTGCAGTTGCTGTTTTCATTTTCGAATTCTTAGTATTCTTAAACATAAAGAAAGCACATACATTCATACATATGTGCGCACTTCACAGCACATATCTTTGTGTTGTTAACATGTTGTCTGTTATTCTACTCGCACACACCCACACAAGCACACCCACGCGATATACCATTACCGCAGCAGTAGATTTTCTGTTATTTTATGCTTGTTCTTATTACAACTTGTGTTGTTCTAACATTCAAGTGACACTCTTACAACTGCAACATGTGTTATAATGGCGCAACAGACACATGCAATAACAACAAGCATACACACACATACGCAGTTATGCTTGTCATTGTACGTGTGTGGTTAGAACTCTGCACTTGCTGGCTAAAAATGTATTTATGCTCGTGTAGTTGTGTTAGTGCGTGGGTGTGTGTATGGGTGCGTGTCACCAGTGTTCACGCCAAGTGCCCCCGATTGCAATAACTGTCACCTCAACTGCCACTTTGTTGCCATACACAAGTGACAACGAAAGAAATTTAAAAGGTTTTCGGACATTTTTCATTGCAGCAAGTGGTGCATTTGAGTTTCTTTGTGTTGGAAATTAATATTTTAGCTAAAAGGTAAAGATTTTGTCTTTTTCCTAAAAATAAACGCACAATGATGTAGTGTATCTATTGTTAAAAGGAAAAATAACAAAAAATATATATGTATATTGTGAAACAGTTAGTTTAAAAGGATAAAGAGCAAATGAAGCTTACTTCTTCTTCTTTACTGGCGTAGGCACCGCTTACACGATTACAGCTTACTACTCACCATAAAATAAATGCTGAATGGATGATGAAGATATCACTTTTACTTTATATTTGATTAAAAGTTTTTTCCCCACGATGATCTAGAGAAAATTGGCATATCAAAGCAACAGCAAACCAATAATATTATTTACAATATGATCTTTGATCTGAATTTGGTACAATTTTTTGACGTAAGCAGCCTCAGTCTTAGGTTAATCTTTTATTATCTTCTTTTTTATTGGCATAGACACCGCTTTCACAGTCGTTCTTCCTTTTCGCGTAAACTATGTCAATGTCGACGTGTATTTCGTACAGCTCAACGTTCCATCGACTGTCATAAATCTTTCTCTCGAAAACTCCTAACGCCTACACATCAACTGTTGTCATCGGCCATGCCTCTGCACCGTTCAACAAGACGGGTCTTTGGTCTTTGTTCGTAGAGAGCAGGCTTTTCTTCTCGATTGCCTACTCCGTTCGAACTAGAATCTGTTGGTGGGGTTATTCTATGTTGAATTTCAAGGCTAACGTTGTTGTTGGAGTTAATGATGGTTCCAATATAGACGTAATTATCTACAACTTTGAAGTTCTGACTGTCAGCAGTGACTTGGTAGCCAAGACTCGAATGCGACGATTGTTCGTTTGATGACAGGAGATATTTCGCATTGCCCTCGTTCCATACCAGACCCATTTACTTCGCTTTCTTACCCAGTCATGGCCGTGTACTGGAACCTCAGCGCCATTGTTATAGATTGCGGAATCGGGTTCACCATCTCCTGGTATTCAGCTTTAGTTGTCATCCTCAAACGGATGTTTCAACTTCATTGTATTAGAATTCGATTCCATCCCATTGCCTACTCTCGTTATGTCTCACGTTTTTTCTCGCTCTTATCACGTCTTCTTCTCTCAATCGATCTCTCTCTTGCCATCTTCTCTCTCTCACTTCGTCTCTTGATCTGTTTTTAAATACCGCATGTTTTCTTCGAGATCGAGCAATAAAAAAAAACCGGGAGCAGCCTGTTGAAAGTTCGCTGAATAATAAAGTACAGTGTTAGTATAGAATGAAATATACCACCTCTCTAGAAAGTGGGAAAAAAATTAAAATGTTAACTTCCCAAGCAATTCACAACAAAACCAGTCATAATTAAGCTACTTATCCTTCAATCTTCACACTTCGATGATCTCAAAATCTCTGTCCCTATCCGACTAACAAACTTAGCCAGGATCTTCCAAGCGGAAGTACTAAATATAGACAGGGGTTGAGTTCTTCTATTGAATAACTGAGAGAGTATACAGAAAGCAATCATATACAAGGATAGAAATGCAGCACTGTTAGCCTTGCAGAAAGACTTTAAGCGGACTGGCGAATCAATTTGTAATTTGGGTTCCCGGCCACAGGAACATTTTTGGTAACAAAACAACATACGAGTTGAACAAAGTAGCAACCTCTTTAGATGAATGTGAATTGAAGATAATACCATGTCCGCTGGAACCAAACAAAAGAGACCTTTTTACTCACTTTGAACGAATAACTCAGTGGAGATGAAAAACAATAGTCAACTGCAGGATAACGAAGTAAGATATGGTCCAAGTATGATAAGACTAGATCCAAGAATTTTTGCATAGGTACAGGAATGTTTCAGACTTACAGCTATTATAACACGGCACTGGCCGTTTGAGGAACATGAGCTACAAATGGATATGCCTTAAAACGAAATTTGTCGCAGCTGCAAGCCTTGAAAGGAAACAGTTTTCTGCTTTAACTGTAAATGACCAGCTGTAGTATAAACTAGATACCAATTACACGGGACATATCAGACACGTAGCCTTTAATGGATGTTCACAGATATAATAGCGGACATAAGTAGTTTCATTGAGAGCACCAAATGGTTATAGAGGTCCAATATCAATTATTTATACCTGTGAGGTGTGATGCCATTATGTAAGGGATTCGACTTATGTATATGGCCACCACGGGCACGCTTACAGAAGTCCAGACGCATAAGTCGGCCTATACTACTGTAAAATCACGTTCGATAATTCGTACGAAGTTCATTAATCGTCGCTGGCTTGTTGACATAGACCATAGACTTTACGTAGCTCTACAGGAAATAGTCTAACGGCGTCAAATCGCACGGCCAAAGCGGGCCATTTCTATTGTGACATTCGCTGTGTAGCTTGTGGCGCCGTTCAGTTGGAACCACATATTTTCCAAGTCGTCCAAGAATACGTGTAGATTTCTGCCTGACTAATAACTCATATTTTACTTATTGTGAAGCCATGAATATGATTTGTCGATGAAAATTCGGATTATTTTCAATTTGTTGCTCAGCTCAATTCACGAAAACTCACGAACATAATCTTCTTCTTCTCATTCTTGTAAGAATGTAGGCTAAAATTTTTTCGCAAAATCCGCACAAGAACATCACAGAGATGTCCAACGCTTAAGAACGACGTGTCAGAGCCTGATTTGGGTCTTTCTCAATTGCTAGCGCATCAGTATTCTCGACTTTACGGGCAGTTCTTTTTCTCTTTGGCACGAGAACTTTTTGTACTGTGCCTGTGGACTCAAGTTTTTCCGTTATATGCTTAATTATTGATCTGACAGAACGATTATGACGACATAAACTGAACGTAACGCTCTTAAAGTTGAGGCCACTGAATCCAAATTTCGGTAGTAGATTTTAAAAACTTCGACTTGTTGGATCGTATATTTTTTCACGCTAAAAGGCCGAACCTTGCTGAAGAGAAGTGTTAAAAGAGCGGGAAAAAATATGACGTTGTTTGCTGTCCCCATCAGTCTACTTTTGTAGCGTCTCTGTGATAAAGATTTTTACTATTAACAATGTAGCTAGGGAACAAAATCCTTTTCAATGGTGCATTATGTAACTTTTTTAACAACCAGTGAATTGCTATTAAATTTTAAATTGCGCTTAAGAATTTTCTTTCACTGCAATTGCCTTTAAGCCTTTAAAAGGATAAAGGATACTTTAACCTAATACACTTGCTTCTAATCAACTCAGTTGTAGAGTGCAACTGTAATTGTGACATACAACGTTTTCTCAGAAAAAACTCTTGTGCAATATTTGCTTCATTTACCCACACAGTCACACACAAGTTGAGTACACGCACGCATTGCAAGCACCTAGAAGTACATACGTTTTTTCTTTTGTGACGTCAAGGAAGCAAAGACAACAGCAGCCAGACAATTGATATGTGGGCGACATTTGTAACTGACACTTTTATTGTTTCCACAACTGTGGTTATACGAACAACATATATGTATGTGTGTATGTATATGTGTTTTTGCTAAAACTCAAGCTGTGAAGGAAAGCGTTTGAGCTCCACACAATGAGCTTAGTTTTATGCATTCAGGAGAATGAGATTTTTTCAGAGTGCTTGAAGTCTATATAAAGCTATTCGGCAGGGTACTTTTGCTTTCCCAAATTATCTGTCGTTTGAAGAAATTGTATAAAATTACAGTGATCACAATTCAATGGAGCTTTTTGGATTTTTCCACCTTCATTCGATAGCTTGCATGCTACTATTTGTGTTAAGTTTGAATCTATGTAGTTCTCATATATACTTTGTTGATTCATAGATCTTGGTAACCACTAGTTTTTAAAATAAACCAATAGATCGCTGATCTAAATAGCTTTGCTTTGCGTTAAGTGGAGGTGTTTGAAACGCTAAGCTTCAACACTTTACGCGTACACATTAAAGATTCAAAAACAACCTTGGCCAACCAAATTATAACATCTGCACTAGCTTGTTACCACTGTTAAGATGACTTTGTCTTAGTATGCTCTTCGAGAAGTATTCATTACTAATTGTTTTTGTCTCAGTATGCTATACGAGGAACTATCGGCTTCAAATTATTAAACGGACCATAGAAATCCCTGCCTATACCCCACTCTTCTCTCTATCTTCTACCGACCGAAGTGTATAATAATATAAAACACACTGATACGTTTTGATGTAGAAAGCTATGAAAAAATAAAAAATTTTAGAGAAAAAACAACTACAGCTCTTCGAATGATATGCATAAAATTTCCTAGAAGGGTCACAGTATGCGCGTCAGTCCCGCCCTCACTTAAACTTATGCGCAAACATACTCTCGCATGCCACTCAATAGCACAGCATTCACTGCAACATTTTCCATTTTAATTTGTTTCGCTGTCTAACATTAGTCGCATGTTTATTTTTCTTTTCACTTAATACTACTTCTGCTACTGATTCCCAGACAATTGTTGTAGATGTGGCAACATTGGAAACTCGTGCATTTTACTTCTAATAAAAAGTCTTGCTTTTATGGTTGTTGATTGTTGACTTAGGCAGCTTTAAATGGTGAATGAATTGGTGGATAAATAGAAATTTTGTGGCAGCCGAGTAACGATATTTATGTGTTTGTAAACTTTACAGAAAGATCTAGCGGCTAAAAGCAGAATTGAGCATGAAAAGGAGTTAATGATAGATGGAGAAGACTAAACTGATACAATTTTTATCAGAATATGGAAGTAGTAGCAACCTAAGAAGAAAGTTCTGGATGCCTCTCCAACAAATATAATATACTTAATTCAATCTAGAGTTGGAGCCTACAATTGAATCTGTGTTGAGACCGTATATGAACTTGCTTCGAGCAGAGGAATATTGCAATAGAATGTTGTAGAGAGAGAGAAGGATCTGAATAAATGAGATATATATACGTATTCCGCACTGACGCATTTCATATATAGGGGTTTTCAATAGGCAGCTACAAAAGCTGACCGATTTCTCTTCAATAAGATTAGCCATTTCATCGTAAGAAGATATATGATCCAACAACGAGTCGAAATTTTTAAAATTTACTACCGAAATTCGGAGTCTGTGGCCTCAACCAATTTCTGGTCGTCATAATCGTCCTGTCAGATATACAGTTGAGCGTCTAGTGAAAAAATGTTAATCCACAGGGACAGTACAAAATGTTTCTGTGCCAGTGAGACAAAAAGAACAGAACAGAATCGCTGTATTTTCGTGAATTGGGCTGAGCAACAACTTGAAAATGATCCGGATTTTCATCGAAAAATCATGTTCAGTGATGAGGCTCATTTCTGGCTAAATGGCTTCGTCAATAATCAAAATATCTGTTATTAATCACGCAGAAATCCACACGTACTGTGAGAGTAACCATTGGATCCAGAAAAAAATACGGTTTGGTGCGGTTTATGAGTTAGCGGCATCGTTGGTCTGTACTTCTTCTCTGGTTATCAAACCGGCACGTTCTGTGAATAGGAATCGTTTCCCTTCTATGATAACCGAATATTTTTGGCCCGAATTGGATGATATGAACTTGAGCAATACATGGTTCTAGCAGGACGACGCCACAAGCCACAAAGCGAATGACACAATCGATTTAATGAAAGCTAAGTTTGATGAAAATGTTATCTTATGGAATGGTCCAGTCAATTGGCCACCTCGGTCATGACGCCGTTATACTATTTCCTGTAGGTCTACGTCAAGTACGAGGGCTGCTAAATATACTTCTGGCCTAGGCAACACTAAGTGTTGCCAGGTGCAATCTGACATTTCCATTGGAAAGTTTGACATTTTTTAGCATAACATCACTCAGAACGTTTTGTCATTTAATCGTGAATTGTTTTATTTACAGGGAATTAAAAAATTCATCTCGGCCAAAAAATGGAATTAACTCGTGAACATTTTCGTGCGATCATTTTTTACAACTTTCGACGTGGATTATCACGACAAGAGTGCATCGATGAACTAAAATCTTTGTATGGCTATGAAGCACAATCCTATAGCACTGTGGAAAACTGGCACAACGAATTCAATCGTGGCCGACGCTCGCTCAAAGACGAATTCCGTGAAGGTCTTCCAAAAACAGCAGTTGTGCCAGAAAACATCGATGCCGTACGTGAACTGATAATGCAAGAACGTCATGTAACATACATTCAGATAGAGGCATGCCCATGCATTTCTCCCACCAGCATACATTCGATATTGCATGAACACCTGGCTGTAAAAAAGGTTTGTTCTCGTTGGATTCCGCTCAAAAAAAGGCCCGTGTGGATTGGTGTAAAGAAATGCTGAAAAAATACGATCGCGGTGCTTCAAAAGACATTTATAAGATCGTCACAGGTGACAAATCACGGATCTATGCGTATGAGCCCGAAACAAAACAGCACTCGACCGTGTGGGTCTTCAAAGACGAGCCAAATCCAACGAAAGTTATTCGTGGAAGAAGCACTTCGAAGCAAATGGTCGCCTGTTTCTTCAGCAAAACTGGTCATGTGGCGACTGTTCCGCTTGAGCAACGTAGGACGGTCAATTCTGAGTTGTACACCACCATTTGTTTGCCTGAAGTATTCGGAAAAATTCGAAAAACGAACAAGAGAAGACGAATCATTGTGCACCATGACAATGCGAGCTCTCACACATCGGCTCAAACCAGCGCCTTTTTGACCGGCCAAAACGTCGAATTGATGGGTCATCCGCCGTACAGCCCTGACTTAGCACCCAATGACTTCTTTTTTATTCCCACACATCAAGAAAATAATGCGTGGTCAACGATTTTCGTCGCCAAAAGATGCTGTTGAAGCATTCAAAAACCATGTTTTGGAGGAGTCTCAATCGGAGTGGAAAAAGTGCTTCGAAAATTCGTTTGAGCGCATGCAAAAGTGTAAAATCTTGATGGAGAATATTTAAAAAAACAATAAAACCATTTTCGTTGATAAATATTCCTATTTTCATTATTAGGCCAGAAATATATGTTTATAGCAGCCCAGCGACAATTGTTGAACTTCGTACGAATACCGAACGTGAAATTGCAGCAGTATCGGCCGATTTATTGAAATGCAAACAGTCGAAAACCAAACTGTTGATTTGACATCAAAATTTTAGTGGAATCCAATTGGCACGCATTTTGTTATTCCGTAAATAAAATTAATCGTTATATTAAGCTTAGGTGTTACAAAAGGTGTAAAATTCCAAATAATTCGATTTCTGCAAAAATAAAAGTATTTACATTTTACCAATTCCGCGCATTCGTATATCGAATTGCGGTATTTACCTACCGCCCACAAACAAACTACTGTGCATTAGCACTAACTTAAAATCCGTTTAGCTCACATTCATTTTGAATTCCACGTAAAAACGTTATATAACTGAATTAATTCGCGTTGAAACAGCAAAAGTTCGCGCTTTTCATTTGAAATAGAATTCAAATATTTTGTGACATTTTACAGCGAAATCGATTTGTTACCGATGCGACCGATTTGAAAACAAATTCTATTTTAATTCAGTTAAACCGAATGGCTGGTTCAGATACTCTGATGGTTTGCAAGAGAACATTCCTGTATGCATAATGCAAGCCGAATGTGTGTGCAGAAATGAAACAACTATGTGACCTCGATACTTGTTTTTAAATACCTAACCATTTGGAATGCCTAGAAGAACTGTAATAGACAAACTTCGAGAATTAAGTAGATATTTCAAAACTTTTTACATATTTCTATAGATTCAAGCAGCTCACGACTTCTGTTCGTAGACCAAGTATCCTCAGGGCAGCCAAAGAACATCTGTTGGAAAGCAATTAAAGTGAGACGGCGAAAATAGCTAAATTCAAGAGGTGAAAGACTAATTTTTAAGAAGTGTTGCTTTTATACTTCACTCGAAAAAAACGCAGCTCAGGCGGGTCAAATGATTGTAGAAACTTATAGGGAGCGTTGGATTAGTGAAAGAATGTATAACAAATGGTTTCATATGTTCAACAATGGCAAATATGAAGTGAAATACAGGAATATTCTGAACCCATGAAAACGTTTGCTCGGCTCGGTGTTCAGAAAAGACCAGCATCCAAGTGGATTCCTGCGTTACCTTTGGTCCATGGATCGTCCCTGCGACCTAGCCTAACCTAAGTTACCAAGTCCATCTGGTAGAATGTATCACGAATTACTCCATTTAGTAGAATATATCCTCAGATTTGGAACGTTAAAAGTAACTGCTTTTGAGTTCGACCAGCCTCGTGGAATTCGACAAGCGTTGAGCCAAGACCTACATGACAACAATCGGCCAATTTGAAATGGAACATCCTACCTCACCCTCTGTATTCTCCTGACATCGCCCTTCTGATCTTTACTTATTCCGATTGATGACGCATGACCTGATCGAAAAGCGAATTCGTTCTTACGAAGAAGTCAATTATTCGACGATTTATGGACTTGCGTCAAAAGAAAAACAACATCCGATCACTATCACATCTGTCTATATATTTTGTATATATGTAATTCCACTTACAATGACCTACCAGTTTTTTTGATGTGATAAAGAATCGAATTTGGCAGGCAAAAACGTCCAAAATTTTGGGTAAAATTAAATTTTTTAAATTATTTTCGATCGTAGGCCATTGAATGTTCAATATCTTTCATAGAAATTTTCAGAAGCTTATAACCACCGAAGGAACCTTTTTTGTGCCTTCAAAGCACGCCTGTAACTTGAAAAATATTAATTTTTTTTTAAAGGATACTGGATATTCTCAAATTATGTATAAATTTACTGGAAAAATTGCAAAAAAAAAATTATTTTTTTAATTCCTGAAAAACGCATTTTTTTAATTCATCAAACTAGGCGTGGCTCTTAAATATTAAAACACTCCTTTAAAACTATCTAAATACCAAGTCTGCAATTTCTGTAGACATTTTGTTGACTACGTGCAACACTGGGCGCCGAGGTATTTGAAAACATAATTTATGTCGATTATTCAGTGTCACGCCGCAACCGGCAATCGCATATATAAATGTATTTTCTGCAGAATTTTTTTGCGCAACACAACTAAGGCAAACGTGGCATAACAACTAATGTGGCACGTCGCGTTGCACGTGTGTACGCGCACGTGCCACAATATTCGCTGAATAAATACACAACCTCAACTTCATAAAATGTATGTACAAAAAATAGACATATGTATGTATTCGTTTTTAAATAAACAGTGGACTGCATTTGTAATGGAACTCTCACCCATTTTTTCTATCTAAAAAATAGGCGTTAATTGCTCGATATTTATTTAGGTGCCCTGTCAACATATTATCTCACACTTTTAAATCCAGAATTTTAAAGAGCAATCAGTAGGATTTTTTCTTAAATAAAGGACTTCACCTTTTAGTATGTAATGGTTAGGTAGCATTCCATACTTAAAGGGGTGTGTTATAAATTGATTAATTAAGATTTCAGTTCGATTTATATTCAATTAAAAATTTATTAATTTCTTAATTAAGATTTCAGTTCAATTATATTCAATTAAAAATTTATTACTTGCTTAATTAAGATTTCAGTTCAATTATATTCAATTTAAAAACTATTAATTGATTAATTAAGATTTCAGTTCGATTATATATAATTGATAATTTATTAATTGCTTAATTAAGATTTGAGTTGAATTATATTCATTTAAAAATTTATTAATTGCTTAATCACGATTTCAGTTTAATTATATTCAATTTAAAAACCATTAATTGCTCAATTAAGATTTCAGTTCGATTATATATAATTGATAATTTATTAATTCCTTAATTGCTTAATTAAGATTTCAGTTCAATTATATTCAATTAAAAATTTATTAATTGCTTAATCACGATTTCAGTTCAATTATATTAAATTTAAAAACTATTAATTGCTTAATTAAGATTTCAGTTCGATTTATATGCAACCAAAAATTTGTTTATTTGTTTAACTAAAATTTCAGTTCCAATTATATTCAATTAAAATTTATTAATTGCTTAATTAAGATTCCTGTTCAATTATATTCAATTTAAAAACTATTAGTTGCTTGATTAAGATTTCAGTTCGATTTATATTTAATTTATAATTTATTAATGGCTTAATTAAGATTTCAGTTCAATTTATATTCAATTAAAAATGTATTAATTACTAAATTAAGGTTTTAATTGAATTGAACCAACGCTTTAATTGGAAAGGCAAATTAACTGACTCATCGCCACCACACAATTCACTCAGTTTCAGCATAAAATCAACTCTAAAAGAAAAGCTAAATAATTTTCATTTAAGATTTCATCGGAAATATTATATAAACAGTATAACGAAAAAGCGGTCATTTTCAGTTGTAATTATTTTATGAAAATTACAAATTTTTGTCTATTTTTATGCTGTGATTTCTTTAACTATTTCGCTTCAACAATTTCCATAGTATCTTTTTTAACTTTCTGACATACATATTTTACACTACCAAGTCGTAGTTTCTTTTCCTAGCTTTTCTTGGATGAAATCATAAAAGATAACAAGCTTTCAATCAAGAAGACAAACAGGTTTCAAAATGATTAGAAAGCAAAAGTGAAAATATTTCTATTATTATCTTAAATATCATTTTCTCCATATTTTATATACCTACCTTAAATATCACATCGAAGCCATAGCTTAAATTTTCGCACATTCACGAAATTTACTTTACTGCCTTTCGTAATCCAATCAAGTCCTTGCCGCAATTAATACGCCACATTCTACACAATTGCATTATATTGCTTCATTAAACAGTGACAGCAAGTGTCAAGTCGTGCGAAGCAAGCACGAAAGCAGATAACTAAAAATTTTAGAAACAACAACGGCAATTAGAACAACAAAATAGCTATCAATGACAACAGTAACAGCAACAACAATAATAATAACAATAATCAGTGATAATCAGGACAAACGTGTCAAATGCATAGATGACAGCGGCAACATCGGGCTAACTGATGCATAGAAGCGAGGAAGTAGTTTATATATATGTATGTATATGAAGTATATATGAATATATACAGTATACAGTATATATGAATATTTGGTCGTATTTTGAAAATGTGAATATGTGAAGTTCGGTGTATAATAGTGCCCTTAAAGAAATTGAAATATAATAATGCAATTTTATATGAATCTTATGGATCACGGTTTAAGGCTAAATAAGGAATATTAATGAGATTTAAAGACTAACAAAATTTTGATTAAATTTAATATTGCTATGGTTTCAACAAAACGCGTAACATATGCAGAAAGGTTTAATTTCTCAGAAATAAACAGTGACGTGTTCAAGAAGCATTGCGGTTACAAACCCTTTTAAGTCACCTATAATTTTTTAGTTACAATTTAAAGTAATATTTTACATTTGCAATTAAACTTCGTTACTTTTTAAACTATTCTGAAAGGCAGCGCAATATTTTCAGAACAAATTGTTGAGATCTGTCCACTATAGCATATACATAGCTGTCTTACAGTTTGAGGTATTTAAATCCTTTTCTTATATTGAAAAATTTCTTATTTGACAAGATTTTTTTAACAAAATCCGTGTAGTTCATTTTCGAAGGCAACAGCATAAGCTCCGAGCATATTGTTCAGATCGGACTACTATAGCATATAGCTGTCATACAAATTGAGGCATCCAAATCACTTTCTGATATGGAAAACTTTATTATTTAACAAGAATCCTTCACGAAATTCGGCACAGATTATCCTTTGTGGCAACAGTACAAACTAAGAAAATATTGTTCAGATCGGATCACTATAACATATAGCTGTCGTACAAACTAATTTATGGGGTTAGAAAAAAAATTTATTTGGCATTTTATAATAACTCTGAAACAACATTTTGCGTTAAATTAATTAAAAATTTAAATAAATATAATATAATAGGATTTTCAAATCTCCCATATAACCCTTAAACGAACATAACTCAGTACATTCAATTTGACGCCTGGAGGTATGCTACAACTACAACACTTACTCATATCTGCTTCTATATACATAGTACTTTGCATTTGTCATTCCACCTTACAATAACCTAACGTGCAACTTACCACACCACGGTTGCATTAACTCAGGATCTTGTGGCATTTAATGAAATTACGCCCCTCCAATGATACATTATATACTCGATGCTCGACATGCACTGCCATAACAATAGCCTTGAAAAGGGGAAGGAAAAAAGTGCAAATTAAAGCAACAAAAGCACAAAACGGCTGAAATAATATACCGCAAATGTGTGCATTTTCAACCGATGTCGTCGTATTTGAACTTCTAGCTTGCAGCAAGTAATTGTAATTTAATTTCCAATTAGCAAACAAGCAACTAAATCGAAAATCCTTCCTGCCACAAGCACGTCGCATGCAACAAGACATCTAGGAAACTTAATTACTCAAACATATAGCATACATATGTATGTATATAGAAATATACACTCACACACACGCATGCAACTTAGATGCCAGTCGCCTCATACAAAATGCAGGCGAAAGAGCAGTTGTGACAGCAGTTGTTGTTACAGGTGACGCTTGTTGAGTGTATATATAGTATGTAAACGAAAGTACATAGTATATATATATATATATATATATATATATGTATTTGTAACATAGAAAACTAAAATGTGCTTGGTTTCAACAAATAAAAATGCCTTGATACGTGCAACTTACACATGAGCATGTTGCCACCAGGCTTGTAACTTGGCTATGAGTGTGTTGCAGCAGCGGTCAGTAGCTCTGTATGACATTGAATAACCGAAAAAATGTAATTTAAAAATTGTGAGCTCTGGTTGCAAAATATTTGCTTTTCTCTTGACATTTTTTGCCCTTTCTACAACAAAAAGATTGTTGTGTTTTGTGGGAATCTGAAATTTTATTTAGTGAAATCAAAATGCATACCTAAAACTAAAGCTCACTGAAATCACACTTGTTTTCGACTTTATTTTTTTATTTTTATGCTTTGGCCGGTTTCGAAGTTAACTTTAGTGACCGAAGTTGCTCGAAATAGAGAGGTGCTTTGATTTTTAAATCTAACGGTTATATAGTATTTTAAAAATATAAAAATAATTCAATTAATTATTAGTTTAAGACATTATCATCTCGCTGCATGCTCCACACATTTACCTAAATAAATATTTTTTGCCTCTCTCTCTCTCATTCCTGCAGCCTGTTGGCATATATGCGAAAAAATACGAATGGGGCCGCCCGACCTTCCAGCAGCAGTGGCGGTAATCTACATCTTGACCTACATCCGCCGCCTATGCAAATCGGCGGCGATTGTTCTCTGTGGATACGTTCTGCGACGCTAGACTTCGACGATGGCTTGTGGGAGTGCCAAGTGACGGCGAGTGATTTCACAACACAAGATGCACTCACCAGCCAACCAGTGCGACTGGTTGTCAGAGGTAAGTTGCCGGAGACATTTGAGCGGAGACATTTGAGCGGCATAGCGGCATATTAGGTAAAAAGGTGTGCTTAGAAGTAAAGGGTTCGTCTGTCTCTTTATACATATTTATATATGCGTCATCCCCTCATAATAAAACTGGCGAAGAAATTTTATTGCCGTAGCGGCATTTTGGTGTTAAAATGAAGTTCTACGCAATGGAGGATTCATCTGTCAACATTCTTACTATATATGCGAACTAATCAAATGGAATATCAATCTGAGATTTTGCTTACACCCTTTTCTACCGAAGGAACTATTCTTTTGCAGAAATCGGCCACTATAGCTTATAGCTGTCATACAAATTGACAGATTAGAATCAGGTTCTCCTATGGAAATCTGGTTTCGGTGTAGAGATATCTTAACGAAATTTCGCACAGATAATTATCCAACCTAACAGTACAATTTCTGAACAAATTGTTCGAATCGGAAAGCTATAGCATATAGCTGCCATACAAACTGACCGATCAAAATCGAGTTCTTCTATGGAATTTTTTTTCGTTGAAGAGATATCTTGACGAAATTTGGTTTAGATTGCTCTCCAAACCAACATTATAATCACTGAAAAAATTGTTTAATTTGGACATCTATAGCATATAGCTGCCATATAACCTGACAAATCAGAATCATGTTTTTCTAGGAAATATTTTTTCCTTGGAGAGATATCTTGACGAAATTTGGCACAGATTATTACTCAAGCTAACGTCACACTCTCTGAGCAAATTGTTCAAATTGGACACTTATAGCATATAGCTGCCCACAACCTAACAAATCAGAATCAAGTTCTTCTATGGAAATCTTTTTTGGTTGAAGAGATATCTTGACGAACTTTCGCACAGATAATTATCCAAACCAACGAGATAATATCTTAAAACTTGTACGAATCGGACAGCTATAGCATATAGCTGCCATACAAACTGACTGATCAAAATCGAGTTCTTGTATGGAAGCTTTAGTTGTTAAAGCCATTTTAGCTTCAATGCAAGCGAAGTTAACGTAAGAGTTTGATAGAAAATTGCCACGTAATCTACTAAGGGCTTTAAATACCGAATCAATTGCCCACTTTTAAATAAGATTGACGCTAGTTAAATGTCGAATCACAACATTCTAAACTTTCAACCACATAGCATACTTTTTACATAATGTTTTTTCTTTTTGTAGCACTCAAACTTTTCCCACTGCATTCTTTTCACTTCCACTTTATTGAATTTTTCGTATGTTTGTCTTTGAGTAAACCGTTTTTTCTATAAAACACACTAATTAAATTAGATTGCCTCAAGTTGTCGCCTGTTTTCCAATCAAGCACAATCTAAGCAAAGGTTAACCAAGAAAAAGGAGAAATTAAAAAAAAAAAAAATGTGAGCGCACGAGTAGAAAGTTGAAAGTTGTTACAGCTGAGACCAATTTAGTAATTTGCCATGCTGTTGCACTGGTACAAGCTATGACTGACCTCTTAAAACTTAATTAATTTTAAATCTTATCTAATTTTCCAACACGTTGGCTGCAATTGCCATGGCTTTCAAGGCTTACCTTGCAACCGGTATGCTGCAGCATCCGACATATACCTGCCCCCGTAACTGCGCCACCGCTTTGCGTGCGCACTAAGAAGAGTATGTGGGTGGTTTGTGTGTAAGTGTGTGTGTTTGCGTATCATTAGCCGCAGATCTATAGAAATATGCATACGTGTGTTTGCATGGAACTCGAAGTGCGGGTAAAAGTACAACAAGGAAATTGACCCTAACGCAGCTGATGACTCCATGCTGTTTAAGCACTTGCCCTCTTCGCACACACCTACACGTAGACATATGTATGAGTATATAGCGATATATGTACTCGTATAAGAGCGCTTAGTTGATATGCAACTTGCTTTACCTTGTGGCAACAACACTCAACTCAACTCAACACATTTAACATAGAATTAACTCCTATCCATTTACTCTTTTTACACAAAGCGCAATTTCGCCTTTGGCTATATTTATATGGAAACGCGTTTATATATACGATAAAAATATATGTATATACCAAAATATATGAATAAGTATGCTCCTGAGTTTAATTAATACAACTCCTTACAACTGTGATATGAAGGGAAGTGTACAAGCAAAATTATTGACATGAAATATGGACTCAGTTTCCTGTAAAAAAAAAAGAAAAACCAATAACTGCGTTTTTGCAAACCTAAATACCCTTCAGAGCAAAACTTTTCTATACAAAGATTTCATTTTTATCAGCCAATTTGTATGACAGCTATATGCTATAGTAACTCGATCTGTGCAATTTCTTCGGAGATGATAGCACTTTCTTTGACAATGCAGTTTGTGCCAAATTTCGTCAAGATATCTCTCCAAGGAAAAAATATTTCCTAGAAAAACATGATTCTGATTTGTCAGGTTATATGGCAGCTATATGCTATAGGTGTCCAAATTAAACAATTTTTTCAGTGATTATTGTGTAGATTTGGAGAGTAATCTGGCCAAATTTCGTCAAGATATCTCTTCAACGGAAAAAATTTCCATAGAAGAACTCGATTTTGATCGTTTAGTTTGTATGGCAGCTATATACTATAGTACTTCGATCCATACATATTCTTTCGAGATTGTTGTACCACTAATGAGTAATAATCCAATAAAAAACTTTTGAATACAAAGATTTGGTTATGATGGATCAGTGGGCAAAAAATAATAAGACTTTTTAATTTAAATTTCCCGCGCAAACCTATTCGTCGAAATACTTTTTCCCTATGTTGGTACGACTGTCAGTGACATCTGCGCTAAATGTCAAATCAAATTAATCATCAGTGTATAGTATACGCTTGTCTTTCTGAAGCACATAAAAATCATTTTCGATTCTTACAATGAATGAAAATATTAAACAGAGCCGTTCCATCGAATTTAGTGTGCGAAATCAAATTTCTGGCGCCGAAACGTTCAGAATGTTCGGCTCATTCCGACAAGTGAGTATTTTCTAGAGGAGAAAATAACGTGTGCAAAATTTCAGTTCGATATCTATTCGAAATAGTATTGCCACCTTTTTAGGTTAGCAACTGTGAGCACACAGCTGCTAATATTTATATTTTTTTAATATTCTTAAAAAATTCTTCTTATCCACAATTTACTTGAATTAAATGGTATATTTATGTTAAAGACACTTTTAACATTTTCAACTCGAGTGTATGAAACCAACATATACTTGACCATGATTTACTTAAATAATTCTACAAACATCTTAACAACAATTATGCGACCACATCACAGCTGATCTTCTCGCAGAGACTAGAAAGTATATGGAGAGCAACCGCCCAGTTAACAACAAGACCTCACTCATCCACCCTGTAATACACCGCTGCGACACAGCTTTAAGCAGCATTTCATAATTTGTATTTTATTGGTTTAATTGGATTTTTTTGCGTTTTTCTCTGCTGGCCATTTCTTGCGGCAACTCAGTTGGTTCTCACACCGGTTTTAATATTATATCCCTCTTCTCTGTTTAAACATACCCACATATACCGATATTTATGAATTTTTCCTTTTTTCTATCATTTTGTAGTGGTGCCACAACGTCCACGCCTGGAGTATGAGGGCGCACATGTTCCACCCGGACATAATATTACCATCGACTCGGGTGCTCTGGCGACCGTTAAATGCGTATCGCACTATGGCAATCCGCCAGCGACACTCAAATGGTATCTCGGTAAGTTGTTTTACTAAAAATACTAGGGTTACACTAATTATATGTATAACTTTAGAGATCACACATTTTTTATAGATATAGCAAATTTTATATATCTTTTTTTATTGGCGTAGACAACGCTTTCGCGATTACAGCCGAGTTTAAAGTCGTTCTTCCTCTTCGCTGTTTGACGCCAATTGGAGATTCCACCTGGTCTTTCCAACCAAGTTTCCTCCTCCTCTGCTTCCCCCGGCGGATACTGCGTCGATTACTTTCAGAGCTGGTTTTCATCCATTCGAACGACATAACCTAGCCAACGTAGCCACTGTCTTTGATTCCCTGAACTAGGGCAATGTCGTCGGATATCTCGTACAGCTCATCGTTCCATCGACCGCGGTATTCGCTGTTGTCAATATTCATAGAACTATAAATCTTTTGCAGAAACTTTCTTTCGAAAACTCGTAACGCGGACTCATCAGATGTTGTCATCGTCCATGCTTGAACTGTAGAATTTGGTCTTTTTCGTCGAGAGAGGACTTTACTTGTGCTTTACCTCTCAGTCCGAAGGACCGCCTGTTGACAAGAGTAATTCTGCGTTGGTCTTCGAAATTGAAGTTGTTGTTGGTGTTAATACAGGTTTCAAGGTAGATTAAATGATCTACTACTTCGAAATTATGACTGTCAATGGTGTAGTGGAGTCTAGTGGCGACAGAAGATATTTTGTCTTGCCTTTTTTCACTACCAGATCAATTTCGTTCGCTTCTTTGTTCAACATGGATAAAGCAGAACTAACGGCACACGCCAGTTCTATAAGAGTTGTACCTTCTCTACTCAGCTCTGTGGCTTGAATTATTTTCTCCAGTAGCTCCGGTGGGCTTTAATCTTTCACACAGTATGTTCGATGGAACCTTATGAGCGTTGTTACGAAGGCTTATAGAAAACTGTTAAGAAGGCTTATCCCAAGGTAGTTGGCGCAGATTGTGGGGTCTCCCTTTTTGTGGATGAAATATCTATATAAATTAATATCATGACGAGCGGCCTCGATTTATCATATGTCCATTTCTCTTTCCACCTTTCTGCATACATATACGCGAATAGTCCCTCGGTTCCGAAATTTAGCACCGTCCTTTTCTCAAGGCAAGAAATTGCCAACCAAACTGAACGATCGGAATCGAATCGTTGTATGGAAAACTTTCGTATTTACCAAAGGTTGTTGACATGGCTAAAGGTAAAAAAGGGACATTAACCACATAAGATGTAACCTAAAGGGTAATCGACCAAAATGTAAACAAAAGTTGTTGTCTGGACTAAATGCAAACACGGAGTTTTGTCTTGTAAATGAAAAAGTTTTGACGCTGCAAAATGTAAACAAAGGACTCATTGGTCCTATTAAAGGCAAACAAAAGAGTATTTAACTGAAAGTATATTTGACTTTTCTCCAAGAAACTGCACATTATTCGGAACTCCTGATATCGCATAACTTTAAGATATAGTTGACATACAAACTTAGCGATTAAAAACAAAATAAACATTTCCTTTTTAACAATCCTTCGTCTAAGGTAGGCACTTCTGAAGGGTACTAAAGCTTTGCTGTAACCGAAATTAACATTTTTTCAAACTCGTTGCTCTAAGTGTAACCCTCGTAAGAGCTTAGTTTTTTTATATGAAAGCACACCAAAATTATGTTAACCTTCATACCACGAATGGTTAGGGAAGCATAATAGTTTCGTACACTGTTATGCTCACCTATAAAGTATGTATGCCCAAAATGTGCACGTTTAGATTATGCCAGCAACTTGCCACATCTGCATGACCAAAGACTACATATAATAGCAACATTTTATCAACAACATTTTAGTTGCAGCACATAAACCTGGTCCCTTTTTGGCTATTCCTACTTTCGTAATTATTATTATACTTGTAGCTGTCGGCTTAATTACACATGTATTTGTGCGTGTATCATAATCCATGCAATCTAATTTGCTAATGTCCGGTCAGTAAGTGGCATGTTGACCTAGAGTTGGCGCTGCTTTCCCACCACTTGTAATTATACATGGGTATATATAAATATATACTTACATAATTTTACTCATATAGACATAATCCCACTAATAATCTGCAACCGCCGCTACCCTAATGATTTTAATGCTATTACCACCACTACCGTAATATAAGTATGTAGACCTATTAAATGTACCTCCTGTTGCCTTCCACATAAACTTACATATTTGTGAGTTATTATATAATAATTTTGGTTCGAGTTTCGTTTTTATTAAGCATATAGTTCCAAGTATGTTTTTAAGCATTACACCTTACAATCAGCTTCCTAAATAATATATCAATATAGACCATACAACAGTACTCTCTACGAGTATTGGTTGACTTTCCTCATAACTCATTCTCTTTTATAATTAAAATCCTTCTTACTCTTTTACTATGTCCTTCCAGGTGACCAAGAAATTCAACCGATTCATCCGCAAATCAACAACACCGAACCGGATAATCCGCGCACCTGGTCGGCAACGTCTGTCGTTCAAGTGACGGCGATGCGTGAACGCCATGGCGACATTTTGCGCTGTTTGGCCTATCATGAATCTTATACGGCGAAATCTGTGCGGTTGAGGCACGTTTGGATGTAAAATGTGAGTATAATTATATATCATATGGCATTGCATTTAAAGCTTGCGAAACGAACTGCAAGTATCATCAATAAAATATATTGATAGCATTGAAAATTCTGTACAAGGTCTGTCGCAAAAGAAACAGGATTGTTAAAAAAACAAAAGAAAGTAATATTTTTCTATTCAAAGTAGTTTCCTTGTGCTTAGATACAGCGTTTAGACCGGTCAATTAGCATTTCAAATGAGTGTTTAAGGTCATTTTTCGGAATGCTCTTGAGAATATCAGTCGTCGCCTTTTGGATAGCTGAAATGTCCTGAAACCAGTGTCCTTTCTTGGGTTAATATGGATTTTTTTGTCAAAAATCAGTCACAAGAGTCGACCGATGACACGGCGCATTATCGTGCAACAGGCGCCAGGACCCTGCCTCACCGTTTTGTGGTCGAGCACGACGAATGCGTGACAAAAGACGCTTCATAACACCAAGGTAAAACACAGCATTAATCGTTTGGCCAGGTGGGACGAACTCTCGGTGTACAATACCATCGGAATCGTAAGAACAAATCAGCATTGCCTTTATCTGTGACTTCTGAAGACGACGTCTGATCGTCACAGAGGTCCTCATGACCTTCTTGGCATCGCTTAAACCACTCATGCACATTACTACGGGATAGGCAATGAGCACCATAGACTTTTTTCATCATTTGAAATGTTTCAGTAAACGTTTTCCCCAAGTTTAAAACAAAATTTAATATTTGCTCTTTGTTCAAAATGCATTTTACGACCGATGACCAAAAGCTGTTGTCACTTTATGATCGATAACATCGATTGTAGTCGTCCAATTGTCTTAAAATTTTTACGAAGTATCAACAAGAGATCAAACTATTTATTTCATATACCGACCAATAGGTGACGCCACCAGAAACAGTTATATTTAAAAAGTTCGGTTTCTTTTGCGTCAGATCTTTTATATGATAGTTCTATACCTGATACTCGTACAGTCTTTAGCAATACAATCATATCGAAGACAATCGCAAAATAAAATTTCGTATTTTTTCCAAGGTGGCAGCGGCATTAACAGTTCTGATTTGAGATACAGATATTCTGGCTGTCATCTATTTTAAACTTATGTTTGTTCCTCATCGTTGAATACATTTTTTTTGCAACATCCACAGTATGTAGAGTGCCTGATTCTAAAATCAAATTCCAGTTGCTCTGAAACATAGAAAAATACAGATAAATATCAAAAGAAACCATGTAAGAACTTAGTTATCGAAGATGCAAGTTTTCTCTAGAGCAGACTTCTTTTTCTTTCTTTACCGACGCTTACGCGGTTAAAGCAGAGTTTACAACAGCGCGCTAGTCGCTGTTTGACGCCAATTGGAGATTCCAAATGTAGTCAGGTTCTTCTCCACCAGGTCTTTCTCTTCTTCTGTTTCCCCCGGCGGGTATTACGTCGAATACTCTCAGAGCTGGAGTGTTTTCATTCATTCCAACTGCAAGACCTAGCCAGCGTAGCCGCTGTCTCTTAATTCGCTGAAACCTTGCTTGGTATCGAACGGCTTGGATAGATCCCTCTCGATCATGACAGTTCTTTTGGTATTGCTAAGCAACAGTTTCCACAGTCGTAATAGTTTTGTGGCGGTACCAAATTCAGACATGGCGACATTAGGGCAGCTTGGTTTCGCCCTGAATTATGAGGAGGAGGTGTTAGATTCACTTTTCACTGTCTTCTCTAAGATATAGTGTAGTATAGTGTTGTTGATTTTCCAGGCATAAAGCCACACTGACAAGGTCTAATCAGCTTGTTGACTGTGGGCTTTAATCTTTTACACGCTCGAAAGAATCTTATATGCGATGTTAAGGAGGGTTATTCCACATCAGTTGTCACAGATTGTGAGGTCTCCATTTTTGTGAATTGGGCAGAGCACACTTAGAATCCAGTCTTCGGGCATGCTTTCGTCTGACCATATTCTACAAAGAAGCTGATGCATGCTCCTTGTCAGTTCTTTGAACCGTATTTTAATAGCTTGGCCGGCAATCCATCGGTTCCTGCCACTTTGCTGTTCTTCAGACGTATAATTGCTTCTTCACGGTCGGGCAATGGAACGTCCGCTCTATAGTTATCGATTGGGGAATCAGGTCCACTATCTCCTGGTGTTATATTTTCACTCCATTCATCACGTGTTCTCTCCATAATTTTAATTTGCTCTAGACATCAGGCACTAGATCACCTCTGAGTGTTTTACAAGAATATGCTCCGGTCTTGAAACCTTCTGTTAGTCGCCTCAACTTTTCGAGCACTACCACGGTCGACGAGTCTACTTGGTAGTAAATTTTTGTATCTTTCGTTGGAGCTATATGTATTTCATTAATATTTATAGAACTTTTATACCCTGAACACCCAAAAGGAAACGTCGAAGACTCTATAAAATGCATACATGTACAAATGAGCAGTGATTAGCTGAGTTGCTTTTGCCACGTACATGTCCATCAGTCCATCTATATATGCGTGAACTAGCCACACAGTTTGTAAGATATCGCTCTAAAATTGTCCTATCTTCCCCCCACGAATCTGATCTTTTGTCGGAACCGCCAACATCAGACCACTACAGCACATAGATGCCATAAAATATGACCGATACAAATTAAGTTCTCGTATGGAAAAATTTTAATTTATGAAAGATATTCTCGTTTTGGAGCAACTCCTTGTTTGCCTATTTTTGATAATAAAATAACGGACAATTTTTCCAAACTCGAAATTTTCAGGTACTTTTAGTATGAGTTCAAAATTATTTTTGTTTCCAGTAACCATTGTCGATTAGTGGATGCTATTGCCGTCTTTTTTAATATTTGGTGTCTTAGAATTGAGTTGTAATTAATCCTAAAACATAGTAAGCATTTTGGGTTGAGAGTTTCAGCTAAAGCAAGCTGTTGGAGAAGGAAGCACAATTGTCTAGCAGATTTGGAACAATCAGAACAGCTAATAATGTAATTAAACAGATACTGCAGAATTAAACCTTAGATTTGACGTCTTCTTTACTGGCGTAGACACCGCTTACGCGATTATAGCCGAGTCAACAACAGCGCGCCAGTCGTTTCTTCTCTTCGCTACGTGGCGCCAATTGGATATTCCAAGCGAGGCCAGGTCCTTCTCTACTTGATCCTTCCAACGGAGTGGAGGTCTTCCTCTTCCTCTGCTTCCCGCGGCGGGTACTGCGTCGAATACTTTCAGAGCTGGAGTGTTTTCATCCATCCGGACAACATGACCTAGCCAGCGTAGCCGCTGTCTTTTAATTCGCTGAACTATGTCAATGTCGTCGTATATCTCGTACAGCTCATCGTTCCATCGAATGCGATATTCGCCGTGGCCAACGCGCAAAGGACCATAAATCTTTCGCAGAACCTTTCTCTCGAAAACTCTTAAGTTCGACTCATCGGTTGTTGTCATCGTCCAGGCCTCTGCACCGTATAGCAGGACGGGAATTATGAGCGACTTATAGAGTTTGGTTTTTGTTCGTCGAGAGAGGACTTTACTTTTCAATTGCCTACTCAGTCCGAAGTAGCACCTGTTGGCAAGAGTAATCCTGCTTTTGCTTCCTTGTCCAGTCTGGAGAAAGCAGAACTAACGGCGCGGGTGTTGAGGCCGATGATATCAATATCATCGGCATACGCCAGCAGTTGTACACTCTTATAAAAGATGGTACCCTCTCTGTTAAGTTCTGCAGCTCGAACTATTTTCTCCAGAAGCAGGTTGAAAAAGTCGCACGATAGGGAATCGCCTTGTCTGAAACCTCGTTTGGTATCGAACGGCTCGGAGAGGTCCTTCCCGATTCTGACGGAGCTTTTTGTGTTGCTCAACGTCAGTTTACACAGCCGTATTAGTTTTGCGGGGATACCAAATTCAGACATCGCGGCATAAAGGCAGCTCCTTTTCGTGCTGTCGAAAGCAGCTTTGAAATCGACGAAAAGGTGGTGTGTGTCGATTCTCCTTTCACGGGTCTTTTCCAAGATTTGGCGCATCGCGAATATCTGGTCGGTTGTTGATTTACCAGGTCTAAAGCCGCACTGATAAGGTCCAATCAGTTTGTTGACGGTGGGCTTTAATCTTTCACACAATACGCTCGACAGAACCTTATATGCGATATTGAGGAGGCTAATCCCACGGTAGTTGGCGCAGATTGTGGGGTCTCCTTTTTTGTGGATTGGGCATAGCACACTTAAATTCCAATCGTTGGGCATACTTTCGTCCGACCATATTTTGCAAAGAAGCTGATGCATGCACCTTATCAGCTCTTCGCCGCCGTGTTTGAATAGCTCGGCCGGCAATCCATCGGCCCCTGCCGCTTTGTTGTTTTTCAGACGGGCAATTGCTATTCGAACTTCTTCATGGTCGGGCAATGGAACGTCTGCTCCATCGTCATCGATTGGGGTATCGGGTTCGCTTTCTCCTGGTGTTGTGCGTTCACTGCCATTCAGCAGGCTAGAGAAGTGTTCCCTCCATAATTTAAGTATGCTCTGGGCATCGGTAACTAGATCACCTTTGGGGGTTCTACAAGAGTATGCTCCGGTCTTGAAACCTTCTGTAAGCCGCCGCATTTTTTCGTAGAATTTTCGAGCATTACCCCTGTCGGCCAGCTTATCAAGCTCTTCGTACTCACGCATTTCGGCCTCTTTCTTTTTCTGTCTACAAATGCGTCTCGCTTCCCTCTTCAACTCTCGGTATCTATCCCATCCCGCACGTGTTGTGGTCGATCGTAACGTTGCGAGGTAGGCAGCCTGTTTTCTCTCCGCTGCGACACGGCACTCCTCGTCGTACCAGCTGTTCTTCTGCACTTTCCGAAAACCAATGGTTTCGGTTGCAGCTGTACGTAAGGAGTTTGAAATGCCGTCCCACAGTTCCCTTATACCGAGTTGTTGACGAGTGCTCTCAGAGAGCAGGAGTGCAAGCCGAGTAGAAAAACGTTCGGCTGTCTGTTGTGATTGCAGCTTCTCGACGTCGAACCATCCTTGTGTTTGTTGGCGTGCGTTTTTTGCTGCACAGAGGCGGGTGCGTATTTTGGCTGCAACAATATAGTGGTCCGAGTCGATGTTAGGACCTCGGAGCGCACGCACATCTAAAACACTGGAGACGTGTCTTCCGTCTATCACAACATGATCGATCTGGTTGGTGGTTTTTCGATCTGGAGACAGCCAGGTAGCTTGATGTATCTTCTTATGCTGGAATCTAGTGCTACAGATAACCATATTTCGGGCCCCGGCGAAGTCGATCAGCCTCAGCCCATTTGGGGATGTTTCCGCGTGGAGGCTGAATTTACCGACCGTAGTGCCAAAGATACCTTCTTTGCCCACCCTGGCATTGAAGTCGCCAAGCACGATTTTGACATCGTGGCGGGGGCATCTCTCATAAGTGCGCTCCAAGCACTCATAAAAGGCATCTTTGGTCACATCGTCCTTCTCTTCCGTCGGGGCGTGGGCGCAAATCAGCGATATGTTGAAGAACCTCGCTTTGATGCGGATTGTGGCTAGACGTTCATTCTCCGGAGTGAATGATAGTACTCGGCGACGGAGTCTCTCTCCCACCACGAATCCAACACCAAACTTGCGCTCCTTTATATGGCCACTGTAGTAAATGTCACAAGGACCTACTCGTCTCTGTCCTTGTCCCGTCCATCGCATTTCTTGGACGGCGGTGATGTCAGCCTTTATCTTTACGAGGACATCTACCAGCTGGGCAGCGGCACCTTCCCAATTAAGGGACCGGACATTCCAGGTGCATGCCCTCAAATCACAGTCCTTATTTCGTTTGCCATGGTCGTCATCAAAAGGGGGGTCACTCATCCGAGGCTTGTTGTTGTCTTTCATTGGGGGTGTTTTTTTACGTGGCGGGTCCCAAACCCAGCGCACAACCCTATGCAGGGGTGTTTCGCCTTCTCACTTTAGCTCGCCTTCAAATGTTCTTAGGCTACCCAGAGGATACTTGGTCAAAGACCGGAAGTCGTGAGCTGCTTGAGTCATATGTAAAAGAATCGTTTCTGGCCACTCCCAAGTGAATGGCGATCAGAGAACTTTCCTCACTTGCGTGAACTTCTACACATGACCCCATCCTCCAGATTTAGATTTGACGTGCTCCAGTCAAAATTCATACCATAAATAAGAGCTGCAGGGTTGGAGAACCGTAAATAGGTTAAGAATCGTTTCAAATTTATACTTTACCAAAACGCTTCCACAAATCTAAACGCTCTTGCAATGTTACAGAGACCTTTGAAAACTCATAGTAAACACCACTTTTAGAGTTTTCTTAGACCGTCTGGAAAACTTTGAAAAAGTCCATTTAGAGAAGAATTCTTCCAGTATTGATTCACACATGCAGAAAACCCCTTCTTTATAAATAAAACGTTACATTAATTTCTCAATCAGTATTCTTGTTTTTACTGACCGATTTTTTACCGCCAAAATCAATGCTTGATAAGCTCATGAAGTTGAATGAGCTGAACTTTTTTGTATCCTGGCATAATTGTGACAAATTAAACCGCAAATCAACGCCAGCAGCAGCAAAAATATAGAACACATATTACTTGTGTGTCAACAGTCCGCTGTTGTTGTTATTATTATAGTAAATTCAATTAAATTAATTTTTCGTTTCACTGAGTGCTGGACTATTCACGTCAAGCGTACACATTACGGTCGACCTAAATTCTTCCGACTCTACGTGCCACTGACTGCCGACCACATCAGTCACACTAAGCCACGCAGTAAGCCACAAATCAGCAAAAGCTTACCCACACACGCACAACTCAGCTACAATTACAGTTGCCGGGCTCGCTAGACTTATTTGTAGGGCTGTGCATGGGGGTGTGTTTGATTATTTCTGTTTATGTATGTGTGGCGGTGTTTGTGTATGTGTAGCTGCGTTTGTATTTATTCTGCTGTGTAACATTTTCAACAATCTATTTGTTCGCTATAAGCCCAGGTTGTTGTCGGCCAGTCAACCAACGCACCCACCAACCCGCAGCCAACAGTCACCAGGCACTAGCCAGCAGACTGTGTGTGTTGACTAGGCAGCCAATATTTCAATTTGGCCGTCAGCCAAGGAAAAGCCAACAAATTTGATCAGTTGCCTTACCAATACAAGCTAGACGGTGAGTGCATCAGTCCCGCCAACTCTGCGCTGCCTTAAAAGCTTTTCGGCGGCTATTTCACCTTGTTTTGGTTGCACCAACACCAACAACACCAACAACGCCAACAATGACGCCGACGCGGCCACAGCGAAAATCAATTAAATTAACTGTGAATTTACACATTTCCGCGTGTATGCGGCCACCAAGCGGCAGCTCCAACGCCAGCGTCGGTTGGGCGAGAAGCAACAACATTTGTATGCCTGCGGTTCACCGTACACGTGAATTGATAGTATATACGAGTATGTATAGTATGGAGGTGTGTGTAGACACGCTTTCTAACTGTATGTCTGTCTGTCTGTCGCAATGCGACTTTGTCTCTGCGCTCTTACTTATTTTTATTTACCTTTAATATTCCATTTATGGCTTATTGCTTTTATTGTTTTTATTATTGTTTTTGTGCATTTTTCTCTTAGTCGCTTTTGTTATTTTCCTTTTCAGTGCCCAAATGTTTCGACATAAATCCTTCTAGCCTTAAGAATTTTATTGCTTTCTTAACGGTTTTATTATTGCTGTCAATAGCAAAGCTCGTCACAGCTCCACACGCACAACAGTTCGGTTTAGCTCAGTTTAGCTCAGTTCAGCTAAGGTGCCATTGACCAGCAGCGCCCCAGCCAACACATTTATTATTATTGTTACAATTTTATGCTTCCGTTGCGCATTGTTTTCCTTTCATTCGTGTTGTTTGTATTTTCACAACTTCCATCTTGTTGCAGATGCGCCAACCATCCGTCTAATTGGCTCACCGGAAATCGACTTAGAGGAGGATAAGGATGCGCTTATCCTGCGTTGCGTTGCCGATGCCAATCCACCGGCAAGTATTGTGTGGCGGCGTGCGGGTCGTTCGGAAATCGCCAGCTTGCAGGTGAGTGAAATTTCCTAGTATAACTTGGCATTTACAGTGTTACAACAATAACAGAAACTGCTCTGTGGGGAAATTGTTTAAGCACTGCTAAATGCGCTTACATATACTCGTTTATGGGGAAGTTGAATTTAGTGGGAAATTGCAGCTGACTTACAAGGTCTAGATATTATAAATTGAGAGTTACACATATATTGATATCTCGAGAGTGTGGGCGAATAAGACTGTTATTACTTTCAGATACATTTTAGTTATATTTTTGAGTAGTTCAGAGAAAACGACTGAGAAATCGTCGAACGAAACTTTTCCAAAAAGATTTAACTCTTAAAGTTTCTATATATAAACAAAGTGCTGACCAAAATGAGACTGTGTCCAAAAAATAAGGTGACATTTGAATTTAAACTGCGCGCGTCGAAGGATTTGGAGTTTTTTTTAGGTTGGTAGTACTGTCAGTCACATTTATGTCAAATTTCATGTCAAACTATCAATTAGTGTTTGAGATACCTAATGTCTTGTGAGCTGCTAAAAGTAAGCTTTTCGTTTTTTTGCGATGTCGAAATTTGTTGAGCAAAGAATTTGCATTAAATTTTGTTTACGGAATCAATTTTCTGCTGTGGATACGTTGAGGATGGTGCAGAAAGCGTTTGGTGATGAGGCTATGTCTAAAAGAAATGTTTATGACTGGTATAGTGTGTTCCAAGTCGGCCGTGAACGCGTGGAAGACGAAGACCATCAACCTCAACCGACGAAGCACACGTTCAACAAATCAAAGATTTGGTGTTGAAAAACCGTCGGCTAACAATTAGAGACCTTGCTGATGAAGTTGGCATATCGAAAGGCTCAGCCAATACCATTTTGAAGGATGTTTTGGGCCCCAAGCGCGTCAAATCCCGACTGGTACCGAAAATATTGAATTTTTTGGAAAAAAGACGTCGCTTTGAAGTGTGTGAAACGATGCTATCCGACTACCAGGGTGTCACGAAACGCATTATAACTGGCGATGAGATTTGGATCTATGCTTACGACCCCAAAACAACCGAATAATCGAGCGAATATCATGCCAAAAGAGAGCCGAGACCAAAAAAATCGCGCCAAAGTCGCTCAAAAATCAAGGTCATGCTGACTGTTTTCTTCGATTATCGTGCATTATGAATTCCTTCCAACCGGTCCAACAGTCAACAAGGAATATTATTTGGGCGTTATGCGTCGTTTGCGTAACACTATCTGCCTAAAAAGCCGGAATTGTGGAAAGACAATTCTTGGTTTTTACACCACAATAATGCACCATCCCATACTGCCCTCGTAATTCGTGATCATTTCGCCAAAAACTCAACTCAAATCGTTCCGCAACCACCGTATTCACCTGATTCTACGCCGTGCGACTTCTAGCTGTTCACCAAGCTCAAAGGCCGCTCCGGAGACACCGTTTTTATACGGAGGAGATTCAAGCCGCAGCGAATACGGAACCGAAGGCCATCCCGGAAAGTGACTACAACTAGTGTTTCGAAGATTAGAAAATCCGTTAGCATAAGTGCATTGCATCGGGACGGGATTACTTTGAAGGGGATGAAATTGATTTGGAAAAATAAATAAAGAATTTTCAAAATAAATACAATATCATATACATGTATGTGTCAGTAATATAAGTACTTAGGAAAAAAGAGAGTTAAATTTTATCCTGTCAATAGTCATTATGTATATCATTTCAACAAATTTTACCCGGACTGGTGCAATCAAGCCGTCCAGGCTAACCGTATCATTAAAAATAATTTCCTGGATTGGTATAACCTTGCTATGTATTCTTGTAAGTTTTAATTTTCATATGTCCATTAGGGTATGTTTGGCAACTTTTTGTTTACCAAGCGAAAAGTTTTCGCTGAGTTTTTTTCCATAGAAAAAATTAGTTTGCTTGAAATTTTGTATTTAGAATGAAATTATGACGACGAAAACATGCAGAAGTGTTTTGGGTAATTTACTTTTTTTTGGGTGGCAGAAAGGGAGTCAGTAAAAATAATATCATAACAAACTTGCCTCATACGTGACATCCATTTATTCACCTCTGTTTATGATGATAAGAACGACGATAAGATAAAAACAGTGCCTGAAAACCCTCGCATCGGCATTAGAAAATTGGTAAAGGCGCTTAGTAACTTTTTAAGGTTTTGATGGACACATTTTGGTTAATAGTTTGGGTATGTAGCATTTTGATCCGATCATAAAATATATGCTTCACAACATTACTAAAGACGAGGGGACAAGCTAATGGGTTTATGAATATGACTTCGGGAAAAAACTAGACAGTGCTGCCTCAAAAAAATTTTGTAAAAAACCGCCGCGACCAATGCCTTCTATTTGGCTTTTCCTCGTTATTGAGGGTTTTCACGAAAGAAAGGATGCACCTTTGATATTTTGTTCTTCCTAGTAAATAAACTTTAGATTTGAGGGTTTTTAGGGTTTTGACAAAGACGTTTTCAGCATCCAGTTGTTTACGCTAAGGTAAGCCTGAGTTACCCAATACACGGTATTCCAAAAATTTCCCCCAACTTTTTTCCCGGGAAATTTTATTAACAATGAAACAGAGATGTGGTGAAGACTTCCCTTCTGGGGTACCCTTACTCACATTCCATTGTACCCGCACACTGTCCCATTCCGCCACAATGGTTCTATCGCAATTAAGTTTGAAGACAAAATGCTTAAAGGGTTTGAATAAACTCGGATCCTATTCAAACCTTTCCCAAAGACAACTTCCGGCCGAACGTTGTTGAATAGGTCCTCCGATATCAAGTGAGGTCCACTTCAAAACCTTTTCCGGGGGGTTTTTTCCCCTTTAAACCCCGTTCCCCTCGAACCAGAGACAAGAGTGTGAAAGGGCCCCCTGACATAGCCCTTTTCATTAGGGGATGATGTACCCTTGAAATTTTTAGAATACTACTCCTTAAGTTCAGATCAATCAATCTCTCCCTTTTCCCTTTTTGTTCCCCAAAAGGAACCCGGGCTTCAAAACGCGCCTCCACGCCCTAGGAACATATTCCAATCTAATGCAATTCACAACTGGCCGGTAGTTGCAGGAAAGTTACAGTACGCTGCAGGGTCGCTAATATAATTGGGCCCTGGACCCATGTTGGCTAACGTTAATCCAGCAAGGGTCGAAAAAGGTACGCAGTCCGCCGCCCGAAATCTACTATCCCATATAAGGAATGCTTGGAAAGTGAGTTCCTAGGAGCAGCTAAAGATATCTTGACTGCTTAAATTTCATTCATCCTTACTCACCCTTAGGTCGGGGATTCATATCTGACTGAAGCCACTAGAATTCGTTTGCATATACTGCTCTAAAAATATTAAAAAATCTTGAAAGCGCTACCAGTAATATATGTATATTATCACCCAAAATATTAGCGTTGAGTACTAGGTACACAGTACACAGCTTCACAAAGGTTTTAGATATCCCAAAATAGCCAGATGTTGCACGACATTTGAAACAAAATGGGAATTCGATTGCTTACGGTCTATTATCTTATCATACGACAAGGAGAGAGCTCATAGGTTTCAGACAAAGACTCTGAAATGGATTTAATTTTGGAGGGTCATAATTCAAACTTTATTTTTTTATCCTTTGTTTACAAGTTAAACTTCTTAAAAAAATAGTTTAGGAATCGGAATTTAACTTTTTACTATTGGGATCCAAAATAACTTCTAGATATACAAATATCCATTTTTAAGTTGGCCTGAGTTTTCTTTTCATATTTTTAAAATTCTCCACCCAATTTTCCTTTTCCCGGGGGTTTTTATTTCATGATCAATTTTGGAAACCAACCCCCGCAACTGCGTCCCCCGTTTTTGATCCGTTTCCCCTCATTTTTTCCGGACTCTACAACCCAAAGGTTCAAAGCCCAAAAAACTCGGTGGGCCCAAAAACCTTCCCAAAGGAAAAACAGGGGGTTTTTCCGGTACAGTTCAGACGGGTTTAAATGTAAGGCCCTCCTTTTAATTTTTGGTTTCCCGGGGTTATTACCATAAGCGGAAATTTTAAGGTTTAAACTGTTAAATAAAAATCGCCTCCAAAAATGTCCATCAAATTTTACCAATTTTTTCAAAAATTTTTCAAATTTTTCCCCTTTTCGCAGGAATTTCCGGGCCCAAAAAATTTAAAGTTTTTTTAGCTGGGCCGGTCCGACCCCTTACCCCAAAAGCGCCCAAAATTACCTCAGTCCAGCCCCCCAATTTTGAATGCGTTTTACCCGAAAAGGCCCAAAAACCGATGCCCCCCGCTTTTTTTTTTTAAATGGGTGGGGGGAGAGGTTTTTAAGGTTTTTTCCCCCCCAAAAGCTTTTGAAAGGGAAAATAAAAAAAACTATTTTTATTTATGAAAGCGCCGAACGTAATTTAGTTTGCGTTTCAATATTTTGGTTGACAGCACACAACTTTAATCCGCTGCGCCATCAAATGTCGCCTTAAAGCTATTTTTCACTTTTCGCTCCGTCAAAAATTTAACGGCATGAGTGCTCGTGCAGTGAGTCTGAATTTCATATTTCAATAGCCGTTGGCGGCAGTCAATCCTTTCGCGTCTGACTTATAATCCATTTCAACATGGCGCAGTAACAGCTTTATCACCACAAGCGACCACAAGTTGTGCCTACAAGCCTACGGTCGTATTAATGCCATCTACAAACACACACACACACGCAAGTACACACAGACACACAAGCCCCACCTGTGCCACCTGTGCCACGTTCGTGGCTGTGAACGGCAAATGTTCAATTTAAATTTCCCACGAACCGTTGCTCGCCGTTGCTGCACATCTCCGAAAGTTGCCGTGTAAATGGTCCGTGTTGTCACGAATATTTGGTATTTTTAGTTGTTTTTTACTTTGCCGCGTCCACTTGTACGCAGCAGTTGCAATTTGGTGTCGCCCTCGAGGTGTCTCCACATGCTGCAGCAACACTGCTCGCTTCGTTAGTCGGCACAGATTTTGCTGCGGGCTACACTGCTTGCCACTTTTCCGCTTGACTTGAGTAAGCTGCGGTTGTGTGTGTGTGTGTTACAGGGTTGCCGTTATCTGAAGTGCGGATATTTTGCAATCACTTTCATTATTATGTTACTTTTGGTGTTCGTGATGTGCACTTTTGGGCTAAAGTTCCCGTCTGAACAAACTAAACTGAAATTAAACTAAAATCAGATGACACCTCTGAAAACAATCGATTTCAATCGCGTTAACACAATCAGACTAATGCTTTCTTGAAGGTCTTTAACTTCGGGAAACTCCTCATATAGTTCACATTATTATCCCCTACAAATTCAAGTGCCCCTTAGGTTTCTTTAGGCTACCGCAGAACCTTGTTGGTAAGATATTATATAAGTTTAAAGCACTGAATCCATTCCTAGGTTGGGTTAATCTGATAGACTAATAAGCCACGCATAGACCAGTTTGGTCCAATGCAATACCAAATGGAGTTCAGTTGCTAGGTCCAAGAGAGGTAGTAATCCTTTAGGAGGTCTGCGCGTGAGTCGAATTTAACAGACTCTACGGCCTCACTATCGATACCTCAGTGCATCATACTGTGGCGACCTCATTTGCTTACAGCGTAGTCTCGTTTCCATTGTTTCCCTGATGCCCTGCTGTAGACATTTCTTGCAGTCTTCTCGATCCTGACAGCCCCATTCTGCGGGCGTGTGTCGCCACCATACAGTGACCAGTTAATAGCCCCGTCATGTTCCTACAGTCTCTTTTATCGAGTGCCAATAGGAATTTTATGTACTTCCGCTCTACCGTTTTGTACCGTTTTGACTTTTGCAGAATTGCACTTAGATCGTTCCATCGGGTTTTGGTTTTCTTTACCTTGCTTCTGCCAAGATCGTCGAAGTTGCTTTCTTCTGGCAACACTTTCCATAGCTGTCGTGCTACCCAAGACACTTCTGGTCGATAGGCGATACGAGGTTCCTGTCTTGATTGCTGCTTGATATGGACTCGAGATTTGCTTGCAGGTACACTAGAGGCCAGCTCCGCGGCTTTCGCAATAACAAACACCTCAACTTAAAATATACTAAAGTAGTCCCACAACTTAAAAGGTTTCGTTATGCCTAACTCTGGACAGTATATTCCCGCACCATTCATTCCATTTTCGAGCCATCCGTATAGATATATAGAGTGTTGCGCCTAGCTAACATACCTTTACGCCAGATATCTTTTTCTATGTTTTCTTTTGAACCTTCTTTCCCAGTTGAAAAGTGTTGTCATGCAGTCGGTGTTTGCTCAACCGCCATTACCCACCGAGCTATGCTCGAAGGTTCAAGTTTTTAGAGAAAAAGTCTATAAGTGGCAGGTTTAGTACTAGCTCAAGAGCCGCTGTTGGAGTTGTTCTTAAAGCTCCCGTTATGCATAGCGCAGCGAGTCCCTGAACCCTTTCCATTACCTACTACCCCAAGGTACTTGGTGCGGTCCTTGAGAGAGAATTGTGTCCCATTTATAGGAGCTAACCTTCATGGAGAAATTTTGTGCTTTACCCGCTTGCGATGCCTGGTTCTGGACTTTATTGAGTGTGGTGGTCATAATACTGCTAATGGTCTGTATACACTTACATAGAGACTTTGCTATCCAAGCTTCTTAGCAATTTGTTCACTACTAATGTCCATAGAAGCGGAGATAGCACTCCAAACCAGGCGTAATTTTGACTTTTTACTATGAGAAATCAAAAACAGGAAAAGAGTTTTTGGCTTTTAGGTTTTATTAAACATATATTTTAAGGTAGGAAAATATTTTGAAATTTAAATTGAAATAAATCCATATGATTTTAGCTCTACATTAATTTATCGCAGAATATCAGACTTATAAAAATAGCACCTAGTTTCAGTGTAGTTCTTTTTTTGAGGAACCTCTAAAATATCGTAGCCGCAGAGCTAATCCTAAAGAAACAAGACCAATAGCTGTGCAGTCGTTACGAAATGGATGTTGAGCTAAATTTAACAATAGCTGTCTTCACTTCATCATTTCTCTATTCGCTTCTGCTTTCTTGTCAAATAAATGATATGTAAAAACAAAAAGAAAGTTATCGCATGGCACACAGCCTTTATTTGCCATAATTCTAGATAACACATTACATACAGATACATTATAGATTTTATTTGCATGTCGTATTTTCCAAGTGCTCCTTGAATTTGAGTACTGAGTCCACTGTTTCACCAAGATACTTCAACTGTGGCTGTGAAGTAATTTCACGTTCTCCTATAGTGAGTGATATATTTTCTTCAATTTTCCTATAGTTTATGAGCACGATTTCTGTTTTAAGCTCAACCAGCTCTAGACTCATGGTAGCAAACAATCTGCGCACACCACTCATGCAGTCATTGCATTTGATCCGGAGGTCTTCCAGATGTTTTGTCACTGCTACCACTATCAGGTCTTCCGCATATGCGATTGTTTTAAATTTTTTTCATTACGGTAATCTTATCACCCCATCGTACATCAGTTAATCTCCATTTTTGAAAGAAACTAATTATAATATTTATCAGATTATATGGGCCATTCCATCAATTGGCGACATGGTTTTGTACCCGTGGTTCTCGGATTTTGACCAAACTTTAGAATATCATAATATAGACCAATTGAAGAATATCTATTAACTTTTTAGGGGTCAAAGTTGCTCCATTGTTTTTTGGCGCGCACTTCTAATTGAGATCAAACAAAAAAATTATTTTTCTTTTATATTTTAACGACCTCAAAATTTAGTGAAAAAAATTTGTAAGTTAGCTAATTTTATGTAAAAAGTCTCAGCTTTCTGATTCGATTCCTCGTTAAATTTTACATAAGAATCAGTGTTCAATAATATGGGTCTCTGATCCCATGAACAGCAAAAAAATTCAAAGTTGTCGCTATGTTTGTTTCTTCACAGAGTTTTTCGAAACAGAATCTTTTACTACGGGTAATGGATGACTTTAAGAGCTTTTTTTTGGCATTTAATTGCTTCTCTGAGGTTTATTTCGTTTTCACCTCTCTGCTTACTATGTAGCCGGCGTCTCGCTGGGTAGCAGAGCTTCCTCAGCTTGGCAATTTCCTCATTCCACCGCTATACCGGCTTTCGATTGTTATTATAAAAAAGGTGCATTCCAAAGCAAACAGGACTTAAAAAAAAAAAACAAAAAGTTTTTTTCGGCAAAGTCAATTTATTTTATTGAAAATAGTCTCCTTCTGTTTCAATACAGCTTTTTGCATGGTCCAAAAGCATGTCGAGCAAGTGTTTTAGCCCGTTGGTCGGTATGGCCGCCGGTATTCCGGTGCAAGCCTTTTGAATGGCCTCTACATCTGCATAACGCTTTTTTTCATGGGCAAATGCATTTTTCCGAAAAGGAAGAAGTCGCACGGTGCCATATCAGGTGAATACGGAGTTAATGCTTAAAATGTGATTTTTGGTGTAATAATCGGTCACAATGATGTCCTTCGAATGTTGGATTCTGAGCAATTTTTGGTCGTCAGTCAATTTGTGCGAAACAAACCGTGCTCGCACCTTTCGTAAGCCCAAATGTGCGGTTAAAATGCGATAAATCGATCTTTTTGCGATGTTCAATTCTATTTCCATGAATTTCAATGATGATTTTGGCTGATTTTTGACGAATTCACGCACAGTTTCGACGGAATTTTTGGTGATCACACATTTTGATTGGCTCAGTGTTGATCGTCATTTATGTCCACTTTGAAAACGGTGAAACCACTCGTGCACTCTGCCACGGAATAGGCAATCATCGCCATAAACTTGTTTCATCAATTGAAACGTTTCGGTAAGAGTTGTACCAACTTTAAAACAAAATTTAATGTTGGCTTTCTTTGTCCGAAGCTCATTTTCGCACCGATAACACAAACATACTGACACTTAAAACGCAATAACTTCACTTCCATTTTATGAAATGTCATGAAATTTTCATTGGGCAATCGATAAAGATAGCGGATTCTAACGCATCCGTCGACATATAGATAGCGCTAGAAAAAAGTCTGTTTAGAACGCACCTTGTAATAGTGGCACAGGGTTGCAAAAGAAGTGCTATCGGTTTCAGCGTCTTGTATAATCCGTTCGTTTCGCTGAAGAGTTAGGCTTGGAGTGGATCCAAGACAGTTAACACTATAAAAAGTTATAAAATTCGAATGCAATATTACTAAAAGCGACAACCTTAACTCAATCAAAACTTCAGTCCCATCTGGATTTACTGCAAATGGTTTTAAGGTAAAATTTCACGTATATATAAGTAATGTAAATACTTATGTGCTTTTCCTACATAGCTTAAGAGGCTTTAAAAACACAAAAACTAAAGCAAAAGATTATTTTATCTACCATTCTCAAGTTGATACTAAAGCGAAAAATGCCGGTGACATTCGATAAAGCAGATTATTTTCTTGATCAACCTAACAGCCATCTCCACTACCAACTTAATACACATATTCTCTTATATAGCCAAATTCATTCGCTCTTTATTTGCTAGCTGACTTTCTCATATCATTTTATCACTCATACGCCGTGTGGCACAAGCATTGGCATTATACTTTTATATGGCTAATTAGCAGCAAGTCGTATAATATATTCCACGAATAACTTATTAACTCAAAAAACTCTGTTCCCCACACTGTTGTACCGACATTTTCTACCCATTTCACTTTAAAATCCGGCTTATCGCCTGCTTGAATTTGCTTACGGACAGATAAATATTTCGCTCAACAATTTGTGTTCGCTCATTCGGCTACTTCTTTTTGCTGGCAATTAAAATGTTATATTTGCAAGCGTTACTGTTTACATGTTAATATGATATTTACTTACATATTACGTGCTTATATTGTATAACTATACTTATATATTTATGTGTACGGGTATGTGTCTATAGCGGCATTGTCTGCTGACTGCTGAAATGAGCTGAAATTAAAGTCATTTGACAGTTAAAGAAAAATAAAGTACACAGTCATACACTCACACACAAATGAGTGTTTTATGCACTCGTCAAGCAGCGTGTTTCCGCTTCCTGTTTGCGGTTTTGCACACAGCTGCTACATCCGCCACCAAGGCGTTGCTACGTGCGCGGCCGACATTCTCAACTTAACTTCGCCTTCTAGTTGTTATTGTTTCTTCTGTCTCTCTGCGGTTGTAAGCTATACATTTATTTGCACAACATCGCTTCAACTGTCTTCTTATATTCTTCTTGTTTTTTTTTTTCCTTTTTTTACTTCATTTGTTTATTTTGCTCAACGTTTGCTATGCCGGCGCCTGCGGCATTTCACCATTGCTGTTGCACGTTTTTTTTTAATTAGCAGTGTCAGGAAATTGTGCGCCGTCAGAACGCAAACGTACGACTGATTGCTACTCTCTCGAGCCATACAAAGCGTTTATGCGCCGACGATATTCAACTGTAAGTTGTGTAATTAGAAAAGGAAAGATGCCAGCGATAAGAATTTTTAATAAGAGAAATATTGAAGACAATTTAGGAAGATGAAGTCGTACGATATTTACTTGGCTTGCTTTCTTAAAAAATTAAATTTTGTACTTAAGTGATTGGAGTTTATAAATACTAAGATATTCGGTTCTAGTCCCTAATGAATTAAAAACTAAAGTCTTAGAAGTTGATTCTCTTAAAGCAGTTTGTTAATCAGAGGCACTATACTTTTACTGGCAAAAATTATCTCTGAAATTTAGTTGATATCTCCAAAAGTGAGTGGCAGGAAGAGAAATCTTGCCAAAACTGTTTATTCCGTCATAATTTGTTAATTTTGGTTGACATTTTTTTGAATGGATCACCATTTTTTCAAGAATACTAAGCCATCTGTAGACACATAAATAAGACCCTGAGATTCACATATTCCCGAAGAAAGCACAGTGGCTCCTTCGCTCTCCGCACGAACCTTGAATTTATTTGGGTATTGGGCAAATGAAACTCTTTGAGAAACGTACCCATTTATATAAATGGTAAATGCAATAGCATCAAACCAATCACTCACGGAGTGATAATAAGAAACTTGACAGCAATGAGTATGGAATGATAAACAAGGTATTGTAGTTGGTATACTTATACATATGAGCAGATATTCAACATACGCCAAATCTTGAAAAAAAGGCGTGAAAAGTGTATCGACACCACCTCTTCGTCGATCTCAAAACTCCTTTTGAAAGAGCGAAAAGAGCTGCCTTTATACCACTATGTCTGAATTTGGTACTCCCGCAAAACTAATACGACTGTTTAAGCTGACGTTGAGCAATACCAAAAGCTCAGTCAGTATTGGGAAGGACCTCTCCGATCCGTTCGATACCAAACGAGGTTTCAGACAAGACGACTCCCTATCGTGCGACTTCTTCAATCTACTCCTGGAGAAAATAATTCGAAATGCAGAGCTAAATAGAGAAGGTACAATCTTCAATAAGAGTATACAACTGTTGGCGTACGCCGCTGATATTGACATCATTGGCCTCAACAATCGCACCGTTAGTTATCCTCTATGCGGAATGGATAAAGAAGCGATGCAAATGTGTCCCATATTGAATGAGGGCAAGACGAAATATCTCCTGTCATCAAACAAATAGTCGTCGTACTCGCGACTTGACTCTCACGTCATTGTTGACATTCATAACTTCGAAGTTGTAAAAAATTTCGACTATCTTGAAACCAGTATTAACACCAACAACTTCAGCCTCGAAATCCAACGCAGAATAACTCTTCCAAACAGGTGCTACTTCGGCCTGAGCAGACAACTGAGAAGTAAAGTACTCTCTCGATGAATAAAACCAAACTCTACGAGGCATTCATGCATCTCCGTCCTGCCAAATGGTGCAGAAGCATGCACGATGACAACATCTGATGAGTCGGCCGTAAGAGTGTTCGAATGAAAGGTACTTCGGAAGATTTATGGTTATTTTCCCATTGGCAGCAGCGAATAACGCATTCGATGGAACGATGAGCTGTGTGAGATATATGACGACATTGACGTAGTTCAGTGAATTAAGATACAGCGGCTGCTCTGGCTAGGTCATGTCGTCGAATGTATGAAAATACTCAAGCTCTGAGAGTATTCAACGCAGTACCCGCCATGGTAAGCAGAGGAAGAGCTCCACTCCGTTGCAAAGACCAAGTGGAAAAAGACCCGGCTGCACTTGGTATTTCAAATTGACGCTAAAAAGCGAAAAGCCGCTCTGTTGTAAAGTCGGCTATAACCGCGTAAACGGTGTCTACGTCAATAAAGAAAAAAGATACTTAAATACGAGTACAATATAATTGAAAGCACAAAATGTTCTCAGATACTTTGTGGAAGCTAAGTAAATAACACTCAAATTTCGTGAGAATCAGTTATAGGTAAATCTAACGGTATAATACTGCCGAACCATTTGCGGACATATAAAGAGTTTTGGCTGTGATGCCTCAGCGTCCTAGTCAACTATTATTTTACGGTAAATCCATCTCAAAGCTTATATCATCCGATCAAATTCAACACAGACTGACAAAAAAAATTTACGAACTCTATTGTGTATAAATATTTGCAAACTGCTTCAAAATAAACTCCTGAGCTAATAAAAACTTGGCAAGATATTAAGCAACTTGTTAAAAGCCTCATCTGGTACTGAAGGCCATCCCATCTTTCAGCGAGTTTTAGTGTTTTTCGGTTTCGGCTCATTTTTGGACCGTTCTCTACTAGATTGTTACACTCTTTTGACGTTATATTCATAAACCCACGTCTCGTCATCAGTAAGGATACGTTTGCTAAATGAAGTGTTCTCAGTTGTGGTTGTGGTTTCTTTGAACATCACTTGTCATTCTTTTTGCAAAAGGTACAGATTTTTGTTACAAGTTTAGCTTTAACACGCTGTATAACCAAATCTTTAACCAAAATGTGTTTAACCAAAAAGATGTTGCGTTATTTTTCCATCTCTCTCTTTTGACAACACGGCGATTTTCAAGCACTGCTAGGCTAAGACTTTCGATGTTTTCATTAACAGAGATTGATGGACGTTGATTTCATGATTTTCACTAAATACCGTTGACACTCAAGTACTTGTGTTCGTGGAAAAGTTGACTCTTAAAATACTTCAGCTATATTTTTTAATATTTTTTGGGGCCGAAATTTCATAAGCAACACTTTCAAGCTAACTTTTGGTTCAATTATTTGCTATAATAAAAATCGCCATAAAACTTTGCCCTCTCAAAAATACATCTGTTGACATATGGACCAATCCGACTAAAATTTGATCAGATGCTACTATATATGGCAGTGGCTGGAGTTTTAATAGTTTCCTAGTTCTACCCTCTCAATCATCAAGCCTCACAAAACTCTCATATGCTAGGACTATGTGATTCGCGTCGACAGAGGGGAGAGCAAATTAGACCTTAAGTCCTGGTAGAAACCCCACATACAGTCTAGAAAAGAATCAATATATAACTTGTTCTACAAATTCCTTGCACCTTGTTCTTGGTCGACCATGTTTTGTACAAATGACACCTGGCTTTCTTAATATACAGTTGTAAGAAGACTTAATATTAATAAAAGTGGCAGAGGATCTTGGTTTTAGCTAAGCATACACATCTAAAAACGTTTTTTATTATTATTCTTGCTGCTTGCAGAGCAAATGTAGAAACTACAACAACAATAACAAATTACAAGACACGAACATGTGTGAGCAATGAGCTAAATAATGACTGTCACTAATGTTGTGGCGGTAATGTTGACAAAATACTCACTCACACTGCAACATACACCACACATATAGTTATATACAAGGTCTGTCGCAAAAGAAACAGAACTTTTTAAATATAACTCTTTCTGGTGGCGCCACCTATTGGTGGGTATATGAAATAAAAAGTTTGATCTCTTGTTGACATTTCGTAAAAATTTTAAAACAATTGGATAACTACAATCGATGATATCGATCAAAAAGTGACAGCAGCTTTTAGTCATCGGTCGTGAAATGCAAAGAGCAAATATTAAATTTTGTTTTAAACTTTGGAAAACGTTTACTGAAACATTTCAAATGATGAAAAAAGTTTATGGTGATCAGTGCCTATCCCGTAGTAATGTGCATTAGTGGTTTAAGCGATTCCAAGAAGGTCGTGAGGACCTCTGTGACGATCAGACGTCGGGCCAAAAAAGTCGTCTTCAGAAGTAAAAAATAAAGACAATGCTGATGTGTTTTTACGATTCCGAGGGTATTGTACACCGAGAGTTCGTCCCACCTGGCCAAACGATTAATGTTGTCTTTTACCTTGGTGTTATGAAGCGTCTTTTGTCACGCATTCATCGTGCCTGACCACAATACCGTGAGGCAGGGTCCTGGCGCTTGTTGCACGATAATGCGCCGTGTCATCGGTCGACGCTTGTCATTGATTTCTTAACAAAAAACTCCATATTAACTATTAATCGCTCACCCTACTCACCTGATCTGGCGCCCTGTGATTTTTACCTATTTGGAAAACTTCATTTGCCGATGAAAAAACATTGGTTTCAGGACATTTCAGCTATCCAAAAAACGACGACCGATATTCTCAAGAGCATTCCGAAAAATGACTTAAACATTCATTTGAAATGCTAATTGTCCGGGCTAAACGCTGTATCGAAGCACAAGGAAACTATTTTGAATAGAAAAATATAATTTTTGAAAAATATTAATTTTTTGTTGTTTTTTAACAGTCCTGTTTCTTTTGCGACAGACCTTGTATATGTATGTAACAGCTTGCTCATGTGCTTCCTGCTAATTAGCATGCAAAGCGGCAGGCGGTCGAAGGAAAGCGAAAGGAAGCGACACAGCGATAGCGGCAATTGCAACCGCAGCCACAGCGAAAAAACGGCAAACAGTCAACAACAAACAAAAAACAAAAAACCGCAACAATAACAATACATAATACAAGTTCGAGCTTATGTGTAAACATGTGTGAATAAGCATGTATTGGCTATTTCTGCTTTGCACGCATGCCCATACATGGCAAATACCATAAGCTTGTGTGTGTATGTGTGGTAGCAATAATAAGTTTTTCATTTGTTTTGTAATTCAGGTTTTTATGAAGTTCCGACTAAATGTGTAAATATATTAATGCCGCAGCGTAAACACATGTAGCTACGAAAGTCCTGCCGCCATATAAGTATGTATATGTGTGTGTATGCTTGTTGGTTTTGCGGCTGCAAACTTTTCTTCTAACTTTATTTCTTATCACTTTTATGCTTGTTTTGGGTTTTTTATGTTCTCTACCATAACTCAAATATCTACTTATGTTCTGCTTGCAGTGAACACCCGGCATGCTTAAGTGATATTTAAAATCATTTGCAGAATGTAGCTTTAAATGTTAATTATTCTCTTTAAAGCAATATAAATGTTAAAAAGATTCATATATTTAAAATAACCGTTATTTTAGACGCGAAATTTGCGCATTTTAATTAATAAAAATTAAAAAACAAATAACAAGTATGGAAGAGCTAACAGCACATTTCATACTCTTGCAACTGGCAAGGTTCAAAGCTGGGGTAACATATTTCGGGAGGGCTTGGAGCGCAGCTATGAGAGCCACAATGTCAAAATCGTCCTTGGTCACCTTAACGTTAGGGTTGGCAATGAAGGTATCTTTGGTCAATAAATTTAGCCTCCACGATGAAACATTCCCAAATGGGTTGAGGCTGATCGATTTCGCTGGGGACCGGGGGGGATCTTATTGGAACTTATCAGTATGACCTAGAAAATCAAAAATCTTGGAAAAGACCTGTGAAAAAAAGATCGACACGCACCACCTCTTCGTCCATTTTGAAGCTGCTTTTGAGCATGCATCGAACGAAAAAGAGCTGCTTTTATGTCGCTTTGTCTGAATTTAATATCCCAGAAAAACTGATGTGGCTGTATGTCTTTCTTGAAGCCGGTATTAACACCAACAGCAATGACAGCCTTGAAATCCAACGCAGTATAACTCTTACCAACAAGTGCTACTTCGGACTGAGAAAAGAATTCAGAACTAAAGTCTTTTTTCGTCGAATCAAAACCAAACTGTATAAGTCAGTCATTATTTCCATCCTGTTACGTCATGCAGAGGCATGGACGGTGACAACATCTGATGAGTCGGCGTTACGAGTTTTCGAGAGAAAAGTTCTGCGAAAAATGTATGTTCCTTTGCTCGTTGGCAACAGCGAATATCGCATTCGATGGAACGGTGAGCTGTATGAGATATTGATTGACATAGTTCAGCGAATTAAGAAACAGCGAATACGCTGGCTAGCTCATGTCATCCGAATGAATAAAAATACTGACAGACGGTCTCTTGTATTTCAACTCGTCTTCTCGCCCTGATCATTTACATATATACTCGTATACTTGTATAAAGTATACTATATCGAACTCGATGGATTTTTGCTAATATAAACAACCGTTAAGTGAACAAAACTTTGCAAGAGTATATGAATTAAAAATATAAACTATTATTAAAAATACAAAAATATCTTTTCCATAAAATTTTAAACATGCCAATATGAACGTTTATTCCCCACTCCCTGGCAAACACATTCGTTACAAAACTCTTGATAAATATTGCACTTTCTAGCATTTCGGTGCAACAACGGTATTCTGCGAAGAATTTTTAATACCTGCTGCTTGGCTTCAGTCAATTGGAAACTCATACGCCGTAGCTCGTTGACTACATGTCAGCTGCTCCCTCCATCGTGTAGAGGCAGCTTGCAGGCAAGCTTATTGGAAATACCGCAGGGTTTGTCAAACGCTGAATAACCTCTTCTGTGAATGTAAATATTGTGAGGCATCGTTTTTTTGTGTTTCCAAACAGTTTAAGTATTTTGAGTGTATGTGGGAGTTTTTCGAAGAATTGTTTAAAACCGGCGCATTTTCCATAAAAAAATATTTCATTTTGCCAATAATTTGCATTTTATTTTCCAGAATTGCGCATGGTTCCAAGTTCGTGGAACGTGGCAGTGAGCCGCGCCTGGTTATTGACAACGTCACCTACGACTATCAAGGTGAATATGAATGCCGCGCCACCAATTATATCAATGGACAGGAGCGCGTTGCTGTCTCCGAACCAATTTCGCTGCAAGTTGTGGGTAAGTAAAGTGAATATTTTTTTTAAACCGTATCTCAGTATATTTATAGTATAACGGGCGTTCTTGAAAGCCAGCATTTGTTTCCAAAAAATGTTTACAATTATCTGAGTTATAACCTTTTGTAGTGGCAACGTTTATATATACATACATTTGTCCATAACCATGAAGTAATACTTTGTCCAGTAGATCCGTGGGAGAGACATGAGGTGGGAGTAGGTTAGGTGGTTAGGTTTAACCGATTAAAGTTTCGCACTCCGGCTTTCGTTGCTAACTCCTACTAAGCCAAAAAAAAAACATATATTAAACGTCAAACACCAGCTTGTCGCTTTTAGCCCGTTTTTTGTAATAAACTGTTCTAGAAAATCTGCCAGCTTCAGTTCCCGTACCATTCCATGCGAGCTAAGCAATTTGTGTGAGTCAGTTCCGATACTGTTTAACGCGTTATCATCTTATGAGTTTTTTTTTTTTTGTAATGAAACTTTGCATAATATTGCTTCTTGAACTATTCGGATATTATACTAATAACTGGTAATAACTGTGCCCAATAAGGTGACATTTGAATTTAAACTGCGCGCGTCGAAGGATTTGGAGAATTATTTTTCTTTTAACGTTGGTAGTACTGTCAGTCACATTTATGTCAAATTTCATGTCAAAATATTCATTAGTGTTTGATATACGTGTCGTTTTGTGAGCTGCTAAAATGAGTTTTTCGTTTTTTGTTTTTACGGAATCAATTTTCTGCTGCGGATACGTTGAAGATGGTGCAGAAAGCCTTTGGTGATGAGGCTATGTCTAAAAGAAATGTTTACAAGTGGTATAGTGACTTCCAAGCCGGCCGTGAACGTGTCAAAGACGAAGAGCGTCCAGGGCGACCATCAACCTCAACCGATGAAGCTCACGTTCAACAAATCAAAGATTTGGTGTTGCGAAACCATCGATTAACAATTAGAGACCTTGCTGATGAAGTTGGCATATCGAAAGGCTCAGCCAATACCATTTTGAAGGATGTTTTGGGCATCAAGCGCCTCAAATCTCGACTGGTACCGGAAACATTGAATTTTTTGGAAAAAAGGTTTGCATTGAAGTGTGTGAAATGATGCTTTCCGACTACCAGGGTGTCATGAAATGCATTTGACCTAGCGATGAGTCTTGGATCTATGCTTACGACCCCGAAGAAACCGATCAATCGAGCGAATATCGTGCCGAAAGAGAGCTGAGACCAAAAAAATCGCGCCAAAGTCGCTCAAAACTTAAGGTCATGTTGACTGTTTTCCTTGATTATCGTGGTGTTGTGCATTATGAATTTCTTCCAACCGGTCCAACAGTCAACAAGAAATATTATTGGAACGTTATGCGTCGTTTGCGTTACGCTTTTCGCCTAAAAAGGCCGGAATTATGGAAAGACAATTTTTGGTTTTTACACCACGATAATGCACCACCCCATACTGCCCTCGTAACTCGTGATCATTTCGCCAAAAACACACTTGATCTGGCGCCGCGCGACTTTTGGCTGTTCACCAAGCTCAAAAGACCGCTCCGGGAACACCGTTTTTATACGATAAAGGAGATTCAAGCCGCAGCGAAGACGGAACTGAAGGCCATCCCGGAAAGTGACTACAACCAGTGTTTCAAAGATTGGAAAATCCGTTGGCATAAGTGCATTGCATTGAGAGGGGAGTACTTTGAAGGGGATGAAATCGATTTGGAAGAATAAATAAAGAATTTTCAAAATAAATACAATGTCACCATATTTTTTGGGCACAGTAGTATATACATATAGGAATATATACCATTTGTAGTGCTTGAGACTACAATCCTTTAACTCATTTTAAATTCAATATTGAAGAAAATGGTATCGTAGAATCCTTTTAACACATAATTAAAATACCAGAACTTTTTGGGAACTCAGTTCGTCCTCTTTGTGACAAGCGATTGCAGTTTATAGAATAACAGAACATAAAAAAATCCTTAGGGTTAAATCGTTCTTTAAAAAGTTGATTGATATTGTACCCAGTGCTCAGTCAGTTTCTTAAAAGAAGCTGATGCATGCTCCTTATCAGCACTTCGCCGACGTATTTGAATAGCTCGGCCGGCAATCCATCGGCCCCCGCCAATTTGTTGTTCTTCAGACAGGTAATTACTATTCGAATTTAATCATGGTCGGCAATGGAACGTCAGCTTCTTCGTCATCCAATGAGAAAATCGGATTCACCATCACCTAGTGTTATGCATTCATTGCCATTCAGCAGGCTGGAGAAGTGTTCATAATTTTAGTGTGCTCTGGGCATCGGTTACTAGATCATAGCGGGGGGTTCTAGAAGGGTATGCTCCGGTCTTGAAATCTTTGTTAGTCGGATTGTGGTCGATTGTAATATTGCGAGATAATGCAACCCCTTCGCAAAAGTTCACAATAGCTTAATCACTGTGAGATGCTAACAAACGGCTTAGAACTACCAACTAGTCTAGCTAGTAATCTTCAGGCGCATATAAGAAAATATTGCAACGGATTTATTATGCATATCTTCGCCCCGATTTCTAAGGGATGATCTTATGCTAAGAAGATAAACAAATCCTTTAAACCACTTCTATGATTTATAAATAGTATTTAAGCGTATATATAGCTGTAGAAATGCATAAACATATACATACATATGTATAATATACAAGTGTGTATGTATAATATGTAAATGTGGCAGAACTAAGCCGCTGCTGCAGCATATAATGCATAAATATGCAACGAAGTGGTTGGTACGCAACTGTGGTCAGTTGCAACGGCAACAGCGGCGACAACAACAGCAAAAACAATTGGAAACAGAATAAAATACAACAACAACACTGTGCGCAACATCCGATAAACCGCACAACTAACAAACTCAACTTACAAGTCCAGCAAACTGAGCAGAAAATTTATCTAGTTGCAAGTTCAAATGTGAAAATGCAAGAGGAGCATTGCCAGCACAAGCAAAATACTGCGGTGTTATTGAAAAAAGAAGAATTAAAAATGTGTTTGCGTTTTGTTTCAAAGTACATACGTTTTTCTGTTGTTATTTTTTTAAAGTCACACTAACAACCAACTTGACTGGCCACCATAGCACGCTGCCATTTGTTGCTTGTTGCAATAATACGTGTTGTTGTTTTTGTTTGCCAGCATCAGCTCATAAATTATGTGCGTGTGGCAACATACACGTGGAGGCAGTAAATTTAAATATCTTTTGCATTTTCAATTTTTTGCCTTCATTTCTTGTAAACATCTGTCGTTGTTTGTTCTTGTTGTTGTTGTGTTCGTTTTTGCGGTCACCGAGAAAGTTTTTGTGGTTGTCAGGAGTGTGCACGAAACCAATCTGCTAGTGCAGTCATACATACATATATACCTATATATCGGTGCTTATACATGTTTGTACGCGTGTGTATGTGTGTGTGTGTATATAATTGTTGCAGGCAGCTTAAAAATAAAAAGTTTTATCCATCCATTTATATGCTGACGCTATGTTTGCTCTTGCTTATGATTTTTTAATAACTTCACTTGCACTGTGTGACCACCAGGTTGCATGCAACATTTATTAAACTTGACGTCAAACCATGCGCCTTGTTAGCAAATATCCCTTGCTTTGGTCACATATTGGAAATGCTTTAAGTCGTTGTTAGTAAATAGTATTTCGGTAGTTCCTTAAGAGCAGAGCAAATATAGTTAAGTTATGTCTAAGGTTGCGGCAAAAGAAAAACCTGAAAGGCTGCAAGTACAAAATTATTGCATTAGCATTAAAAAATGCTAGTTTTTGGTTGAATCAGCATTATTCATTGCTTCTTAATAATAATAAAAAAATCCTTTCTAAAACTCTTTTTAAATCTGTCCAACATTTTCTTTTCTTTTAGGTGCACCACAAGTACTACGCCCACATCCATCGATGCACACAATATCGGTAAAGCGTGGCCAGCCGGCCGTTATGTCACTGGTGGTCTGTGCAGATCCACGACCACATCGAGTCTCATGGGAGTGGGGCTCATTGCGCCTGGAAGCTGGTTCAGGAATTGGTGAGTTCACAATATTTCAGTCTAGAAGCAGTAGAGTGTATATATGTAAGTGATCAGCGCGACGAGCTGAGTCGATTTAGGCATATCCGCCTATGTGTCTGCTTATACGGGAACGTATGCCTCAATTTTTGAAACATCGATTCGCAACTTTGCTTGAGGGGGCTCTGTTAGGCGCGTTGTTCCTCTCCTGAAGTCTCCTGATGAGATCAGGAGCAATCCTCGTTCTTATCAGTGCATTAGTCTCCTTCCAGTACTAGAAAAAATGTTGGAAAGAGTTATGGTGGAACGGCTTCAGGAGCTAACGCAGGGTATGTGGTCGGATAGGCAGTATGGGTTCAGGAAAAGACGCAGTATAGAGGATGAATGGTTTCATATTCAAAATATCGTTAGGGAGAGTGTTAACAAGTATGTGCTTGTTATATTTATTGACTTCGAGGGGGCGTTTGAATACCTAAGTGGGAATCGAGTGGAGGAGCTTGGCTGTCTAGAAATTACTCTTTGCCGGACTTACTTTTCGTACGCAAAGGCCTCTCTAGTTGGCATGAGTGGGAGTGTAGAGATTGGAATGATTTTTGGCTGTCCACAGGGTTCCATCTGTGGTCCATATAGAAGGTAACCTTCTGATGGACTCTCCACTTGGGCAGTTCGAGCCACTCTGTAAGTATTGTGCACATACGGACCTCCTTCTTCTGGTCGAAGGTCGCTTGCGGTCTGGGTAGAGCAAGCAGAAGGACATCTCTTAGAATTTCTAAATACTTGAGGCTTAGGTGTGAAGTGGACATATCGAAGGGAAAAAATGGGAAAAAACGGTGAAAGTGCTGTCGTCGGTTTGTCCAACGGTTGTCCGGGTGAAGGGGTTAGCATCAGGTATGTCGCGCAAGTCAAATACCTAGGGCTAACCATGAGTGAATGAATGTGTTTCACTCCACATTTGGTGAATATGAAGGAGTAACTGCAGGCAACCGTAGGAAAAATACAACGCATTTCTGCTTACGGGGCATAGACCTCTGAATGCATTTTTGCATCAGAGGGACATATTTGTTAGGTCGGGTTGTTTTCGTGGAGCGGCGGTAGAAGACGGAGTGCCTATAATTGTAGAATACCCGATGTACTCGGAAATAAGGGATCTGAATGGTGTAGGTATTAGCTAGACTGATGCACAATTAGATGTTAGTGGTGTGATATCCACTAGTCAAAATGCCGAAGAATTAGAGTCGTTTGCGCGTGAATCGTTTAAGCGGCGAGGGCATTTAGCTGAAAATTAGGTTTAGGTTTTGTATGAATGGTATGCGTATGTGATGTGTGTATGGGGTCCAATGCCTGGCCACCAGTTCAGAGCTAAATTGAAGCTCAACTGGTAGTAATTTCGGATACAAGGTCTGGCCGGAGACTTAATTTTGGTACCACGGTGAACAATAGCCCTTGGACTTCACTCTAACCTGCTCATGTGGACTGGCCTCTCGGGGAGTATCGTGGTGGTTGTGGTTAAAACCCAAATGTGGAAAGAACTGACACTTTGCCAATTGAATGTGGAGTTGAATTGCAGGGCCTCGAACCCTACCAAGGTGATTTTAGTTGCCAGCAGATACTCACGTTAAACACAAAACTGGCCAATCAAAGTCAAATTCTTGCATGGAACATTTTTTTATTTGACGAGATATCTTCAGGAAATTCGGTACAGACTCTTTTTTATAGCAACACTACAATCTGTGAACAAATGTTTCATATCGGACTACTATAGCCTATAGCTGCCATACAAACTAACCAACCAAAATCAACGAAAACTTTGAACATTAGCTCAAAATCACACTTATTTCGGTTTAACATCCACTAATTTACACTTGCCGAAACTGCTTAGTCTTTGACAGAGTATGTTGTTACAAAATTTAGAATAGATTTGTATAAACAAAATTTCATTCAGACTCATTTTCAATTTACCATATTCTGAGGTAAGTCTTACAACTTCTGCTATTAAGACACTCATTCTCAAAGTTCTCAATGCAAATAATCAGCAGAAAATTCTTAAAATAGCAAACCGCCTTTACACGCCATTTGTGTTCTTAAAATAGAGCGCCAAAATTCTGAAATCGATTGCATGCCGAAATCCCAGAACAAAAATAGCAACAATATCACACTTACAAAACAGCTACAGCTACGAAAAACTGAATAGACACACAATCAACCAAAACTGAACTCGCCTTTTCGACTGAGACCTCAGAAACTCTTTGGCTTGCCATTTTGAAAGAACAGAAACGAGGTGATATGCCATTGGCCGTCAAAAAACGGAAAGAGTTATGCAACGAGTCAGTGCAACGGCCTGCTGCAGTCACTCGTACAGCTCGGTACACGTTCCCTTGGGCAGCTGTTACAGCATTCGACAGCTGACGCATATGCACTGTGCATGAAAGCATTTCCACTGCCAGTTATTGACTGTGCGCAGCTATTTGTAGGTAGCTGAAGTGCAATCATTGTGTCCATTGGTGGCCAACATGTTAAGCCATTACCTTGAACGTGCATAACATACTTACGTCCTGTTGGCCCAAAGACATCTGTATGTAATATGAATGTCTTACGTAAATCAAAACTGGTTATGCGCAAGCATTTTACGATTTTCTATCACGACAGCCAGCATTTTGCTCTGCGTTGCCGTTCTGTTTTCTAGATTTTGGCATTGCTCCGCTTTGCCTAGATACTCTTTGTAAAACCCTTACGTTTACTTTTGTTTTGTGCATTCTACTGTTTCACAACATTGTGCTCGGCACATCCAGAATTTTGCACCCTTCGTCTCTCGTTATGTTCACACAAAAACCACACGGGCTTGGCTGCTTGCGCAAGACGCATGGGAATATGTAAAGATTTTGATTTCATAATTTTTCAGCAGCAACCTACAACCTGGTACTGCCTGGTAAGTCCGTTGGCAATTGCATTGTAAAATTAAGCAACTGCAATTTTGCAAACCATTTGGCCACTGCAAATTAGAAAATTTAGTGGTAATAGACTCAAGAACCAAAATGCATTTACCATACACAGGCATAGACTTAGAAAGACATTTCAGGTTAGCCAGGTGTGAATGAATGTATGAACGAAAGTCGTTTTCTTGCCACGTTTATATACCTCTTAAATAAGGTTATGACTTATTTAGCCACATTCAGTAGTTTTTAATGAAAGACAGTGCATTGTTGGTACTTACTTGGTAGGAAGCCATTGCTCGTCTATGCGTTGCCGACTTTAGACTTTAGGTCTATATTTCTTTAAGGTACTTAAGGTATTAGTTGTGAAATTTTAACAAATGTTTACAAAATTTTTTTCAGATTATTTGGCTTTTGGCTTTCTTATTTCTCTTGGCTTAGTTTTAATGATGTGTTTATTACCAAATGTGCTCGAGAAACCACTTCATCACTTTTAATGATCTTTAATGAGATTTTTTACTACTCGCTAGTGCGATCCGAGTATCAGATGTTTCGACCATACGCTTTGCAACCCAATTAAATGTCGGTTGAACATTGCAACCTTGCAGTTTGAAAGCCGCTTTTAAGCTTAATAAAATTTCGGTCGAATATACTATAGACAGCTCTTTTTGAAGTAGTTATAGTAAGAAAATTGAGATCCACTAAATTTCTCATATACATATCCACTAGATTTCTTAAGTATATACGCATATACACATGTTACTTCATTCTCTCTCACTCTAAATCTTCACCTAAAAGTGACGTTCTCAATCTTCGATGCTCTAAGAATACACAGCTACTCGAAAGAAGTTCTTCAGAGATATGAGTTTATTGCTTTTATGAAACTTTACAAGACAATGCGAACTTTATTTTAGAAAAGAATAATCAATCTACTCATATTTTGGAGTCGACTGATTGATTGATAGATTAATTTCTCGTTTTATGTACCGCGATCTTAGGTCTATTGTTGCCACGCCTAAATCACAAAGACTCACCTAGCCCCAGCAAATCAATAAAGTCCAATATGCTTCTGGTTGCTAGTGAAGCGATGTGATCCTTATTTGGAAACATGGATTCAAGGGTCCTTAAACTCTGTCTGCAGACTATTGCACAGTTAGTTATCAAGTGTTTTGGTGTTTCAGGCTCTCTGCCGCAGAACCAGAAATGTTTACGCCAGATGCTGGGCTCATGTTATGTAAGTGCTTCTTCAGCTTTCAGTGGTCAGTGTAGAAAACGACCAGTTGTCTGAGTTTAGAGTTGATTGCATATTTAAAACTGCTAAGGTTGTAACCCCCCATAAGCAACTTGGCATGTCGCAAGCCTTCTAGTTGTTACCAATACCTCGTTATGTTTACTCCTTCTTCCCTGCGGAGCAGCTCCTTTATAGTATGGAGACCCACCAGGCAGTGTAATATCCATAGTCTCTTAGACAAAGTTGCTCAGAATGATCCGTAGAACATTTCCCGCTGAAAGTGATTTTATTGTCAAAAAATCGACCTGAACATTTGAGCATTTATACAACTTCCTTTCAAGTGCTGTGTTGCTTATACGACATGGTGTACTTTATGAATACAGTATATTTTAACTGCAAATAACTTTTAAAACAATGTTTTCATGAAAAAAAATTTACAGATCATGCTGGCATAGGTAAAGTCTTTTACCAGGATATTCTATTTTCACCATTTTCAAAGCTGTCGGCTTATTTGCTTTAGAGATAAATCAAAATTATTGTAAAATATTACAAAACTCCATGTTATAGAAAAAGATAGGCATACTTTAAATTGGAAATAAATCGCTTATTTACTTTGTGTAATTTTTTTTCCGAGAAAAACAGGCATTTCACAAAAATAGCAGACACCCTAATGTGCATATTTGCATACAAAATGAATAGCCGTAGGAGCTTGAAATATTTTTGTGCATTGATTATCGCCAGGCAGGACGTCGCAAGAAAGTTGGCATAATTAAAATTGTATATATTTGCGTACACAGCATGTTTATCTCTACATACACATATAAGTATGCATGCACGTATGTTCTTGCCCAAGTCGCTTGCCATAATCGCTGGACAATTATACTATACAAATAGTTTTGCTTTCAGTGTACAACTGAAGTTTCCAGCTGAAGGCCCATGGCAATGCAGTCATAAAGTTTAATTCATTAATATTGTTTTTATTTTTATTTGCATGCCAAAAACTTTTTAATTATCAGCTGAATGCTAGTTTTAAAAACAAAATACAAAATAGAGAAATTGTTGATACAGATAGGTATGGAAAACGACCATGTGAAAACTGTGGAAAATTACAAATTTTTTGGCACACAATTTTACACTTTTTAATGAAGTTTACAATGGACTAACCGAAAACGAGTGAAATCAGGCCATAAAGTGATATTTAAATGTATAGAAAGTATAGTTTGTAGATAAGTGTATCGATCGATTGGCCGGTATTTTCGACAAAAGTCGGTAATATGCATTTGAGGTCCACATATTGGACAACTGTGTGCTTAAAAAGTTATGAGCGAATTTCGGTCATTTATATAGCTGAGTTATCATACATCGAAGACACTATTTTTGCAAATAAATGTAGAATTTCACCTAAAAGTGGTCGGAGGTACATATATCGATTATCGTTGTTGTCCAATTTTTACACTGATTTATACGAAGATTTCACCATAATTTAAATTTATACTCTTGACGTGTTGTTTTTCTTTAATAATCATCCTAAACCTTTAACATAATCGGTTCGTACGAAGTTTATATGTTGTGAACGCGTTTATCATCTGATTTCATTTACACCAAATACCAAGTTTCGTCAATACATCATTATTTTTATATACAAATTTTCACAAATGGACAAATGGACGCACCGGCAGAGTGACAGCCGGAATTTAACTCCTCTCGTCATTCTAATAATTTATATATTGTTTACGTGTGGACTAGTCAGAAGCCCTTGAAAATGATAAAAATATAAAAACAAAAATCATAGTAGAATGAAACTCATCGGAAATGATAAAATAACAGACGTAAAGGGAAAATTAATTTACGGACAATCTGGTTGTTGAATTTTTAACGGTTAAGAATGGCTTAGCTCGATTTCCGGCAAAACTATGACTCCTATAGAAATAGTTGTATGGCAATGCTGTAGCTGATAAAAAGATCTATAATTTTTTTTCATAGTCTTCCTTCAAATAACCTCAAAATTGATTTGAAAAAATTCAAATAATAATCAAGTTGTTGGGTTTTTTATTTTAATCTTCTACAAACATTTTTTTTCTTTCACGAAACTTGTTAGTTACCTTCTTTCAGCCGGAACCTTCTTGCCTTCTTACAGCCGGAAGAAGTCGTAGCTGCTTTGAACGGTTTTGGGGTTAAATCAAACCTCAAACACCTTATTTTCAGTATTCTGTGCGACAGAGTGATCAAAACGGAATGGGGATACGCACGAGCTCGACAAAATGTGAGTAGTGGAACCACACAAGGCATAGTTCTCTATCTTCCAGTATGGATACTGGTAAACGGCCTGCTTAAAAAACTTGGAGATCGTAGCTACAAGATGATTGTTTAGGCCGACGCTGTAGCGCTTATTGTCAAAGGAAGATTCCTAAGCACCTTTTTTGAACTGACGCAGGGGTATCTCAGCGTCGCAACAAATTGGGCCGTTGTAAACGGTCTCGCCATCAACGAAAATAAAGCCGAGATTGTTTTATTCACTTTAGATACAAGATCCCGGCGTCACCGCTGCCGCGTATGGGAGACATCTTTCAACCAGAAGACACAGTGGAATATCTTGGGCTCATCCGGAATAGGAAGCTTTCATAGAAGCCGAACATCGAAGAGAGAGTAAAAAAGGCATCGATTGCCTTGCACTGCTGTAGAGGACCCATTGGCAAAAGGTGAGGCTTCTCACCAAAAGTGGTCCTCTGGCTTTACTACATCCAAGCCCATTTGATTCTATGGGGTCTTTATGTAGTGGGGGGCTCTATAAAATACCACACATGCAAGGAAACTCGAGATCGTTCAACGGGCGGCGCTCAGCAGCTTATGTGATACACTAAGGTTCACTTCAACCATAACACTTAACGCCATCCTGCTCATATTGACCTTGGACATCGCCGAAAAGTGTATGGCTGCGAAAGCTGCCATCAGACTCAGAGGGTCTCGGTTCCTAAATTTGACTTCTTGCCGAATCACTTGGATTATGTAGCCGTCAAATTTGATGGCTTCTTCTCTACCCACATACCGGCAAGGGAGTTCTGGGTGAGAATCAGCCGTTGGAGAAGAGGGAAAGTGAGCGTACTCACAGATGGGTCAAAGCTTGGGTGGAATGTTGGTGGAGGGGTCTCCTGTCCGGAGCTCTCTATCTCTAACTCCAGTTTCAGACTTGCTGACTATTGCAGTGTCCTCCACCCTGAGGTTGCAGCCATTAAAGTAGTAGTAGATTTGCTGCTCCGGAGTGCAGCTTCCTTCAGAGAAGTGACCATCCACTCAGATTGCCTTGCGCCTCATCCAACTATTATTTGTTTTGCTTTCAAAAATAATGTACCTCAAACTATATAAGAGGTTTAAAAAATTTAAGAAAATTTTCTGTGTTATAAATTCTTTCAAAATATGGTAAAATTACGATTTCAAACAATTACCGTTAAATTTTATTTCAGAATTAAGTCCCCATTGTTTAAATAATAATATTATAAACCAAAATTCAATAATACAATAAATAGTTTACGTTTATTAACAATTTACTCATATATTTTCTCAACTTTTTGCTCCTCTTTCATTTCATATGCCG
>CM050323.1:47688972-47727701 GCA_027475135.1 Bactrocera correcta
CCGTTATGTGTGGTGTGATGCTATAAAACGCTTTATTGACAATGTCGTTAATGAAACTCGATACAACTACAACAACGCCCGTTAAATAACGAATGTTAATAACGCAACAAACGCATGTTGCCACATGCTGCAACTGAAACTGTGAAAATAATAATAACAACAACAATAACTCGCACGTTAACAAAATACGCATGCTTATTCACACTTCACTACGACCTTCTGTTACATGTGCATTATTGATATATTGAACGCGTTAATGGGTATGTTGCTGCGGTCAATACACCTGCCACATGCAACCAACAACCTACGAACAACTTTAATAAAATAAACAACTACAAAAATACGCAAAATTGACAACTCACTGCGCTGCTTCGATTGCGAACGATGTAATTAAAAATAACCCGCTGCCTGCTTCCCAACAACAATTGCGCACAACAACAATAATTACAACATCGCCAACAACTTGCTGCCACACTACCAAATGCGCTTGCCAATTAACTGCGTATGCGTCAACGCTTGCGCTCATGTTAACTCAATCAATTGTTGCATAATGTTGTGCTGCATGTGGCACATGTACATGCAACGCTCTTGCTATGTACGCGCGCTTTCTTTGTACCGTTATGCTGCCGTTGCTTTCGGCATCGCCTTGCCGCCACTCTACCATTTGACATTGACACGCATGTCAATCACTGCGGCGTGCTGACTACATACGCGCACACATACACGCACTCACACATACACACCATGCCACATATCCACCGCACATTACCAACGAAACTGTCTAAATTTACACCCTGCCATACCGCACCATCGCAACACTTCACTTTTAACGCTGACTTGCTTTGGTCGCTTGCCGCCGCCAGCAGACCGCTTTCGCGCCGATGATATGTTGCAGGATTCACGCGAGGATTGCTATCTCTCCACTTTGCATATTCTACGCACGGACGAGCACGATTCGCGTCCCTACTATCTGGTTGTGGAGAATGAGCGCGGCACCGATCGGCATGCCATTCATTTGAATGTGGAGGGTACGTTTACAGGTGCAGAGTGATTTCCATTTATTTATCCCACATTAAGCGTATATATGTATGTTGCATGCACGTTAATGCTATTGTATGTAGTAACTAATGCCTGATAGTATTTTAAGTTGTTGTTACGTAGTGCTTACTTTTAGTTATTGAAAGTTTTTAGTTTGCAAATTTTTCAAAATTTTATTGAATTATCTAACCTTAGTATGGTATGAAAGTTAGCGAAGTTCACAACCACATCGACTTTCTGAGTCCTGGTTTAGCTGGTTAAAGACAATGTTAGAATACCATTTGATTTAAGGCACTTGTAATTTGAACTCTATTAAAGTCTCATTGATCATCTATAAAATGAAAAACTAGTAGTAATCCAGGTTTCAAACCACTTTTGGTATTTTCAGCGTTACCATATGTTAAAAATGAAAAAATTAATTGCCAGCTTGCAAATAAAAAAAACAGTATTACAATAAGTTAATACAAATACGGATCGACCATCTCCCGAGAGACTCCCTCCTCCACTTTGGAGCTCCGATCGTTCACCGGCTTATGTCCTGATGAATCCAACCCTCTTACACTTTAGGTGGGAACATCATTGTTCCATCTGATCACCTTAAAGAAGACTGCGTAAATAGCCATCGCCACTGGAATGGAAAAGATTCAGTATGGGAGAGAACACCATCCTCCTTGCTGCGGTCAAACCAGCCAAACTTTATTGAACCATCCTGGTTTCTGCTTCATAGCTTGTGCTGTTGTCTCTACATAGACACATATGAGTTTAGCAGAGATTTCCAGAGCCATTAGCCAAACTTCTATGTCTGAGGTAGTTGGTCCTTTCACTACGCTTAGTTGGCGACGGTTTCGTCAGCCCAAGAGCAGCACTCCCGCCAAAGACAAATATGTAGAACGGCGTCGACTTCTCTTCATTTTTCATCGTCATCTTTTAGAGCCGCTAACAGTCCCCTAAAAGGGATCCCAAAATTTTTACAGACACGACGCCAAAGAGAGAGTTGATTTTTGCCCTTGTGAGACTATGCGTTCAAATCCGACCACCGCAAAGAAGGAGTCATTTCAACATACAACTACCACACCAACTTAACCAAGACGGGTGCAGAATGTACTCTCAGGCTTGCCAAGGTTTTAACCGAACGAGGATAGTTGCGACAAAGTCCATCGGCCATTTCTCATAGGTATCACTCCACCATATTCAGGTGGCAGAATGCAACTGCCAACTGCTAAAGAGTATACCAAATTCTACAGAGCTGATAGTACCCCTAATCTAATTCAAAAGCTAAGAGTTAAAAGACCGTGAAGGCTGCAAGTCTTTTAGCCTTAACCATTATGCACCAACACGATCGCATCAACCTTTAGGACCAGGTTCATTCTTTAAGCAGTGATAACTAAACAATCACTTAAATAGTAAAATAGAGAAGTTAATCATATCCCATATCTAGCGAGGTTCCTTACCACAACATGTTACTATTTCGGCGAGAGTTACTAACATGGCTGACTATTTGCTTGCTTACTATGCTCTAAAATAGCTTTTTTTTACAAAAAGCAATTTAGATTTGCTAGCGGAAATGATTTTCTATATCAGCCAAGCTCCAAACCATTTTCTTTTTAAAAATATGGTAATTGTCCTGGCTATATGCCCTCGACACCTCAGCGAAAAGCTTTGACCAACATGAAGTATTCATAGTGTGGATATATATAGTATATTTCCCAAACAAAAGTCTATATCGGCTATAAAAACCACCCAACACCACAAGTAAAAACCCTTCTACTCTCTCAATGTTAATTCTATTTGCTCATGCACACGCTTATCTCAAAATTGTTTACATTTTATCAGCAACATCTAGTAATTGACATTTTACAGCAGTAATTTAATTTCATTTAATTTGCATAAATTAATTTTCACCATTCAACACCGGCGACTGTGTGGCTGCCACAACGACGGCGTCCGCGGCGGAAATGCGGCATTTAGTCAGAAGGCTGAAAAATATCAACCCATAAGCGCTTATCTTTTTGCATGTTAAGTAAAATTTTGCATGCAGGCATACAAACGAACGCACACGCAAACACACACACATACACCTACGCAGTTAGCGTAATGCACACGTTCACGTTTATGCTTATGGGCGACAATTAAGTTGTAATTTGCTTGTCTTAATTTGCGATAAGCGTCATCATGCCACTCGCCACCACGAAAAGTCAAGCCACACACTGCCGCTGATGCAATCTCATGCCTTTATTTACCCTGTTGGTATTGGTTATGGTGTGAATTATGTTAAGTTTTTCTTACTATATTGCATGCAATTTAAGGAAACTTAATTTTTAGATGCTTAATTCTTGCTTTCCTGCTGTCATTTACGTGCTAAACTGACATAAATAATGAAGATTATAACAGAAAGTGCAAAAGCTTAAATAAAATTATATTTTATGAAGCGCGTGAGTGGAACGAAACTCATTCGCAATGCACTAGTACTTATTCGGTTGTCGGGGCGTATGAGCGATATTTTGTAAATATATATATATACGAGCTAATCGCACAATTATTGAGCTATCGATCTGAAATTTCGGAAACATTCTTTTTCTTGTCAATAGCCCGCTCATTTGTCAAAATCGTTAATATCGGATCATCACAGGATATAGCTGCCATATAAACTGATCGTTCAAAATTAAGTCTCTTTATTTGAGAAGTTATATTCACGAAATTTGGCACGGATTACTGCCAAAAATCATGCTACATTCTACGAAAATATTATTTAAATTGGACAACCTAAAAGCATAGCTGTGATATAAGTTGTTTGTCGAAAGCCAAGTCCTTGTATGTAAAACCTTTTTAGCGGCCGAGAAATCTTTACAAAATTAGGCCCAATACTACATATATAATATTTCGAACATATTATTCAGTTTGTATAACCATAAGTTATAGCTTTCATACAAACTGACCGCTCAAAATCAAGTCCTTGTACGGAAAACTTTTTTATTTGATAAGATATCTTCACCAAATTTACATTGGCTTTTTACCTTAGACAATGCTACAATCTCTGCACATATTGTTTAGATTGAACGACTCTAACATATAGCTGCCCTACAAATTGTTGATCAATATCCTGATAGACAATTCATTGAAGATTTTTTTCTTATTAGGTGACTTTAATTCGACTTGAAGGAAATTTTTTTCACACAATGTGACTAGAAAGAACTATAAAATGATTTCCGTTTACCACTAACATTTATAGATTTAGTTATACATATGGTATGTAGTTTTTATAATATACCTGTGAAGAGTATTATAGCTTGGGTTCAGAAGAAGTAACGGTTTTTTTTATTTATTTTTGTTTTTTAATTGTAAAATTTAATATTTTTTCAATTATTAATTTAAAATTTAAAACTCTGCTGACACCAAAGCTTTATATAAAATTGTTCGCCCAGGCGTATGAGCGACATTTCAGTGTACAACAAGACAGTCAAAAGCTGTAATAAAAAATGTTTATTTAAGTACTGAAGAGCATAAATCAGAAAACACATTAGCTTAGCTCAAGAGGAAAAAAAAATATCAATATTGTGAAAAACATACCATCAAAAACCTTATTAAAATGTCATCGGGGCGTATGAGTAATTTTTAGTCTAAATTTATATGTATATCGTTACCTAAAATGCAAATAACGTAACATCACTTTTCATTAAATGGACACACAATTTATGTATTGGTTATAAAATGGTTATACATATGGTTATACATTTGGTTATAAAATAGTTATATACATTGGTTATATCTAACAGCAGTTTGGTTATAAAATGGTTATACATTGCTTATATATAACAGCAGAAGCTGAAATATTTATGCAACATATAAGTAATATAATGTAATGAAGCGAAAGCAATAAACAACTCAATTTTGATTTTTTGATGACACGTTGTTTTGCATTTTAGGTCACGATATCTAGTTTTCTTCGTAAAAAACAGTATTAGTGGCATACAGATTCGAATGATAGCCGTAATTTGAATATAAAATGTTAAAACAATTCTTAAATTCAAACTCTACGCGGCGTATGAGCAATATTTGGTTTTTTAAATTTTGCGAAATACTTTGATTTTTCAGTTTTTTTACATCTACGGAATGCAAAAAATTCTAATTTTTTAAATTTTAGCAGCGAAGTAAAAAATATTAAATATATATAAACGCAAATAAGGAAACCTTTGTTAATAAAATTGTTTACCAGGGCGTATGAGTGATATTTTGCATGCCTATATTTTGCTTATTTTTTAATAACCAACACTAAGTAACAAATAGAGTGCATTCTAACTAATTTGATTAATTAAAAAATTTTATCTTTTCTTTTGAGCTTTTACTCACGAGTTGTATGTCAATGCCGCTGCGTATGAGCAACATTTTGCATGAAAAACTATAGTAGCTAGCACTTTTTCTTTTGTCTCTCATCTACCTTTCACTACATAAATAACAAATACCAATAGTTTTTCTTGTAATTTTCTTGTTTTTTTTTAATTTTAACAAATTCAATAAAAAATTATTTTCTTTGTATATTTCGCGCACGCATTCTTCCTCATCCTCTACGCTGTTAATCTGGACTGTGTGGAACACAATTTTAATTTTCAACTCAAATATACATTAAATAAATAAATGAATAACGACGTCCGAAATAACCGCAATGAATACTACCAATAACAACAATAACATTATTTCACTAAAAATATACATTAAAATTGGCGTAATGCTACGAATCTCGCCTGAAAAACGCTTTTGGACGCTTACCGTTGCCGTACACGCTTTCGTCGTTATGAATGCCGAAAACAAAACAAACAACAACAAAATAATGAACAACGCATACCTGCTGTTGCTTGCCATCATGGCGCTATCTTGGTCATCGTCAACGCCACGCTTATGCCCGCCAACCAACCAATCAACACAACAGAACCACTGGAGATGAGCTATTTGCTCGGCATCGCTGGCGGCTGCCTGGCCGCGATACTCATATTATCTGTCTCTGCATTTATGCGGTGCGCAGCAAAAAATGCTGCTTCAAAGGTAAGTACTTTTACTGCCCAGCAATGTGAAGAGCTGAGCTATTTTAACAAGCATTTTTACTACAATGACACGGCATACCCATACAAACATATGTATGTATATGACGGGGTATATACATATAGTTAACTATAAACTATCTGAGATGCTGTGCTGCACATAAATAACACACATTCACACACACATACACATACACACAAAAATGCATACAGCAAAAATTTTTTGTTAACAATCTCCGCCATTCTTATGTATATATATGTGTGTGTCTTCTCTTCACTCACACACATTTAATTAACATTTTTCGCTGTTTAACTCTCGGCACAGCTCCCCGCAGTGCGAAAACCCTCAACAAGAAATAATTATGTGCTAGTGTGCATTTCTGTGCATTTTTTGCTGCATCGACAAATTGATTCCTTGCTGCAACGCCAATTGCCATTTTTGCCATTTCCACTTCGCTCTCAAGTATTTCAAGTATTTTTAATTAAAATGCTTCTTACACGCGTATAAGTAGAACATATTAATTAATCATATGCGGAGTAAAAGGAAACAAACAAATTTTCTTCATGCAAAAGAAATAATTTCAAGAAATTTTATTTTGATAGATGCCTTTAGTAACGAAATGATTATTTTACGCGGTCCTTCGCACCTTCGAAAGCATTTCATTTAAGTGTTATGAATTAAAAGAAATCACTGCATTTTGTTGTAGGAGCCCCCACCACAAATGCATCTTCAGAATAAGTGGGGGAATAGAGACATTTTTTCATGATACATAATACTATCCCCTTAATACTTAAGATATTATTTGATAATTATATTAAATCAAAGACATTTCCTATAAACTGAATTTCGAAATTCGAAGGCAACTTCGAAAAACGGAAAAATCACCGTTTCACTTAGAAATTCATTGATAAGGTTAATGTAAATATGCTTACTCCTCTAGAGACCACAAATAATCTCATTTGGACGGCTAAACACGCCTGTCCGTTGGGATGACCAGAACTCCAACGCACGGATTTAGAAGACCGTCAAAACGCCTAGAAGCTGTCGCAAATTTATTTAGGCAGTTAATACTACGGCAAAAAGTGGTCGACCAAAATGGTACATATTTGTTTATTTATTTATTAGTGTGAATATAAAAAAATAATAAGTTGAAGTTTGATTAGAAATACCCAAAGACACCAAGACTCGACTAACCAATATACCACTGTGCCCAAAAAATAAGGTAATAACATTTGAATTTAAACTGCGCGCGTCAAAAGATTTGGAAAATTATTATTTTTTTTAAGTTGGTAGTACTGTCAGTCACACTTATGTCAAATTTCATGTCAAACTATTTATTAGTGTTTAAGATGCGTGTCGTTTTGTGAGCTGCTAAAAGTGAGTTTTTCGTTTTTTGCGATGTCGAAATTTGTTTGAGCACAGAATTTGCATTAAAGTTTGTTTACGGAATCAATTTTGTGCTGCGGATACGTTGGGGATGGTGCAGAAAGCCTTTGGTGATGAGACTATGTCTAAAATAAATGTTTACTAGTGGTATAGTGAGTTCCAAGCCGGCCGTGAACGTGTCGAAGACGAAAAGCGTTCACGGCGACTATCACCCTCAACCGACGAAGCTCACGTTCAACAAATCAAAGATTTGGTATTAAAAAACCGTCGATTAACAATTAGAGACCTTGCTGATGAAGTTGGCATATCTCAGTTCAGCCAATGCCATTTTGAAGGATGTTTTGGGCCACAAGCGCGTTAAATCTCGACTGGTACCGAAAACATTGAATTTTTTGAAAAAAAAGGCGTTGCATTGAAGTTGTGAAACGATGCTTTCCGCATACCAGGGTGTCATGGAACGCATTATAACTGGCGATGAGACTTGGATCTATGCTTACGACCCCGAAACAACCGATCAATCGAGCGAATATTGTGCTAAAAAAGAGCCGAAACCTAAAAAATCGCGCCAACGTCGTTCAAAAATCGACATCATGTTGACTGTTTTCTTCGATTATCGTGGTGTTGTGCATTATGAATTTCTTCCAACCGGTTAAACAGTCAACAAGGAATATTATTTGAACGTTATGCGTCGTTTGCGTAACGCTATCCGTCTAAAAAGGCCGGAATTATGGAAAGACAATTCTTGGTTTTTGCACCACGATAATGCACCATCCCTTACTGCCCTCGTAATTTGTGATCATTTCGCAAAAACACAACCCATATCGTTCCGCAACCACCGTATTCACCTGATCTGGCGCCATGCGAATTCTGGCTGTTCAACAAGCTCAAAAGACCGCTCCGGGGACACCGTTTTTATACGACAGAGGAGATTCAAGCCGCAGCGAAGACGGAACTGAAGGCAATCCCGGAAGATAACTACAACCAGTGTTTCGAAGATTGGAAAATCCGTTGGCATAAGTGTATTGCATCATCACCCTCAACGGTTTCATAAAAAGTAAGGCAACCAAGATGCTTCAACTTTAGTCTAGCAAAAGCTCAACAGTGAGGATAATGTATTTAGATATTTTTACCTCATCTTTCTCATTGCAACTTCGACAATTTACGTCCTTCAAAATATTTAGCCTTATCGTATGAGTTACAATGGAACGGTGTCAGTCCGTTAGAAGGGCTGGAGTTATGGCGACGACAGTCTTGCTAAGAGATAGCAGTTAAATGGACTGCATTCTGGGTCAGAAGACTTTTGCATCGTCACAAGTGTTGGTTGCTGACCAAAGCTTGCCTGGAGAAACGCGTTATTGCTCTCATAGCTCAAGGTTTGCATGGCAACTCAGCTGTCGGCGTAGTGGATGCTTACCACCTTAAACGAAGCAGCGCATCAGGGAAGTGCATCTTCTGCTACCTGCTCTCATGCTCCCAAAAGAAAAGTCATTAGGAATAATATATCCTCATTCCTTTCATTTGTACAGTCCGATCCTTACCTAAAATATAATATTATTATAATATACAATATTGGAACTAAATATTATTATAATATCCAATATTGGAAGTAAAGAGTTAAAGGTTGGGTTTTACAAAGAAATTCCGTGGTGTAAATAATAACAAGATAGTTATTGTCTTACAATAGGCAACGGGAATAAATAATCTGTAAAAAATAACGGGACTGCAGCTTTATAAACGCGTTTTATATCCACATTATGTATGCTAGTAATAATTAGAAGCTTGTATATTTTATTTCGTTGGTGTGTATCTTGGCTTAAGCTTACTTTTAAACCACAACCTTGATCTCAGTTTCAAACCATCTTACATTTTGTTCACTAAGAAACCCATTTTCCTAATTTTGAAGTTTTTCCAGCGCTCAGTTTAAAGCCAGGACTTTTCTAGTTAAAATATAATCCTTGTAAAGTCAATTCTTTAATCAAAATTTGCTATATAAGTTGCGACTGGATAGTTCTTATAAAAATGAGATTCGTTGTCGAAATCGGTTATTCTTTACAAGAGACATATTCACTAGATACCAGACAGACAAAAATGGGACTCTTCTCCGAGAGGTCCTTACCGATCCTGACGGAGCTTTTGGTGTTGCTCAACGTCAGATTCAGGCATCTCGGCATAAAGGCAGCTCCTTTTCGAGCTGTCAAAAGCAGCATTGAAATCGACGAAGAGGTGGTGTATGTCCATTATCTTTTCACGGGTTTTTTCCTAGATTTGGCGCATTGTGCATATCTGGTCATTTGTTGATTTTTTAGGCCTAAAGACACATCGATAAGGTCTCACCAGTTTATTGACAGTAAGCTTTCTCTGTCACACCGTACGCTCGATAGAGCCGTATTTGAATAGCTCGTCCGGCAATCCATCGGCCGCCACCGCTTTGTTGTTCTTCAGACGGGTAATTGCTATTTGAACTTCTTCATGGTCGGGCAATGGAACGTCTGCTCCATCGCCGTCGATAGGGAAATCGGGTGCAACATCTCTTGATTTTATGCTTTCACTGCCATTCAGCGGGCTGAAGAAGTGTTCCTCCCATAATTTCAGTATGCTCTGGGCATAAGTCAATAGATCACAAAAGTATGCTCCGGTCTTGAAACCTTCTGTTCGCCCCATCTTTTTGTAGAATTTTAGAGTATTACACCTGTCGGCCTGCTTTTCAAACTCTTAGTACTCAAGCATTTCGGCCTCTCTCTTTTTTGTCTTCAAATGCGACTGGCTTTCCTCTTCATCTTTCGGTATCTATCCCATCCTGCACGTGTTGTAGTCGATTATAACATAGCGAGGTAGGTAGTCTGTTTTCTCTCTCCCGCAACGCGGCACTCCACATTGTACCAGCTGTTTGTTTTTGCATTTTCTGAAAACCAATGGTATCGTTTGCAACTGTATGTAAGGTACTTGAAATGCCATACCTTATACCGAACTGCTGACGATTGCTTTCAGAGTCTGTCCGTCGTAATCACAGCTTCTCGGCTTCGAACCTTCTTTGTGTTTGTTAACTTGCGTTTTTTGCTGGAAACGGGTCTTCCGTCTATCACAACGTGATCGATTTGGTTGGTGGCTTTTCTATCCGAAGACAAGCAGGTAGTTTCTTGAATTTTCCTATGCTAAAGTCTAGTATCACCATATTTCGGGTTCAGGCGAAGTTAATCAGGGATGTTCTATTGTCCGAGGTTGTTTTTTTCCTTTCATCCAGCCCTGTGGATGGATGGTAGGCCTTCTCACTTTTGACCGCCTTCAAACGGTCGTTCTTAGGCTACCCAGGGGTGCCTTGGTCTAAGACCGGAAATCGTGTGCAGATTGAGCCATATGTAATATAATCGTTTTTGGCCACTCAAAAGTGAATGGCACTCAGAGAACTTTTTTCACATTGAAGTTCAAATTCTAAATTTACTATTATGAATAGTTTTCCTCTCTAGATATATGGAAAATTTAGCTTTAAATTGCGGTTTCACCTCCAACAAGCAGTCAATACACCGCGTTATATAAGTTTTTGTTGTGAAAACAAAATTTACAACAATCATTTATTAAAAGTTTTCAAGTTTGCACTCGCCAACCGTGGGCTATGCGCCGTTGATTACAGTTTTGCTCGTTGTTACCGTTATTTATTTGCGACTTTTTGCTCATTTATTTATTAATGAACTGTTTGTAAGCGGAAAAAGAGCGAAAAAGAGAGAAATCAAATGTAAATGCTACTGAAAATAGCATGCGAAATGGCATTCGAGAATGCAGCGCAATGTTCGCAATGAATGTGAAGGGTTTTTGGCGCGTACAAATGAATGTTGAATGAGAATGCGGAAAGAGCAGAATAAAAGCAACAGCAACAATAATTGAGTGTAAAGCGAAAAAATGCGAATAACGAAATTAACATTAGCACAAACAATTAACGGCACAAATACGTTTTATTAATTACTGGCACGATGGCGCTAAATGCACAAACAAAAACAAAGACAAAAACTGTAATAAAATAGCAACAGCAAGGGAAGCGCAACCTTAAAGCATTACACTCCTATTTAAACAGTTAGATGTACGCGTAGCAGAACCAAAAATAAAATAACAACAACAACCATATCAACTTCTGCCAACCGTTATGCTGATTTCGCTTGCTCGCCGCACACTGTCCGTTATTTTTCCGGTACTTTGCTTTTGCTGCCATTTGCACTGCCTCCGGTTGTGTTGGCGCTAATTACAAAAACAACGCCACACACAACAACAATGCTAGCAGAAATGCAAAATAATGATATTTGAAAGGAAAAGCATAAGGCATGAGCATAGCCAAAGCAATAACAAAAATATATGAAATGCGCAGGCGAAAATTTGTTTAAAAATCAACTTTTCCGGTAACTAAGCTTTCATTTCATAGCGAACTTTAGTGTGTGCTTTATGGCAGCATATTTTCGCTACAACGCCAGACACCCTTTGCTGCCATTGCCATTGTGTTCCGCACGCACGCACACTCACATACACGAATGCTTTGTATAGACCCAAAATATGAAATAAAAAGATTCGGTAAAATAAATAAAATAAGAATGTACTTCAATACCCTTCACTGTTATATTTTTGTATAGCATAAAAGGTTATAAAAAAACATTTCTATTTTGATTTTGTTCGATCATTTTGTCAAAAAAAAATATGTTGCATACAAAAACTTTATTTTAATCGGTCAGTTTGTAGGGTAGCTTTATGCTATAGTGGTTCGGTCTAAAAACATTTGTTGGGATTATTACAGCGCTGGTTTGAGAAATAATATCTATCAAATTTTTGTCAAATTTTGTCAAATAAAAAAGTTCTTCATACAAAAATTTTATTTTAATCGGTCAGTTTGTATGGTAGCTGTGTGCTATAGTGGTCCGATCTAAAAAAATTTGTTCGGAGATTATAACGTTGGTTTGAGAAATAATATCTATCAAATTTTTGTCAAATTTTGTCAAATAAAAAAGTTCTTCATACAAAAACTTTATTTTAATCGGTCAGCTTGTATGGTAGCTGTGTACTATAGTGGTCCGGTCTAAAAAAATTTGTTGGGAAATTGTAGCCCTATTTTGAGAAATAATCTCTATCAATTTTTTGTCAAATTTTTGTCAAATAAAAAAGTTCTTCATACAAAAACTTTAGCTGTGTGTTATAGTGGTCCGGTCTAAAAAAATTTGTTGCGATTATTACAGCGCTGGTTTGAGAAATAATATCTATCAAATTTTTGTCAAATTTTGTCAAACAAAAAAGTTCTTCATACAAAAACTTGATTTTTATTGATCAGTTTGTATGGCAGCTATATGCTATAAAAGTCCGATTTGGACAATTTGTTCAGATATTCTACCATAGGCTTAGAAAATAATTTTTACCAGACTTCGTGAAGATATTATGTCAAACAAAAAAGTTCTCCATACAAAAGCTTGATTTTGATTGGTCAGTTTATATGGCAGCAATATGCCATAAAAGTCCGATTTGGACAATTTGCTTACAGAATGTACTGTCAGTTTGAAAAATAATATCTGCCAAATTTCGAAAGGATTTAATGTCAAACAAAAAAGTTCTTCATACAAAGGCTTGATTTTGATTGGTCAGTTTTTATGGCAGCTGTATACCGTAGTAATCCGATCTAAAAAATTTGTTTGGGTGATTGTAGCGCTATTTAAAGAAATATTCTCTGTCAAATTTTGTGAAGATATGATATCAAACAAAAAAGTTCTCCATACAAGATATTGATTTTTATTGGTCAGTTTGTATGGCAGCTATATGCTACAATGGTTCGATTTGAACAAATTGTTAATAGAATGTACTGACAGTTTGAAAAAATAATTTGTGTCAAAATTCGAAAAGATTTCTTGTAAAATCAAAAAAATTTTCATACAAAAACTTAATTTTTATTGCTGAGTTTGTATGACAGCTATATGCCATAGTGATCCAATCCAAACAGTTTGTACGAAGATTGTAGCGCTGCCTTAGAAAATAAACTATGCCAAATTTCTTGAAGATAACTTGTCAAATAAAACAATTTTTCTTACAATAACCTAGTTTTGATTGTCAATTTGTTGAGCAGCTCTGTGCTATAGTGATCTGATATCTGCGGTTTTGACAAATGAGCAGATTTTAGATTAAAAAAGGTCGTGAGCAAATATTACGCTAATTATTTATTTAACTATTGAGTCTGAAATGCTTCTTTCTGGGTATTACAAGCTTCATAGCAAACTTAATACACCCTGTTCAGGGTATAAACACAAAAATATCGAAAATAAATAATAAAATAAACAATAAAATATGAAAGGTACAAAAATGTCCACAAACAAAGGCGGAAGAACAATGCATTGTGCCGTAAAATTTTCATTAATACCTCTTCAGTCACATTAAATAAAAAGAAAATTGCCCGCAGCTAGTAAAGGGAAATTTTGCGCCGCGCCACTCACAAAGAAAGGAGCGAAAATTTGCGCTTACGCCCAACGTTCGGTCATTCGCTGTCCACCATTTGTTGCGGTGCCAATGGTGCCAGTGCGCTTATGGTGCTTTTGTAGTCGTCATTATAACAGGCAGGCTCTTTAAAAAATTGTTATTGTTATTGTTGTTGTTGTTGTTGCCGTTGCACTTCCTTATGTCACCTCCGTTCAGCTGCTTCGTATTGTTTTGTTTGCGTCGTCAGAGCGTTTCCGCTTTCGCTTGCGGCTATGCTGCAGCCATTCGCCATACCGTCATTCGCCATTTCCGTTTCCGCTTATCGTCGTCGTCGTCGAGCTCCTATCATCGCCATTTTAGTGCGTTGTACCGTCCAGTCACTGCGTCAATTGCCGTTGCTCTTATCGCGCACACCAGCTGTTGACGTGGCGGCATTTCGCGGTCATTGACCCCGTTGCAGTGACAAGCTGCCACAAACTATTGGAAGTGTTTATTTGATTTACAACTTTATATATTGAAATTAAATTGTGGACTTTAAAAACAATGAAATTGCCTTCTTCGGACAAACAATGCATAGCTTATGAACCGTTGATACAAATTTGAGTAGCTCATGCCTCAATTTCTCTCTGGAATCCTTGCCCGAAAATATCATAACATTTTCTTATTATCAAAACAAAACTGTACAGAACTAATGCCATTAAGCCATGCCATCCAAAAATATTCGAATTTAGGTCATAAATTTTCAAGCCACTTTATACCAAATACGTGGTGCCCGTGGTTGAGTTTTTCTTGAATATGTCATATGGTCTATGAGGTACATTAATGAAATTCAGCGACCTTTTTTCCTGATAACCAGGCGAATTTGTGTGAATAAAAGGTAAAATAAGATCAAAGTAATCGGTGCAGACATTAGTCTAAATTCCATACACCAAAAAATTATATGTTCAGAAACATCGACGGTTTTGAAGATCAGAAAAAAAAAAAATTTTATTTCAAACTTGAAGAAACCATTAATTCAAGCTTTCTTCTTCGAACCCTGAGCGCTCAATGCAACACTGAAAACATTTGTATAGAAAACCATTTCATCCAAGTTTGAAAAGACCATCCTTTGATAAAACCTAAAACTGAAAATAAAATGTTCCTGAAACCGAAAGCAGCTTAAGTTGTTGCAAGCGCTTTAAATTCCGAGTTTAGAGTCCCCTGTGTACTGTGTGCCTTATCGATCGAGGTGGCAGCACTAATTTCATAACTGTCAATCAAGCTGTCAATTTGCGCAATGGCGTTTCTACAAAAGCCTCCAAACCCTCAAAGCTACAAATAATATCAGCGAACATTTCACAGCTACAAGTTCGTAGATATAGAGGCATTGTATTTCATGCCTACGTACGTTGACTACTGCGCTTGTCGAATTTAATTTATCCACCAAAAACGGTATACAATAACTACCTTAATTCCGGAAATAGTTTTACGTGCAATGCCACAACTCAAAGCTCAGCTGTTGAAACATGTGTCAAAGTCTGATGGTACTCGCGCAAATTCCATTGTGTAGTATTTGTTCTAGTAGCACAATTTTATATGCTTATATGTATATATATATGCATTAATGTATATGGGCATATATGTATGTATGTAAGTATATATGTATGTTTATGCATGTATGTAGGCATCAGCTGCGATGCTCAAAATTGTTCCAACATAGCTGACTGCGCTGCACTAATCTATCATCAGGGGTAAGCTAACGCAAGACTACTACTACATATATACTCACATACACATATGCATATGTACCATACAACAGATAACAACTAATTTTTAAAAAATTTTTAGAAAAAACAATTTTCCTGCGATAAAAGTAGTAAATATATGTATTAGGATGGTCCTAAAGTCATAATATATTATTATTAATTAATAAATTAATTATTATATTCAATATTTTTTTTGCAAAAACTACCATACTATGCAGTTATAACGTGAAGTAATAAAGCTTTTCAAGTACTTAAGTCCAAGCGTTCGGTTTGTATGGTAGCAACTTATATGCTATTGTGGTCCAATATTAGCGGGTCCGGCAAAAAGCAGCCTCTTGGGAAGAAAAAAAGTGCATACAATTTCAGATCGAGGGCCTATATTGGGCGTATATACAGACAGACCGACATGGTTAAATCGACTGAAATCGTCACGTTGATCATTTAGATATATTGGGAAGTCGAAAATGCCTTTCGTATTTTGTCAGTAGAAGTCACTGTAGTCGTATATCCCCAGGGCTACCAATCACCACCATATAGTGTTGGAAAGGTGAGATTCTAAGCTTCATTTAACCAGAAAAAATTAATTATTTAAAATTTAGAGAAGTTGAAAAAAAATTAAAGCTGTTCAAATACATATATTTTGAAATTTTTGTATATAAAAGGGAAGAATGCCATGCAAGCAACTAGTGAAGTTTGTAAAGTTTACGGAGACAATGCTGTATCAGTTCAGGTAGCACTGTTCCGTTCTGGAAATTTCGATGTAAAAGATGCACCTATCGTTGACAAAGTGGTAAAATTATGGAAAAGATTGACCCGGACTATTATATAAGCAGATATGACATCGCAAAGTCCATGGCAACAAAAAGAAACTCAGTGTTTGGTTACCACATGAATTATTTGGGAAAAATTTAATGGACCGAATCTGCAATCCCTTACTGAAGCGAACTGAAATTGAACCATTTCTGAAGTGAATGGTAACAGGAGACGAAAAATGGATCACATACGACCATAATGTGCGAAAAGGATCATGATCCAAGCGTGGTGAAGCTCAACAAATGGTCGCAAAGCCAGGACTGACGCCGCGAAAGGTTATGCTGGGTGTTTGGTGGGATTGGAAAGGAATCATCCACTATGCGCAGCTCCAACCTGGTCGAACGATTAATTCTACATTTTACTGTTAACAACTGATGAGATTGAAACAATCAATCGAAAAAAGAACAACCAGAAATGATCAACAGAAAGGGCTTCGTCTTCCATCAGAACAACGCTAGACCACACACATCTTTGATAACTCGGCTAAAACTGGAAGAGCTTGGCTGCGAAGCTTTGATGTATCTACCATATAGCCCTGACCTTACACCATCGGACTACTATTGTTTTCGTTCAATACAGAACTCCCTTAATGGAATAAAGTTGGCTTGAAGAGAAGCCTGTGAAAATTAGTTGTCGCAGTTTTTCGCCGAGAAACCAGAAAAGTATTACACTGATGGAAAAATGACAAAATGTGAGCGACCAAAATTGTACATATTTGGTTTATTGAAATTTATTATAAATATAAAAAAATAAATTGAAGTTTGATTAGAAATAACATAAGACTTTTTCGACTACCCAATATATCTAAACTATTCGTATGAAAATTCCAAGCCGATCGATTCAACTGTCTTTAAAAGCAAAATTTCGAGGAAAACGCTTTTAAAATTTCGAAAACCGACTTAGTTACAATTTTTTTACAAATATGCTCATATCTCCGAAACTAATCGCTGGATCAACTTCAAATTTTCAGGAAATTTTTTCAAAAAAAGAATCATTCGAAATATAAGTATAAATGGAAAAATATCGATGTTTTAGTATTAAGTGGTCATAACCCCTTAATATCCAAACTTCAAATAAAAAAATGATTTTAATTCTTAAATATATTGCTTTAGTCAATACTTTGAGCTCAGAAATCTAAAGCGGAACCTCGCAGCCATATCTAAATCTTTTTAAATCGAGACTAACATTTTATATAAAATCTTTTCATAACATAAATCATGCCTCAATTATTGGACATTGTTATTGAAGTAGAGACCATTGGCGGCATATACTTTGAGGCTCGTTCCCTTACATAGATTTACCTGTCTTAAGAACGCTCTATGCGCTAGTATTGAACGATCCTTTGCAAAGAACAAGAAATATTACTACACCGAAAACGATTACGATTTTCATTCAATAGGTTCCCTAATATACATACTTACATATATACAAAGTACTTTTCCCCCTTAACCTAACACTTGGATTTTCTATGCGAATTTCCCTAACAAAAAACATGTTCACATATTCCTTTTATCTCATTTTCTTTGCTCTCTTTCGATGCTGCGTTTTAATATTTTTTCTCACATTTTTTGCTAACCATTTTATTTCTGCTTACAGGTAGTTCCGGCTATAAATCATCAGATAAAGACAGGTAAGCTGGCAACATTGCACAGTATTGCATATATTTAATATTTATTTACGTCTATACATTTACATATGTATTCATAACCTTGCATCCGTTGCTGTTATGCCATTTTGTTGCAACTGAAATTTATGCAGCGCTTAGAAATCAACAACAATGTTAGATATACCGCGCTGCATTGTGGAGTTAGCTAAATGTATTGATGTGTGACCATACCTTGAACGGATGAACATAGTACAAATAAATAAAAGTATTTGCTTAGGTGTTGCTGCCAAAAACTAAACTATTTGACAAGATTTATTTAACTGAAATAGGGCAGATAATTTTTTTCCCAAAATTATAATAAATATTTTTAATAACTTTGCACCGTGACATTTGAATTGAAGACGAGTCCTTTTGTGTTGATGAGTTTTGGCCATTGTTTTCGATTGCTTGTTTCAATTTCATCAGTTGAACACAGTCAAATGTAGAATCAATCGTTCGAACAGGCTGGGGCTGCTCATAGTAGATGATAACTTTCAACCAAATACTCAGCATACCTTTCACGGCGTCAATCCTGGCTTTGCGACCACTTGTTGAGCTTCACCACGCTTGGAACTTGATCTTTTTCGCACATTATTTTCGTATTTGATCCATTTTTCGTCTCCTGTTGCCATTTGCTTCAGAAATGGTTCGATTTCATTTTGTTTCAGCAAAGGATCACAGATTCGTTTCATTAAATTTTTCTCAGACAATTCATGTGGTACCCAAATATCGAGTTTCTATTTGTAGCCAGCCTTTTTTAAATGGTTTAAAACCATTTGCTGATAAATGTTAAGCTCCGTAGCGATGTCTTGGCTGCTTATTTGATGGTCCTGGTCAATACTTCCCATAATTTCCCCGACTTTTTCAACGAGAGATCGACCAAAGCGAGGTGCATCTTGCACATCGACATATCGAGAACGGAAGCGAGCGAACCATTGTTGTGCTACACTAACTGATACAGCATAATCTCCGTAAACTTCACAAATTTCATTGGTGACTTGCGTGAGATTCTTCCGTTTTTTATACAAAAATTTCAAAATATCGCGAATTTCTTCATTATTTTCACTCACTGTAACCTTTTTTTCAACTTTCCAGAATTTTTTGGTTAAATGAAGCTTAAGGTCCCACTTTTCCAACACTATATGGTAAGGCAATGTGACTGATAGCACTGGATATACATATAATGGATATGGATATATACGACTGCAACGACATCTCTTGACAAAATACGACGAAAAGTCTTTTTCGACTACCCAATACTTGTAAAGTTTTTTTCATTTGGGAAACCATATTTTTTGCAAATTTCAATATAAATAGGAGTAACCTCATTTCATCCATCAATATGAAATTATTTATTTTTATTTAGTAACATGCAGTTACTTTCATAAAAGCTTAATAACTAATATTTGTCAAGCCCAAACCCCAAAGGCTAAATCAATTTCAATCCAATTTTTAAACTCAGCAAATCTGAAAATATATTCAGCACACGAATTAACATGCTTACTAAGTTATTTATATAAGCGAAAGTGTACACTTGTGCAATCTCTCAGTCTCATAACTAGTGCTTAAAGCGTGACTCTACACAAGTGTGATATACTTATGTATATGTATAGAGGAAAGCGCGCACGGTGTTGTGCTCAAACTCATTGGAATTTCAACCGCAGCACAATCATTACGAAAATTGTTATTACGAAAACCACCGTTGACTACCTAATGACAACAACAATTTACTTGATAATGTACAGCCATCGATATTGGTTTTGTTTTTGCTAAACCAGCACAACTACACACATAAACTTTTAGAAATGTCCGCGCATATATACATCCATATAGTAAATATGTAGTATGTTTGTATGAAGGTATGTGTGTGTGGAATAAATTTTAACACTGTCGACACGTTTGTCATTCTCACTATAGCCACGAGCTCATTTACAATTCAATTCATTCTAACAATGTTGCTTGTTAAGTTCATATAGCGTTGACATATTTCTACCCTGTACTTGCCACACTAGCACAATTCACATAATTTGTGTTAGTTTGAGGGTGACTTTGTTGCTATTGTTTTGAAAATATTTTGCTGATTAAATCAAGTCACCTCATTAGAGTGTTCTAGCTGCCACATCTGCTGGAGAAAGCGTACCAGAGTTGTTACATAAGCCATTGAATCGTTGATTGAAGCATATTTCTAGGAGAAAACAGAGTTTTTATTCTACATCAACGATTTAAAGCTGAAACATATAAGCTGAGTTAAAATGTAATAGAACGAATTGCTGTTATAGGATTTAAGATTATCGAAATAAATATTTTGTAGGGCTGCAAAATTCATAATAAATTATCGGATTTAAATACTGATATTTATAAATATAATGCTTGGGCAAGGAAGTCATAGTTCTATTTTGATTTATGATCGAAATACTCAAGTGAAATAATAATTCAATTACAGTTCTTTAATCATTAGAATTTACCACAATATTCCTTTTTATTTATTCCCTGGCCTGAAGATGACAACTGGCAAATATGGCTTGGTATTTTTTTATTAAACCTCAAAAGCTCAAAGTTGTTGTTTAATAGCTTATTTATAGCTTCTATTATGGTATATCCTTTGGCAGAAAAGCATATCTTAACAAAATAATGTGTTTAATCGAATTGGTCAATAGTTCATGGCCAATATGATCAACGCAAGTTGCTTGGCTTTTTGGTGAAAATTTGTTAACCAAGTTCATACACTTGAAGCCTTTTCGCACAGCCAATTTAATTTAGTACATTAAGATAAAATTTTACAAACCAGTTGTAGCCTTTCGCACAGCAAACTAGTCGATTAAAGATTAACTGTTATACTTTCTTGTCTTCTTAATTTTTCTAATAATTAAAATTTATCAGTTGGTTGCTTTTTCATCAATGCAATGCAATTTTACAGCCTGGACAATAACCCACAAAGTTAAATACAGCCAAACTGAGAGTGTGGACAACAACCCGCTCGATTAAGGATTTTCTAGTTTGTATAATTAATTTTTTTTTTTAATTTTAATCGAAAAAAGGCTTATTAAATGATCAATCCACCTGTGCGTAGAGGCTATTAGCTTGAAATATTCCGAGATTTTGCGCTGAACTTTCTAGAAATGTCTCATATCATTGCCGATAGATGCTTTGGAAAGTATATCTAGTCTACATAGAAAATGTGGTTGCAAAACACTACAGATAGGGTATATTTCGTACGATTGGACGCAAGTTGGCAATGCGTGGACAAACGCTGATGACCAACCAAAATTTTAATGGCAGAAATATCGTTCTAATCTAGAGCAGACCGCAAGAGGTTTCCTGAACTACTTATTCTTTGCCAAATTAATCTCCTCGCAATTATAGGTGTTTGAACTAGAGACTGTCCAATAGGTTGACACGCGGTGCAGCTTAATATATTGTCGAACTATTTTTCCTACAAGTGTTGGAAGAAAGGCAAAGTGGAACCATCTAGGCACACTTTTCGCAATTGCTCGATTTTTGCCAAACTAAAATTGAATTTTTTCGCTAGACGCAACTTCGATGTACTATACCTAGCGCAGTGGCAGGAATTAATATTGTAAGTACTTAACTCAAAACGCTTCTGATAATATATTTTTAGCAGTATTCGTGTATGAAAAAGGGCCAACAGTCACTGCTATCCAAGTGAAATGTGTCGCTACCTTTAATCAACTCTGTGAAATAACTTAAGCAATTGCATGGGTTCCCTCGTGTAAAAACCGATCTTTTTCTGAAATTTTTTCTCATAAAAAAAAAATTAAATATTTTATTGAATTTTTTTATTGTTAGAAACATGAACTATTAACAGAGAAATTCTAAAATTTTTGGAAAAAAATTTCGGGTGACCCCACGGAAAAAAGATGCGTCTACGTTGGCAGGATAACTTCTTACAAGATCATCTAAAGTGAAAATATACGTCTTTTAGTTAAAACCCTAAATTAGAACTTGGTCAAGGGAAAAAAACTGAGACAAAGGAAAAAGGAAAAAAAAATGAAACTGGTGACATTTTTCCAAATAATTTAAAATTTCAGTGAAAATTTCGCGATTTTTTTCAAATAGTTGTAGTCGAAAAAAAAATCCTTCCAAGTCTTTAGCAACTGTATCCCAAAGGCCCGCGTAAAATTTCATGAAAATCGGTTGAGTAGTTCTCGAAAAATCTTGCCAACCGATTTCAAAACCACAGTTTCGAGAAAAACACGTTTAAAGACGGCGCACTTAGCCTAGCTAACATCGAGCGCACAAGTTCTCAAGGCAGTATCTCCGGAACAGCTACTCGGATCAAATTTAAAATTTTGGAAAATATTCCAAAGGCGTTGTAGAACTATAAGATAATAAAAAAAATCGATTTTTTGAAACCCGTAAACCCATGTAAGCCCTAAAGCAAACTTGTTGTATTCTATACTCGTAGACTCTTCTTTAAAAATTTACTGAAATAAATTGCTTTTGAAGTTATGTATCAAGAGTGAGTTAATTTAAATGAAAGTTACCTCAACGTTTTCTAACAAATAACTGTACATTTATATGAGATAGAAAAAAGAGTACGAGAACAACAGCAATAGGACAATATTCACCAGAATCATACTTAGATATATTTATTGATCCTAAGCTACGTTGCTATCGTTGTTAAGAAAAGAGGTTACTCAATCAATGATCAATATTATATATATTTTTTTTTTCTTTTTCTCTCTTCACCAACCAGTGAGAAAGCCGATTTGAAATCACGTTCGGACAGTACCAGTGGTCCACAGGGTGATTCGATATATACCACGCCGGCTGGTTTTCATCATCATCAGCAACAACAACAGCAACAACAATTGCAGCAGCATCACCAACAAGCGCAACAACAACAACAGCAACAGCATCATCATTTACAAACCGCACACGGATCACCGGAGGCAATGAAGGTACGCATGGCTGCAATGATTTTACAGCCGCCAACTAGGGTCTAGCAGGCAATTAATGATAATAATAAAAATAATATCAATAATATGAATCATACATTTAACAATAACAATAATAATACGAATAATAACATCAATAATATTGATAGTAATACGAATGTCACTACTACTACAATAGCAACCGCAACAACAACAACCACAACTACAACCATGACAAATAATTTAGTTAGTGTTAGTTGTAGTAGCAACAACGATTTGCAAAATAACAAACATAACAATAACGGTAATAATAATAATAGTAGCGGTAACACAACCAAGAACAACAACAACAACAACAGCAGTAGCAGCAGCAGCAAACAAAATACGTTGCTTTTAAATACAACAACAAAGAAATTGCTAATAACAGAAAACGCAACAGCAAATGACTTAGGCGAAAAAGCGAACGTGGACGCAGCTAACGCCGACGCACGCGTAACTGCGAACGCGATTGAGAGCACTAGCGCTAATCATAGTAACAGTGCTGACATGTGTGACACAGTTACGAACGAAGAACAAAAACAAACTGAAACGGACAGAGAGCAAGACTTGAGACGCGACAGCGCTTCTAACACTAACACAACTGGCGCAAACACAAACACGAAACAATGCCAACAACCACAGACTGCAATAACAAGCAAAACGACAACAGCACAAACAATAACAGGGACAAGCGCCGCCGAAATTGACAAGCGCGACACAGAAATTCATACAATAATTAGCAAAAATACTAACAACAGCAGTGGCAATCAAAGTAGCGGTGGTACTACAAATAGCGGTAATGCTTCCTTAAATTTTTCACACAATACCGAAACAACTAACGTTATGAGCACTAACGGTAAGCAACTAATATTGAATATAACCGAACCGCATGCGGTTGCCATCACCGACGACAAGTTGAATAGCATGCGCGCTCACCAAAGACAGCGGCACAGTCAGCGACGCTTGCGCACCAAAGCGCTGCTTGACAGTTTGCCGCAAAGTCTGAAAATGCTTGGCGCGCCGAGCAAGTAAGCGATTATGAGGCGCTACTCGCTGGTAGCGAAGAATTACTGCAAAGATTGAGCATAAATAATCCCTTCTATTGCTTTCGCAAGCAATCAAACTCTTTGAAAGAGATGCGCGCACTGGCGTGTAGTTTAGTTGAACGGCGCTTACGCAAAGTGCATTCCGACACAGATATATTCACTTGGCAGCTAATTGCTAATGTTAACGGACAGTTAGAAAATGATACAGCGCGTCATGCGCGCATACTGTTAGAATGTACCGGAGACGCATTGTTAGGTATGAGGGAGACGCGCGCTAGTGTATGGCATTGTTATGCACCGCGCAAACGTGGTGATACCGCGGTACAATTGTCAGATGCTGATGGTAGTGTTGTAGTTGTATTAGATAATAAGCAAACTAGTATAGTAAGTAAGCCAAAATCATTGAATAGTCTCGAAGAATTGCTGAGCGATAGCAGCGCTGAGGAAGCTGAATACAACGCGCGCGGTTATTTGTTGGACGCCGTCGCTGCGGAACGCGCATTTGCAGTTAGCGCACATGAAACGGACAGCAGTACTGTTATAACGAATCCTTTCTCCATTTTTCTGGATGACGACATGCAAGCGGAGCATTTGAATGCCAACGCGCGCCTACGCGCTGCTTCAAGCGCTTCACAACAACAGCGGCCACTGAAAAAACGACAGCGCTCCGAACGTTCTATACGACGTCTATTCGATGGTAGTAGCGGCATGACAAGCGCCAAGCGCGCACTGGATGGTAATATGAAACAACAAACAAACGAAAATGCGCGTCAACATTACTTGAATGGCATACCGGTTAGCCGCTTCGAACGCCAAGATTTTGTCAACACCAACGCCGCCATGACACTAAGTACAACGGCTAAGTCACACAAGCTCAAACCGAAACATGTCTTTAAGAATTTGTCGCTACGTAAGATGCACAAATCGGCGAGTGGCTTGCCAACGACGACATACGCAATTACAACAAACGGCACCGATACCATCAGCGATCTGCCACAAATGAAGAAACTCAAAATCACCTATCCGAATCGCACACAAAGCATACACAGCGCGTTAGATGTCAGCGCCAGTGCGCGCCTTAACATTGCGCTGGTAAGTCCAGGCAGCGCCGCTGGTAGCGGCAAACATTCCTACTTCGAACGGCTGCAAGCGAAAACGCGGCAAGGACTACAAAAGTTACGCGACAAATGTCGTAACTTCAAGCAAGCGAGCGCGGCACATCATCAGTATGCAGGTAATGGAAGTGGCTTCAGCACGTTGGCCAAGGATGACAGCTTTCGTTTTATAGGCGATCGCGCGCGTATCAGCAGCTATGAATCGAAATGTGCTGCGCTTAATGCCAGTGCTAGTGGACGACAACAAGCTACCATCTACAAGAGTTACAAGTCTGAAATTGATCTCTCTAAGAATTTACATTATCTCGATGCTTACTTAGAGGAGAATTTCGAGCAAACTCTGCGCAATACAAAACAGTCGGCGCACTCAGTGGGACGCGTTGCGGCAGGGCGCCTGCAGCGTCAACGACAAATCGAAAAAAATGAAATAGAGGAAAGTGAAAAGTGTGGCTCGCCACGCTACGCCAAGCCACTGCGCGGCCGTACACATAAACGCAGTCTCTCATCCGCACAAAAATCATTAACAAGCTCAGAGCAAAGAGCGATGCCGAGTGCGCCCAACAGCAACAACTATGAGAACCTTGGCACGCTGCCGATGTCTAAGCGCGGTTGCTCCGACTCGCTTAGCAGCTCAGATTATGCTTCCGTATTTAGTGGGCCCACATTGGCAGTAGAACAGGCAACACCGGTGAGCTCGATTGGTGCCACAGAGCCGATTACGCCTTCACTGGCAGACGATAATAGCAGCAGTGCTGGTCTGCGCTACGAGCATCCGAAAATGTCACAATACTTTTACAACAAACTCGCTGTGGACGGTTCCGACAATCTCTTATTATCTGCAGCGGATCATAGAAGCAGTGAGGCCGCCACTGCTTTCTTCACTACTTCCAACGAAGATGATTTGACTGACAGTGATTTCGTGGGTTTGAGCGCTGGTGGCGATGCCGCGCTGTTAGTTGATTACAGACGTGCAGCCAATTTGGATGATAGCATACGTATACTAGTTAACGAGGCTGAAGACAAAGATTTTCAATTACAACTACAACGCGACAGTCAGGTGGCTGCAATGAAGCAGCAACGCGGCACTGGCGCCACTAACGATTGGCAGCAACCACAGCAAGTGCAGCCAAGCGTCGCAGACGAACGCAATTTCTTGTTGGCGTATAATGAAAAATCTAGCCGAAAGTCATTTCTATCGTTCGCTTAATCAACATCTACAACAACAGCAACAACAAAAAGACGTTTCTCTAGATGTAGACGGTAACGGTGTATTTGGCATTGATGCGGCTGACATGAATGAGCGGCGCGACGACACAGATCTACATTACGAAAGCTATTTAGAGCATTTCTATCGCGCGAAGAGTGGCCAACACACGCGTAAAGCAAACTCCATTGGCTATGATGATGAGCGCGTTGGTACAATTGGCATTGAGAATGAGGACGACGGCGCGCAGGGTGCTTATGTGGCGCGTAGCGCATTCCGACGCGCAGCACGCGGCAGGAAAGCTGGCGGCAGCGCTTTCGAATTGCGTAATAGCGCGCTACTATTACTCGGCGAGCAGCAAAGTAATAAAACGCGTCAAGATGCAACAACAAGCGCTAATCGTGGCGCTTCCTATGCGCGCCAATTCTACAACTTTAATGTTGATATAAACACGGCAGCGCTAGCACAGGAGGCAAGCGCTTTTGATATGGAAGCAGATAAAGTGAAATTTCCAATGATGAATACAAACGTTGCAACAACGAAGTCATTAGGTGTCAATTCAATGCACAAAAACAAACAACAACAAGAAAAAATTTTAGCATTTGATGGAAGGGATGCGATGTCATTGGCCACGGTAGAACATGAAAATGAACGGCAGTTAAGTGGCGCGTCCAATTTGTACGAGACGCCAAAATCAACAAAAAATTTGCTATACGCCTCCGCTGCATATGACGCTTATCTTACGACAACGCCTAACGGGATGAAGGCTACTAATACGCGACATTTTTACAACGAAGATGCCACGCCCGCCGCAGGTAGCAAAACGCCCACCAAAGTACAACAACAAAGTGGCAGCGGCATAAAAGCGAACATATATTTGCAAGCACAACCGCAGGCGCCAGCAACAGCAGCCAGCGCATTGTACATGGACGGCAAGAAATATGGCGGAAATCCGGCACAAAGCATGGCGGTAGCGTGTGGTGATGCAAATAATCGCTACATGTTGGACAACATGCGTCGACATTATCAGCCACAACAACAACAGCAGCAGCATCAACAAAAACCAACAAACTCCGTCAGCTCGTCGCTATCGCTGTCGACGTCCTCATCGTCACAAATTCGTCCGTTTCACAGCCTATGGCGTACAATCAACAACAACCACAGCAGCAGCAGCAGCAGCAGCTGTTGCTGCCCATCGCAGCAACGCATGCCAAGACCATTAAGCCGCAACAGCATCAACCAGCACATGCCACCAGCGCCTACCATGTGCGCCGCAATTCGACAACCTCCAACGCCTCATCTTCCGATAATTTCGACACGTTCATTGCCCTGCGCAGCGCACAAACAACAAATGGTGTTGAATTGCCATCACCAGCAGCCAACAACAGTGCCGCATTACAAACAGATTATCTACTCAACACGAAACGTACAAATATCGGCAATAACAGCAGCAACACAAACACAACATACCAACAGCAACGTCAGCATATGTTAACGGGCGCTCATACACGCACACACACTGCCGTTCACTATCCCACCTCGCCGTCAAGCGGCGGCAGCAGCGGCGGCACTGTGCCACTCATCAGCGCGCTCAACTATTATGGCACAAGTGGTGGCAGTAGCAGCCATTCAGATGCCATGCATGGCGCGTATGCCTCGTCTACAACGTCCGCGTCCGCATCGGCGTCATCATCGTCATCCTCCTCGTCGACGCATCATAGATATGCGCTGACCGCGAATGCATCAGCAATTGCGAGTAATAACTATGCTTTGTTGGCACAAATGCATTATGCTAGCAACAAAGGCGCTGCGGCGGCGCATATCGATTCAGCTGATTCAGCGGTCGGCAATGCATGCACAACAGGTACACCCATATCGCCGGTTTATGCCAGCGAGCGTAAACCATTCATACTTGAGTATGAGTGTTAGCGCAAAGGTATGTTTTCAATGCGCACGGTAGGCGAACGATGAGTGAGTGGCGTGAATCGTTATGTTGATGCAGTTTGAGGTGGTTAGATGAAAATGGAGCATTGAAAGCAGTCCGTAATATTATAAAAGATTTTTTTCAAAGTAAAACTCCGTATAGTTTTTTAACTATTTGTTGTTGCTTTTGCTTCTAAAACATCACCAAGCTCAGTGTTAATGTTTTTCACTCATTTCAATAAACAAGATTTATTATCGACTTAATTTCTTTGAAATAAAATTTGTTCGAATTTCTATTTGTTTCAAAGCACCCTAAATGTAGGCAAGAGTTTAAAATTTTTTCATTTTGAGACCTTACCGTACACGTATTTGGCGGAATCGAAATAGATTTGAATACTTGCTACTATCATCCAATATATACTATATACATATACATACATATACTATATCGGACATTCATCAAAACATTTCTTCCGTTTTTCGCTTATTGCTAAGCATCCTAAATGTAGGCAATGCCGTTTTCATATGTTATTTTTTTTCAATAGCGTAGCAAACGATCTATGCCGCTTTCTTACATCCCGTGAATAGAAATTATTATCTCACTTAAGGATATTTCATTATTTAGGATTGACTGATAAGATTCTTAACAAAAAATAATTTAAGAAATGAATTTGCATAAAATGTTTTACAAACACCATTTGACAAAATATCAGTACTACTAGCAAGGCCTTGACATAAACCATCATCGTTCGGCATTCCATTGCTCGCTATGTTATATTTATATTCTATCTTTTATAAAAAATATTTTATGCTCGAGCAACAACGAAGTTAGCGAGTAAAATCCTCCTCCCAGTATACTCTCGGTACTTCTTCTCTCTCAAACAAACGTCATCTCACTCATGCATTAATATTTCCCACGGCTCACCGTCAGTATTCTCAAATGCATCGCTTTTGTTATACAAATTACCATAGAAAATAGTTATCACTCAATATTTATTCGTATAAAAAGTTATATTTATTTAATGTAATGTGCTGTCGAAAGTACTCGAATTATATCGCTTACGAGTATCAAATACCTTTGCATTAGAAAAACGCGCAATTAGTAGTGAAATTAAGAATCAAACTTGCAAGTCACATTGTAAATGTAATAATTACGAATAATTGAAAACTCTGCACGGAATAAAAATTAATTTGATTTTAATTGTTGGTAAAAATAAATAACAGCGAAATTTCATTAGGGAAAAAATTATTATAGTATTGAATTTTTTAACAATATGTAATAATCTAGAAAAAAATTCAATTAACAGTCTAATTTTTCATTTACTTTTATGTCGTAATTTTCTGTTTTATTTCTAAATTAATTAGGTTTATAAAAAATTCATTTTGAAAAAAAAATTGCTTTTATTTTCAAATATTCTGTGCATAAAAAATTTAATTACATTTTTTTTTTTAATTTTCTCCTCATAAAAAATTATTTTTACTTCGAAAATTTCTTTACATAAAACATTGATTTTGAAAAAAAAAGTACTTTTTTTCCAAACCTTAGATTAATAAAAAAAGCGTTTTGAAAAAAATTTCCTTTTATTTCTGAATTTTCGCTTTTCCTGATCTTAAAAAATTTATATTGAATGAAAATTTACATTTATTTCCAAATCTTAGATTAATAAAAAAAAATTCATTCCGAAAAAAATTTGCTTTTATTTCCAAATATTATGTTCATAAAAAGTTTATTCGAAAAAAATTTTTTTTTTAATTTTCTGTTCATAAAAAATGTATTTTTTCTTCAAAGTTTTCTCTTTCTAAAAATTAATATGAAAAAAATATTAACTTGTATTTTCTACTTTTCTAATTTTGAAAAATTTTACTTTTATTTCCACATCTTAATTTTTTCAAATGAGTTTTTGATTAACAATTTTTTTTTTCCAAATTTTTTGTTCATAAAATAATTATTTTAGAAAAAAAATTGATTTTTCCTAATTTTCAGTTCGCCAAAAATTGATTTAGAAAAAAAAATTTGGTTCATTTCTAATTTTTTTTTTTCATAAATATATATATTCTTTTCAATTTTACTGCTCATAAAAATCTAAAATTGGGAAATATTTACATTTATTTTGAAATTTTCTATTCATAAAAAATTAATATTGAAACAAATTAAATTAAACTTCCAATTGTTCATTGTTCATTGAAAAAATTCATTTTATTTCAAAATTTTCACTTTTCCTGCTCATTAAAATTAGTTTTGAAGAAAAATTGTTTTTATTTACATATTTTATGTTCACAAAAAATTAATTTTGGAAAAAAAATATTAAGTTTTTTCGAAATTTTCTGCTCATAAAAAATTAGTAGTTAAAAAATTAAAGTAAACTTCTAAATTTTCACTTTTTTTTGCTGATAAAAACTTAGTTTTGAAAAAAAAATGATTTATATTTCATAATTCATGTTCATAAAAAAAAATTAGTTTTGAAAAAAAATTAGTTTTGAAAAAAAAAAATTAATTTAAAAAAAAAAAATTATTTTTAAATATTTCCATAAAAAAATTTGTATATGAATTTTATATTTGTTTACACTTGTATAACTTCTTAACTAACAAATGCATTTATTTTATAATGACAATTATTTAAAACGAAGTTAAAGAAAAAATAGCTTTAAGAGCTCTTAAAAGATGACAACTGAAGTTCGAAAAACTCAATTTATATATGTACATTCGTGTCAGATGATTGTAATGGTAAAGAAAATGCGCAAAAGTGCGCGCAACAACAAAAAAAACGATTGCAACCAAATTTATACCAAAAAACGTTGATAAATCGAAAACTATTGACAATAATGAGATTCAATTAAACAATTAAAACTAAAATAATGTAATTAACTATTATCATTAATATTAAATATGTAATTTTCAATAAGATTTTCTAAATATAAAATACATAAATATATATATAAATTTATATCAAAATAATGTTAGTTACAACGAAATGTTAGCATTGGCGGATTAATAATAATTATTAATTGATAGAATAATGAAATGCAAATTTAATTTATAAAACGTAGTAAAAGAAATAAAAAATTCTGTGAAATGAAATTAAGAAAAAAATAATGAAAAATAATTAAAAAGTATATAAATTAATTATTTGTATGTATGTATGTATGTATGTACTATAAATTAATATCTATATACACATAAAAATTGTCCTAAGAGCACAAAAATCACATAAATATAAATATAATCACTTATGTAAATAACTTAAGCCCAAATGCTAATGAATCTATTGAATATTGAGTATGTTTTTAGGCGAAGATTAGTATCAAAAAAAATTATTAAGTTTTTATTTCAAAAAATACAAATAAGCTTAATTATAGCATTCAACTGAAGAAATGCTAAAGCAGGATTTATTAATTTTTTTAAAAAAATTTTATAATTTTTTCTTAACTTTTTTTTTCTAAAGCGACTTAATGAATCAAAGCACTGGAAACTGCTTATTTTAAAAATAAATGCAATAAACCGTGAACGAATTCAACGAAATTCGTGATGAAAACGCATGCAGCTTAAATACAGCAATTCACTAGCATTAACATACATACAGACAGATTTAATACTGAAACTAAAAATGTTCATAAAAACTATGTTTGCTAAAAAATATTTAACTCTTTGAGCTTCCACTTGTGAAATTATCAACATACATATATAACAAATAAATAACCTGTACATATCTATATATACATAATAGCTATGTATGTCTGTACTTAAGTCATAATAAGCATACGTCCAAACACAATAAAAATAACATTAATATTAAGTAACATGTTGCTTACCAAACACTCAACAATAACTGTTAAAAACATAAAGCAAAGAAAGTATTAAAAATATTAATAATATATTATAAAAATAATAATTAACTATAATATGACGAATGTATAAAATATTTATAATTTTAAGTCATTTAGTTCGTTGCTGCTCAAATTTACTTACTACAATAATAAAAAACATATTAATGCACATAGTTGACAGTTTTTTTATTTTTTAACGAATATATTTTGTTTATAAATATTATTTTTTTTTCTTTTTTGCTTTTTTTCTTTGTTATTGTTATAATTTAACACAACTTCTTCAAGGAAACAGCCATTCAAAAAATATGAAGTTTCAATGAGAGTTCAATGAGTTTCACACATGTTTTGTTTAACAGTGATTTTTAACATTCACTCTTAGCAGAGGCATTTACTCGCTCAGTAATACAGCAATGTTAGCACACTTGTATGTGAAAAATTGGCTCTGAAATCATGCTTGATTAGAAATTTTTAAAATAACGTTTTAAAGCTTTTCTGACTAGTTGGACGTGTAAAAGTCAAGCGAGAGCACTTTGTGTTATTCTCAATAGTCATCATAAGCGCTACCCATTTAGTGAGGCAGCTCAAGAGGATTTTCTGTACGTTAAAAATCGATACATTGGAGTTTTCTTAGACAGTTGTTGAAACCTCACATGGGCCCTTAACTTTGTACCGAATTTGACGAGGTGGCATTTAAAGAACCTTATGGGTATAGCAAGTTTCTCAAAAATATAACACTATTAATTTTTTAACCCAAAACTAGTATAATCCGATAAATTATTTGGAGACCATTAAACAAAGAGAAATTTTTTTGTTTTGAGACATTCAAATACCATTAAAATACCAGATTCAGTTAGTCAAATTTGGAGACCATTAAACGAAGAACAAATTTTTTGTTTTGAGAACTAATTTGTAGACATTCAAATACCCGATTCGGTTAGTCAAATGTGTAGGAAAAGCTTGTGATGCGTCCTTAATAAACTGTATTCCATCAGTTGTTATGAATATGTACTTTCCAACAGATTCTTTAAAAAGTTATGGGCTGCAGCAAACTATGGTTAGCTGAAATAAGTATATTCTCCATTATTTTATTAAAAATGGTTTCTTCTTACGAAGAGTTTTCATATAGTTTGAAACTCTAACATTCAGCATTCGGTTTTAGAAACAGTTTCATCAAATAATGGTTGGGAATTACGAAAACTATGCTTGCATATATATATAATAGGCAGGGTTCAAAAAATTAGTTCTTCGCTTATTACTTTGAAAAGTATATAGTTTAGTCACTTCAAAGAAAATCTCTCCAACTATGAGAGAAAACAACTTTATCTACTATGAAGCTTTAACAATCAGCACGCGATTTTAGAAACAGGAAACAAAATTTGGAAATTTTAGCACACATTTATATGAAACGCCATGCATTCCTTCCTTCTTCTTTACTGGCGCAGATACCGCGGTTATAGCCGAAAGTTTTTCCACATACACATATATGAAGGTGGGTAAAAAACAGAATCTTTTTCGCTCTCCAAATATGATATATATTTACTTTCGCTTGGTATTCTGAAAAAGAAGCTTATCTTAGTCTCCAAGTATGAGCCCTTACCCTACTAAGGTCTCTCAAAGTATGAGCCTTTGACTGTAATTGGAGTTTCCCACTCCTTTTAGTGTTCTATCATTATCTTATCTTATTACCAGATAGAAAATTTCAATTCTCACTTCTTTCTACTTGAAAAAATATCTCGTTTCACAAATTTTGTACGAAATTCAATGCTCTACAAAACGATCTTAAAGTTCTGTTTTTCGTTCCCTTATTACTATATATTTATACTCACTATACGAACTTAAAACTCGCTTGCATTTCGGGTTCATTTTTCCAGTTATTATGGCTGTAGAAAGAATTAACAAAATTTTATTTTGAACTATAGTTGTTACAGTGATTTTATTAACATGAATTGAAGCACGACCAGTAGAAGAACCTTAACTTAATTAGGTCAAATCTTAACTTAATTTACTTCTTATATTACATTATTAACCCATTAGTAAATAAATGATGAGACAACTTAATTAATTAGTCAATGAACTTGAACAAGCATATGTTTCGAAAACATAAGATAGAAAGGTTGATTTGCATATATTTTATACATTTTAAATAATTTTGAAATCCCTATAGATAATTTTTGAAAACATACAAAATCATAATTGAATAAAAAACCATCGAAAACAAAAGTTAAAATAACAAACATTAAAGGAAAAATAATATGCGGGCGATCTGAGCTCACGAAAAGGTAGGAAAGGCGCGTGGCTAAATTTTAAGGGTAAAAACGACTTATCTCGATTTCCGACAAAACTACAAGTGCAGTAGAATAAAGTTATGTAGCAATGACCTAGGCAACGAAAGAAAGGAAAAAGTGATTTGGCAAGATGATAGGAAATGAAAAGGTGAATAACTTTTATACACAGAATTTTTCACATAACCTGAAAATTTATGAGAAAATTTCAAATAACCAAGTTTTTGGTTTTTTTTTTTTAATCTTGTATGCACAATTTTTTTTCATTCACGACAGTTTTTGGGCGCTTACCTTCTTGTGTGCCAAAGACACTTTATTTTTTCAATTAAAATTTTTTTGTTTTTTTTTTTTGTCTTCCTTTAGTGCCGTCATATCGAAAAAAACTGTAGGTTCAATAAATTATAAAAATATTCGATTTTTTTAAAGTCATCAGGCTTTATGTTTGTTGAAATGTGTACTTTTTGTTGGTATGAAAAATATATAAACATTAATTTGATAAATTTTCTAAGAAAATGCAAAAAAAACACCAAAACCGCTGAAAAATTACTCAAAACAGCTTATTTAATTATTCAATTTAATTTTAACTACTTCTTTTACTACGAAATAATATATAGATTTAATAAGAAGTAATAATAGAGAGATATTTTGTAGTATTAACAGTCGTTAAAATAATCGTTAGTTTCCGATAGGTTTCAGCCAAATATGATTTTTTATAAAAAAAGATACCTTTTCTGCTGAAGAAATACTTTTAAATTTGAAACATTTACGTAATTTTTACAGTATTCTTGCTTGAAGCCAAAATAGTTCTCTCCACTGTTTGTATGGTAAAGTGAAAACTGGCTATTTAATTGTACATGTATCTAAAAAAATTGCATAAAGTCACTAATTTCTTAGTTGTTTCCTTACTTAATTTTTTCCTAATTAAAAAATAACAATTTTTTTTTTTTTAATTTTCCACTACAAAAATTTTTTATCAAACTAGTTGCGCAGCAACGAAAAAATGATAGAGAAGCCCATTTGTAAATGCTCGCATTAAGAATTTTGTTAGCTTGCAAAGCAATTCAAATATTTGCTTGTACATGTATAAGTACATAGTTACATATAGTCACATATGTGTGCTTATACAAAGTATAATTATCATGTACATTATAAATGTATGTATGTATGTATATATAGGTTTAACAACGCATATATGTAGCAAATTATGCAACTACAACACTACGTCACGCACCAAAACGACTGAAGCACACAATAAATGCATTAATGTATATATGAGATGGGTATGTGAGCGTCTGCTTTTAGTAAATAAAAACGCTGTACATAAGTATCTATGTACTATAAGTTCAGCATATGGCGGTACATATGTAAATCAAACGAGCGAATAAATACGTATTATTTCACTTATTCATTAAATATATTTTGTTGTTATTTATGAAACTTCATTTAAACACAAACATATAAATACTAATAAATACTCGTATGTATATGCAACGAAAATACACTGATTTATGCGCTTATACCCAGCAAACCACAAGCAGTTAAAATATTTGAAAAAAAAAAAAATTAAACGCTCTCAAAAAAGCACGGCTAAGATAATTCATCAAAAAAACTGAAGAAACAATAACTTAATAAAAATTGTTATACAACAGATATATATGACACTTAAAAGTTTTGATTAAACAAAACTAAATCTTAACTTTGTAGACTACAAAGCAACTTATTTAAAAATTGTGAAAAAATATTCCATTAACTTGTGGTTAAAACTGACGGCTAATGCTAGTATTGAGTCAATTTACGTGGCTAAAAATGTTAATATTTATACACAAATTTAAACCTATTACACAATCAAAAAATTGAGAAAGAAAGTATACTACTAACCAGTGGTTAAACTGACGGTTAACGCTAGCATTTTGTTGACTCAAACCATAGAGAGTTTAATACCCATATTATTAAGTCTATTTCAAGATCAAAAAAAATGGTGAAAAAATATTTTACTAACCAGTGGTTAAACTAACGGTTAACGCTAGCATTTTGTTGATTCAAACCATAGAGAGTTTAATACCCATATTATTCAGTCTATTTCAAGATCAAAAAAATTGTCTAGATTATATTACTAACAAGTGGTTAAACTGACGGTTAACGCTAGTATTGGGTCAATTCACATGCTAGAAAATTTTTTATTCATGTCTAACCAGCCCATTACACGATCAAAAAATGGTAAAAAAATATTTTACTAACCAGTGGTTAAACTGACGGTTAACGCAAGTGTTGGGTCAATTCACATGCAAGAAAAATTTTTTTATTCATGTCTAGCCAGCCCATTACACGATCAAAAAAATTGTCAAAGTGGTTTAATTGACGGTTAACGCTAGTGTTGGGTCAATTCACATGCCAGAAAATTTTTTATTCATGTCTAACTTGCTCATTACACGATAAAAAAATGGTGAAAAAATATTTTACTAACCAGTGGTTAAACTGACGGTTAACGCTAGTATTGGATCAATTCACATGCTAAAATCCTTTTTTTTTCATGTTTAACCAGCCTTTAAACGATAAAAAAAATTTTCAAAGCGTGTATTACTAACCAGTGGTTAAGCTTAAGTTTTAGTTAAACTGACGGTTAATACTAGTGATGAAACAATTCGAAACATTTTGAAACACATTTTTCTAAGCAGTGGTTTCCGTTAGTGCTAGGACTGGAATATTTAACAAAATAGTAGCACAGTTCACTTTCAAATCATGTCAAGTAAAAGAACTTACACAAAATTACATGCCCTAGCTTTTGGACTCATCCCCAATTAAGATAACCATAGCAAAATGTTTCATGGGAATACATTCAATTATATTTCTCTCGGCTGTGTACGTGTAAGTGTGATTGTGTTAGTTAGTGTATATCTTTGCTCAATTATCTTGTGCGTAATTTATCTCATTTGCGGTTGAATTATTTCCGCCGTTGCCATAAAGCTTTAATACGTCGTGTTACAGTTAACCACTCAATTGGGCCCCCACCAAAGACATTTCTCTCACGCTATTCAGCTCTTAAATGCTCCCTACTACGTATCTCTCTTTCTCAGAGCTTTCTGTTTGTATGTTATTGTTATTTCTACTTTTCTTCTACCAGTAATCAGCACATAAGCCAATTACTTGCACTGGCAATAACAACAACGTCGAGTAATTTATGCGGCTAGACTCAGCGCTGCATGCATACATGCCTACATATATATTTATGTGCGTGCAGATATGTGCTTGTTAACGCCGCATTTCTACGCTAGCGTGATTAAATGAGATAGTAAAGAAAAATTTCATTTCCACAAGTAGTGAAAGTGATGAGGAGCAAGCACAAAGGTATTTGCAAATTAAGCTAGTTACAGTACGACACCCACAAGTGGGTAATGCAAATAATTCAGCTATAAATATTGTCTAAGAAGAAGTAAGAAAACGTTGTAGCTAATGCTTGAATAGACTTCTGACTAACTGCTGATCTCGTATTTGATTCGCCGTCGCTCTCGCCAAATTATATTCAGATTATAATTTTAGTATATTTAGAGCTTACTTTGTTTCTCCTAAAAGCCAAATCATTTTCACAAGAAATCTTGTTCGATGTCGTTCGAACATATGGTTTACATTATTAGACATGTTACTTTGAGTCCCATCATTCAATTTGCAGTTTTCTTAGAGTCAATTTCTGCCTTAACCCTTACCAATAGTGACCGAGCTTGTAGAATCTTGAAACCCTGGTTCTTACCCTGTCGCCAACCACTCTTCAACTACCCGATTTGCGAAAACTCGAAAGACTGTTTTCACTACTGATGCCTGGGAAGTCCGCCAACAAAGGGAAGTCCGCTCGTCTGATAACTCTCCGCTCCCCAGTAGTGAATATACTTGAGGCCTTGCAACTCCCGACCTTCACACACCATCTGAAAGTAGCAAACCACCAGCATGACTTCCGAAAAGCGCACTGTACCGCCAAAACACTTAGCGTCATAAACGTCCAAATACTTCGTAACCTTAACCATAAAGAAGTGGACTGACCATGAAGTACCTGAGCGGTCGTCAATTATCCGTACTATTTCGAGGTAAAAACTCAAAACTGAGAGGAATTAAACAAGAGGTTCCGCAGGGTGGTGTCTTTTCCCGCCATTGTTTATCTTCTACATCTCGAAACTTCCACAACCACCAGAAGCAGTTCTATCACCTCGTACGCTGATGATTACACGATATTGACGTCGGGCAATGGAATCGATGGCATATTTTCTAAAGTAAACGGCTACCTTCCCACCTCGTTTCTTCGTTGAACTTAACAT
>CM050323.1:47728701-47745235 GCA_027475135.1 Bactrocera correcta
TCCTTACTGCACGGAACTTAACACCCTCCCCACCAAATCCACAGCGACGATATGTACAAACTGGGCAAAAGAGTACAGATTGTAGTCAATGGCGTCAAGATTCCGACTGTCAATAATCCTAAAACTTTAGGTGTGGCTTTTGACAATCTGTGCTCCTTCACTTCTCATACGATCGCCAAATTACAGAGCCACAACAAAATCCTCAAGTCACTAGGCGGCAGTACATGGGAAAAGGACCAAGAAATGTTGTTGGCAACTTACAAGACGATTGGTCGGCTGGTTCTTAACTTCGCATTTAAACGCACGCAAGGAAGCTCCAGACTTGTCAGAATACTGCACTCCGAACTACGACGAGATGCCTCTTAATGTCTCCTATTAAACACCTGCATAGGAGGCCCGTATGCTACCAGTTAAGGAGCATAATGAACTTCCCTAAAAATAGTTCTTCGCAAAAATCCTCCTTGCAGTCATCTGCTTGGTGCGGAAACGTCTTTTAGGAACATCAAGTGGTCATTCCTCAACTACGTTGACAACATCAAATAATCCGGAACTTACTTCCGACAATCACATACCGCCTTTCACAGTGGAGCTATTAACACCTTCATCGACTCCATTTCAGTGAATAGCGTACTTGAATTCAAACTACCACCCATTGCAAACGAAGAGCTCGAGATGCCGAAAGAAATGAGAGTGATCCTTGCGCAGCTTCATTCTGGATTCTGTAGCAGATTAAACACCTACTTAGCCAGAATAGACCCTGATATATCAAATGTATAGTACATATGTTCAGCGTGCTATAAATCTCCACATCACACTGACCACCTCTTTACATGCTCCTCCAACTCCACTCGTCTGATACCCCGATCCCGTGGAAACAGCACGTTTCTTGGGCTTACCTTTGGATGACTTCGACGAAAATTTAGCTAATCCTTACCATTCTAACCGAAATTAGGTACACGTTGCAACAACAACAGCATTCATGAATTATATGATCTGATCAAATTTGACCCGGACTGGGTGCACAAAATGAATACCCACAAAATTTTTTCCAGATTGATACGAACTTTTTTTTGGGAGCCCGAGTCAAATTTGATCTCATGATACTCGTAAATGAACTGATTACTCGTATATACTGTTACATAATACATACGTACATTGATAACATACAGTCCATCACTCAATCCAACTTTCCCTACAAAAGTGCTTTGTTAAATAAAAGTCCTCAGACACTGAAAATAGATTTTCTTACTATCTCACACTAGACTAAGCTTCAGATAGTTGCGTAGAAACTAGTTAAGCGTCAATTACGCGTTCATTAAGTAAACACTGCCAGTTTTGAATTTCGACTTCTGTCAAGAAAATGTAATTCACATCCGTATCCACAAATAATACTCATTAACTATAGTATGACTGTTAGTGGCATAAACAAGTATTATACAACTATTAATAAATGAACACAAATATAAATAACAATAAATAAAAAAATATATTTCGTTACACTAAAAAATAATTAAATTTTTTTCACAGACCAAATTGCATTTCACTTCAAAATTGTTCAAAAAATTTTCCATAACTTTCAATCAACCAAAAATGAGCAAATATTGCTATGCAACCGACAAATATGTGTTTTTAAAATTTTTTCTTTAACTTAAACTTAACATTTCATTTTGCACTTTTGCCACTTAAAACATTCAACGTTAATTTGTGTTTGCAGAAAAAAAAGCACGCATAACAATTTTCCGCATAATTTAACTCGCACGCCGTTGCGCTGGGTCTGTGGCGCAGCGATGTGGCAATGCCAGCCAATGGCAATGTTTTAATAAGCAATAAACAAGATAGCGTGGCAAAAAGTTGGAAAACTTGCGCAAAGGTACACAGACGTATGTGTGTATGAGCGTGTAAAAGTGCTGCTGCTTATGCCTGCACACACCTACACATGTTTACATACACGAGTATGCTGCTGTACGTAGCCACTCGCTCCACACCGGCACGCTTTAATATGTGGTGACACAATATTTTTAATTTTTAATTGCCGCCCAGTGACACTAACACGCTCAAGTGGCCAGTGGTTTGGTGAGTGCAGCGCAGAGCGCAAGGTTCATTGAAGGCACTCTGTGCCCGATTGTGTGTGTGTGTCTGTGTGTTCGCGTAATTTATTTGCCCACCGGCAAAGTGAAACTCAATAAAAAATTAAAGTTTGCAAAAATTCGCCTTTTTTATTTTTGCTTTTCAATTAAACTTCACTTAATTCGAAACGCAATTTGAGCTGAGCATTTACATGCCAGCTTCACTCATTTCACGTGTGCAGTTAATTTTAAGCATCGATTTAATTTGTGTGCGTTTGATTTGGAATTCTGAGGCAATAAAAAAATAGTAAATTTATATTTTTAATTTATAATTTATAATAATCCTTATTGATAAGTATTTATATAATAGTTCGTTCGACCACAAATACAGCTGAATAGACTTAATCTGATAAAACTTTATTTGCAAAGTAATACTCGTTGACATTTTCGTCAATTAATTACCGCTGCATATTTAAAGAAAATTTTAAATACTTTCTTGTGTTTCGACTACCTTAAGCATTTTATGCAAAATTTAAAACTGTTGTACAGGGCGTATGAGTAACATTTTGGTAGTTGCGAGAATATATCAGCATGCTTGCTGCTCACTAGTACTCTTTTAAAGCTTTTTTTAACGTAACTATTAGTGTTGCATAGCTTATAAATTTCACTAAAAGTAAGAATAAATTTTCAGCCGCTTTATTCGAAGCAAATATATTTTCAAATAATATTTTATATATATAGATAGATATTTGTAAATGTAAAATATTTAAGATTTGGAAAAATTAATTACTGTATTGTGCAGCAAAATTTATGATACTTTGAATCATTAGAATGAATTAAATTACTTCCTGCACTCTTTCTGCAGGTTTCTTAGTACGGTAGATCACCACGGTGGCCGAATGAATGCTGGTCTATTTAACGAGGTTTTCAATATCCTCCTTAATTTCGGTTCGGAATGGCAAAATCATAGCAGTATTTTTTTAGCTCTTAATGTTTTTTGATGTTTATTAAAGGTTAGGGTTTGAAGGTAAACAAAGATTTTTTTGCGAATTTATTTCTTAAATATGGATTGAGTAATTTTATTAGGACCTTTTGTAGATTATTGAGCACACTTTTGACTACATTAAAATACTGAACTCATATTTAAAAAATAAATTCGCAAAAAATATTTTTTTGCTTTGAAACTTTAACTCCTCCCTTAAGGGCAATCTACTAAGCGCACAACTCTATTAACCGGACAGAAAGTTGCCGCCAGTATCCGCTTATGAGAGATTTTACTGCATATACATATTTTAACATATGTACATACATATGTATATGGTCAATTTTAAGTTTAACAAGGTAACTACATGGCGTATGAGTAATCTTAATTTTTTCTTTTGACAATTTGTATGTGAATTATACCAAAAATCACACTTTTCTGCTAATAGTTTATATGACGCGCTAAAAAATTTAAAAAATTTGAGAAAAAGGTAATTAAAATCATTTTGCCGTTTCGTTTAAAAATTCTACCAAAAGTCATACTTTAATGCACTTAGTGTTTCGACTTTGAAAAATTTTTACTGAGAAAGAATTCCTTCAACAAAATAAAGTAATTATTTAAGTTGTGATATGGAATTTTGTTGCTGAGGCAAAAATCTCATTTCGAATTCAGCACAGAATGACATTGTTAAAGAGTACAAAGAGAAGATTTTCATTCCAATTAATTCAATTTATGAATAATAAAAAAATAAATAAATATAAAAATATGAAAAAATTAAAAATATGTGAACATAAAAATAAAAATATAAAAGCAAGAAAATAATACTTTTATATAATGATTTAAAGATTTTATACGTCAAAACATTTTAAAAAGTTAACAACAAAATCACATAAAAATTTGGCGCAAGAGCAACATATTGTATTTTGAACAAACTGTCTACTTCCTTTTTGTTAAAAAATTAAATATTTTTAATTTTTAGCACTATTAAACGCTTTCTGCTTTACTGCGCAACTTTGTGAAGCTAAAAGTATTTAATAGCTTCTTGCTAATTACCAAAACAGTAATAAATTCTAGTTACCTGTTCGACTAAACAATTTCATTCTTAACTGCTTTTTAACAAGCAAAAAAAAGTCAGCATTTACAAGCAAAAACCTAGACGCTTTACAAAGCGCATTTCGCCTTTCACCATTAGGGAGGAGCGCCAAAAAGTATGCTATATTTGCATGTGCTGCCTTACGCTTCCACATGCCTATGGACTGCTGTCAAAGCTCGTGAGTAATTTCATTTACTGTTCGCTCGTATCTCATTTAAAAAACTCACACGCACACATGGAAAAAGGAATGCAAAAGCCAACAACAAATGCAACGCATGTTATTGCGCACTTAAAAGTCACACAATTGCTACAATTGATGTTGCGCCAACAAAGCCATGGCAGAAGACAATAAGTGTATGTTGAATGTGAAGAATTTGTAGAACTGTGAAATGCACAAGCGACGCAGACATTCGCCAAAGTTAAGCAACTGCATATGTCTGAAGCATGTGTGCGTGTTCGTATGGCTATGCGCAGCTTCTGCTCTTTGTTTTATTCATTGCGCTTTAAAAATCTAAATGACAGCTGCGCGCAACAAAGCAACAAAAACTGGAAAACAGTTGCATCAGTAGTAGAACTGGAAGCTTTTTTCTTTGCAAACAATAGCGACGAGTTGAAAAATAGAATGCGAAAGCATATAATGGGTGGAATGTCTGCGTAGAAGGAAAAAAAAGTAACTACAAGCAACTACAATGCAAAGCTTGTGCTTCTTTTGCGTCAAAAACTAAGAAACTTGCAGCATTTGTAGCTTATAAGTACTGTTTGTGCTCGCTGTGCTTTATGCGTTTACATGTGCTTATGTATTGAATGCAAGCAAATTAACTGTATATTTTTAGTTAGTTTTTCAGTTTTATGGCACTATAATTTTCTTGAAAAGATGTCTGTAGAGCGCATATGGAGCCTTTTCAGAATATTAAAATTATTTAAACATTCAATTTTTAGGTTTCAGAATTTTTTTTTATGTGTAATTGCATTCTTTAATAGAAAAAAATTTAAATAAAGAAAAATTAAAAATAATTTATTTTTTTTTGCAAAATATATCCTCCAACTCAAAAAAATTTATGATAAATATATTTTTCAACTCAAAAAAATGTTCACTTTTTTCACTCAGCTCTAAAATGAGCTATTCAGACATAAAAAATGCATTTCTAATAGTTTGCGTGGTTAGCTAATGGCAAACGCACAATTTTATATTCAAAAAAGTTTTTTTAAACCCAGTTAAGCTGGATTTTATGCAATAAAAGTAAAAACAAATAAACTTTATTAAACGTTTTTAATAAATAAAGAAAAAAACATAATAATAAATGAAGTAGTGCGCAGTCCGGCGTATGAGTAACTTTTAATAAATAAACTAAAATTATAATATTTATAAAAATATTGGTTACAGAAAATATAAGCCAGTAATAATGTTCTGAAATTTTAAAAACAAAATATAAAAAGAAGAATTATTTTTTAATATAATTAAATTTCAGTAATGTAAAACAAATTTTTTAAACTTTTAATAATAAAAAAAACAATAATAATAAATGAAGTAGTGCGCACATCCCGGGCGTATGAGTAACTTTTATATAAATAAAATAAAATAATAATTATATATATAAAATATTGGTTACAGAAAATATAAGCCAGTAATAATTGTTCCTAAATTATAAAAAAATATATATATAAAAAGAAGAATTATTTTTTAATATAATTAAATTTCAGTTAATGTCTCAAAGCGATTTTTTTGCATAACTTTATAGCAGCGAAAAAACAATTTTTCCACAATAAGTTTTTGTGTGTTTCACTGCGTTTGCTGGGTTTAAGCTCAAATAAAAAATTAGTCGTCAATTTTTTGTTAATTAGAACACTATTTTCATGCGAAAAAATAAATAATGGCAGCCAAATGCAACGAATATATAATTTTATCTATATTTGTCATTATAAAAATGCTAATATTCAGCTATGTTTGACAGTATATTTCGAAAAATTAAAAATAGTACTAAAGTAAGTGTATATTGAAGCACATTTTTCCTGTAATTAATTTATGAAATTATAATTATGCAACTAATATATTTTTTGCAATTTTTGACCATTTTAAACAGTTTTTTCATCATTTTAAAATAAAACAAAAAATTACAAAAAAAATATATGCTTGGAATTCAGTATAACCAATTAAAATGAATATTAATTTGCATATGCATATTTTATATTAAGAAATATATTTTTTTACTCCGTCAATGCAAACATTCGGAGCCACAATATATGTATACAAACTAACTACAACTGCCAACTAGTTTCAATCTAACTGCGTGATTAAAAACATACCACCGCTACAAAATTATCACTGCTGTTGTTGTATTAAGCTACGCTACAATTCTTCATATAAAAATATATTTAATATAGTACGAGTAAGGAAAGCTTTTAAGCAACCTTTGAAGACTACTATTTTTGGCTTTATAAAAGTCAGAAATTTAGTTTAAACTAAGCTATAACAGAACTTCAAATACAATTGCCGCTTATTCTTATGTCTGTATATTCCGTCGCATATTTTTTCATATAAATATATTTCATGAATTTCAATTAGTACCAAATATTTCGATATACATCGATACCTTTTTTTTCAAATTAAAATATTTATATTTATCGATAATTTGAAATAATTTTTTATTGATAATTTTACAAATTGATAATGAATAGTAATTTTAAAATCAGTTATCGATATAATAACATACATATATCGATATGTGCACCACATCAATATATAAATAGTTTTCTATATATTAACTTTAAAAAACAGTTATCGATATACCAACACTCATCGATATACAAGTAATAAATCAATATATCTGTAATATTTCAGAAATTGGTATTAGATATTTATTTTTAAAAACAGTTACCGTTATACCAACATATAAATAAGTAACAATCGATATATCGATAATTTTCTACAGATTTATATTTAAAAACTGTTATCGCTAAGCCGACATATATCGATTTATTTACCAATTCCCTACAACGATAATTTTCGAGACATTATTATTTAAGACCAGTTATCGATAAATCAATATATATTGATATACATAATTACCCATTGATATATCAAAAATTTTCTAAAAATTAATTGTAATTCATACCCTAAATATATGCGTTGAGTTTTACAAAACAGTTATCGCTATACCGACATATATCGATAAATGCACCAAATCGATGTATCCATAATTTTCGACGAATTATTTATAAGACCAGTTATCGATAAATCAATATATATTGATATACATATGTTACCAATTGATATATCAAGAATTTTCTAAAAATTTCCCAGAATAAATATATAGATAAAGTTCCTAAAAAAGCAGCGTTTTACCTGCAAATATCGAACAACCAAAAATTTTCGGTAGAAGGACTTATCGATATCGATTTATCCAAACCAAAGCTATTTTCATCCTTAAATTTAAGTTTTTTTTTTAATAACTGGCATTTTCTTTTACAATTCAATGCAATATAAATAGTTCGAAGCAAATAGTAGTCTTCCCTGCGGTGTTCTGTTATCTTCTTCTTTACTGGCGTAGACCCCACATACACGATTATAGCCGAGTTAACAACCGCACGCCAGCCGTTTCTTCTTTTCACTATGTGGCGCCAATTGGATATACCAAGCGAAGCTAGGTCCTTCTCCACTTGGTCCTTCCACCGGAGTGGAGGTCTTCCTTTTCCTCGCCGTTATGTTCTACATCGAACAAAAATTGATTTCTTGTGTCGTAGCTGCCACAAAGACAACTCGAACTTGTTATAGTATAGAATATGCAGCGCTGTTCAAAGCTTCCGACCGATTACTATTGACAAACTAACTCTAAGGCCATACACAATAACTACTGGACAAAAGACCACATAAAAACAAAAGGCGCGCCAACACCACTCAACACAAACATAACCTAACAAACTCTTTAATAATTTTTTTTAACTGCAATTTACTACACCGACCAGCTGCAGTGTCATTACTAAGTATTGTATGAAAATATACAATATACTACAAGCATACCAGAAAAAATGCCAAATATTAATTTATGTTGAATTACTACATACATACATTTATTACGTATAACGAATTTTGTTTAAAATATATTTAAATATTAAAAAATATATATACTTTTACATTTTAATTTTTATGAGTGTTTTTTTTTTGATAATTTTTCATTTAGTTTTTTAATTTTTTTTTTTTAATTTTTTATTTTTTTTTTAATTTTTATATTTTATATTTTTAATTTTTTTTTTTTTGTGTTTAAAAATTTTCCCGAAATAGAAGTTGTGTTAAATTTCAAATTTGCTTTGTCTCGTCGTCATTTTGTTCCAACCGTTATTCACTATTATTTATGTGTACGTTGATTATGTTTTAGTTTCTCCTTAACATCATTATATCCAACCCTTCATGCTGTGTACTGTCAGATTGGTTTTTGTGTGCAGTTTTGTTAACTCTTTTACCAACGCAACCCGAGTCGCATTGAAAGTTTTTGTGTTTACTTGCCCGAATTCCAGCATTTTGTGCAATTTTACCGCAACCTTCAGATATTAAATTTGATATTTTAAATTAAAAATTTTTTTTTGCGTTTGTTATTTTAATTTTTGCCCGCATTAAACACCTGCATACATTCCTAACGCCAACCAAACCCGCCCGTTCCCTACAGATTTAGTCCCTAGTGCCAAAATGAACATGTGTAAATCGAAACTAGGTAATTTTCTTTTAAGTAGCTTACCAAACACACTCGAATTCAACATTTTGTTTAGCAACCATCACTATACGCTCACATTATCCACCACCACCACTACCACCACCACAGCCAGAGGGCCACTTAGTATTTTGAAATGCTACTAATACATATATATATTATATATATACATAATATATATTTATATGCGAACATCTACTTAGTTTTAGTGGACCTTTCAACTACCACATGCATACCTACTATTTACCTGTAAAACCGTTATGTGCTTGCCAAGCATTTACTATATCTATTACCCACTACATTTACATACTATATTTCTTCCGTGTTTCCCTTATATTTCAATGGCATTTTGCGTAAGCAGCAAAGGAATGCAAAATTTCAAAATTGAATGTATATAATATTTACCATTTTTTTTAACGAAATATAATAAACAAAATACAAAAACCAAAACCAAATAATAACAATTCTAAACGCAAAAACAAAGTATATTTAAACAAAACCAGAAATATATTATAAGCAGTGTATAGCGTATTAAACAGAAAACAAAAACAAGAAGTGAAATTTACAACAAATGTATAAAAGGCATATGTGAGCGCAGCAAAGTGTAAGTTATAATTTATCATATCCTTATAGTATGTACCTAACTAACTAACTTTAAATTGAAACCAAAACAAATGCTCGTTTATTTACACTTAACCCAACAGAAATTTCTATTAAAATTTATCTGCAAAAAAATAACATTATTGTTGTTGTTGTTTATTAAATATAAATCCTCGTTATTTGGCCAGCTCGCATTTAAACCAAATTTAACATCTTTCGTTTTCTTCCAACTTTTATGCATAAGCCTCTTCCTTTCTATTCTGTTTTTGCCATGCATAAAGCATACCTTAAGGCGCATTTGCATCAGCAGTGTGCGTGACTAAAATAAGTTATGCTCTATTTTTGGTACATTACACCTTTACTGGTACGCGTGTGTGTGTATGTGTGTACATATGTAAATATATATACTTATGTACGTTGCAAATACAAATCACAAACATTTTTGCATTTTGTACGCATAGATTTGCCATAAAAACAACAACGCATCATTTTCTAACAAAATAATTGATTTAAGAAATGCATTGCAAGCGCGTGTATAACTCACATATACATGTATGTATGTATGTCTGCTCTCTTCTAATGATATTTTCCGATGCGTGTATATCAACTTGGCATGCTGTGTCTGTATGTTTGCATATATTTTGTAATAAATTTGAATGAAAATTATTTTCCAAGAATTATTTCTTTGTTCACTAATTCTGAATTATATCTATTGTTGTTTGTTATTATTTTTAACACCACAAATACTTTGTGTTTACCGATTTATTGAACAGCACCTAAGTTTTCGGCCACTTTTATATATAATCTGCTCATTGGAGTTATATAAATATGCACACAATTGCAAAAACAACACAAAATTCACAAAAAATATTAATTAATTTCTCAACAGCAAAATAAAGTAAGTACACTGCTCATTTCTTAATATGCATAACAAACATATTTTAGTATATTTATGAAGCTTTTGAAAGCTCAGCATGAATGAGCTTCAGGGTAATGATAAGTTTAAAGGCATTTGGTATGACAAACAGAGTTGTTAGCCTTCAAGTTCATAGGCTAAGCTGATATATATATATATAATTATGTATGTATGCGAGTATATAGTTTTATTTAAATTTTTAGGTTAGGGTGGTATAAAAATCTAGTAAATTGTTTCCTTGGTACTAAGAGAAAAGGTTGTTAGCCACCTCTAAGTCTAAATCACATAAAATGCGACGGTAATATATTTTAAACAGTTAGGAAAAAATCGTAATAGGCTTGAAGAGTATTCAATTTTCCACAAAATCACACAAAATAAAAATAAAAGGGTTTCCAAGTAGTAAGAAGTGAAATATATATTTTTCCAACTGATATGAAAAAAAGAATATAAAACTGTAAGGTGTGGAAAGATTTTCGGAAAGGTGTTTTAGAACCACTCTTTGAGATGAATAAGCGAAAAAGTAACAAAAGAAAAAATTTAATATTCGATTTTTTTTACCTAGTATATATCTATATGTTTTTCATTGAGAAAAGCTATTTGATAATAAGATTTGATAAGCTAATTTGATGCTTAAAATGATAAAAAAATTTTTAATTTTTTTACCCACCCTAATATATTTGTATTTATATTTTTTTATTGAGAAAAGCTCTGTCCATCAATTTGCTTTCGTAAAAATTTATGTTTAAAATGAAAATTATATTCGAGTTTTTTTTTACCCACCCTAATATATCTATATATTTTTTATTGAAAAAAGCTCTATTCATAAATTTGCCTTCGTAAAATTTAATGTTTAAAGTGAAAATTATATTTTATATTTATATATTATATATTTTTTTTAACCACCCTAATATATATGTATGTACATATGTCAATATAAATTTTTTTATATTGAGAAAAGCTCTGTCCATCAATTTACTTTAGCAAAATTTTATTTTTAAAACTACAGAAAAATATTCGAATTTTTTTTACCCACCCTAATGTGTACATATGAAAATTTCTTATTGAAAAAAGCTTTGTCCATCGATCAGTTTTTGAAAAATTTGAGTGATGATTTTTTTTTTATGGGACGTTTCTACTTTCACTTTAAAATTTAAAGCTTTTAAAACCGCACTTCAGAGTAAATAAAAAACCATGAAAGCTCATAAGAAGCTTTAAACAAATCAGCTATATCTCAAAAACTTTTCACAAACAAAAAGTGATAGAATTTTTTTAAAGAAAATTAGTGTATACAAAAGCTTTCTTTAGACTTTGCAGCCAATTACTAAAAAATCAAACAAAAATGATATACATTATGACAACATACAATTTAAAACACAAACATTTCACCCTCTCAAGTATAAGCCTGTGGGTCCTTTGATTAAGGTTTGCCACCATTGCTCCCATATAATTATGCTCTTCTTTCTCTCCTCTCTTTTTTTTGATTTCTGTAGTTAGCTCGAGCTATCAGCGTTCTAGTGAATATTCTTAGTACCCTGAAAACTTTAATTTTTTTTAATTTTATTTTCAATTTACCAAAGAGAAAGTTGAAACGCAAATTATTGCAAACTTTAAAACCGCCACATTTCGTCAGAAACTGTGCCAAATAATTCAATGAGTGAATTTGCCGAAAAAATTGTAAATACGAACATATGTATTCGCTGCATTGCCACGTGCCAAACAACAACAACAATTTAGGCCATCAAGTTAGTTAAATATTGCACACCAACGCCAATGCGCTACACTAAAGGCGTGCGTTCGTCCCTGATTGCGCTGGCGTTGCTATTTCATTCGCTAGTTTATTATTATTGTTTTTTTTTTGCTTTTGTTTTTGCTGCAAATCTTCGCTTTACGAGTAAGCGCGCGCGTCCATTGTAATTTGTGCGAAAGCGCACTTATCAGAGTAATTTATTTAAATCAACAAAGGCGAATTTTATTACACAATTACACAATTACAAAGCGTTTGTAGCACTCACGCACAAACACACAGACATGCACACACATATACATGTGCATATGCAGCGCACGCTCAATGACACAGACAAAATGAGCTGCATCGATCGAAATTGTTTGTTGGCCAACATTTATGCCAAGCAGTTGTAGCAGCGAAAGTGCACGCGCACACATTTCCAATGCAGCAACAACAAAAGCGCACATACAAGCAGCCATTAATATGCGGCACTTGAGTGTGTGTTGTCTGTGCTGTTCGTTGCTGTTGTTGCATTGGAAATGTATGTTGCCAACATGCAATATTTTATTGTTACTTTTTTGTTGCTGTGCCGCCGAGAGCTGTCAGCAGGGCATTTAAATTATTGTACTTGCACCATGAATTTATTTCGCTAAAATATTGCGCTGAAATTGGAGCGTAGCGTAGTGAACTGCAGCCAGAGAACATGAAAACATTTAGCCAATGCCATAATGGGGTAAAAACAACAGAATTTTTCATTACAAAAACCATGCAACTGACAGGCATACATAACGAGGGGATCTCTGCAAAGAGAGAGAGAGAGAGATAGAGAGAGTGCAAGAGGAAGAAGGCGGGTTGGTTGGTGTCGGTTGCACATAATTTATTTGCATTTCCGTTGCGCGAACAATACTGACATACTGACATGTTGCATTTAAATGCATCACTTCCGCCAACATACATATATACATGTATGATATTGAGTATATGGGTAGTATATACATACATACTATATGTATATGCATTATGGGAAAACATATACTCATATTATATATGTCAAAATATATAAATACACAATGTTGTGATTAAAGCTGAAGACATGTTTTGGCACGCTTTAAGGGGTTTCATGGGTTTCCTATGGTAAAAAACACCCTTTTTTCAACAATTTTTTTTTTTCATATAAAAAAACTTAGATATTTCATTAAAAAAATTTATTATTACAAACATTAACTCAGAAATTCTGAAATTTTTGGAAAATATTCTAAACTCGGCCATTACGACGCCATTTCCGGTGAACCCTCGTTAAAAAGTTGCACAAGCGTTGACAGAATATCTACTTACGAGATCTTCTAAAGTGAAAAAATACGTATTCTGGTTGGAACCTCAACTTAGAACTTGGACGAAACACAAAAAAACTAAATTTTGATTTTTGGCAGATATTTTTACAAGCAAATTAAAATTTCAGTGAAAATTTCGCGAACATTTTTTTTAAATAGTTGTACCCTTCGTTCAAGTCTATAAGATTTGTATTCCAAACACTTGTGTAGAATTTCATGAAAATCGGTTGAGTAGTTCCTGAGAAACCTTACCAATCGACTTCAAAAACACAATTTCGAGAAAAACGCGTTTAAAGACGGCGCACTCAGCCTAGCTAGCCTCGAGCTCACATTTTCTCAAGGCTGTAACTCCGAAATTATTACTCGGATCAACTTGAAAATTTAGGACAATACTCTTGCAGAAAAAAAAACAAAAATCGATTTTTTTGAAATTTTCAAACCCATCTAAACCCCTTCAGGTATTATATCCACTACTTGCATATACAAAAATAAATTTTTTTGTTATTTTTACAGATTTAATGTGTACTTCAAAAATTGGTTATTTTTTGAAATTTTTGGATTCCCTTGTACCTGTATCCAATGTCCTAACGAACCGACGAGAAAAGTTGTTTCTGCTTAAAATTATCTCAAATTCGAAAATGAAAAGAATTTATTATTACAATAGTCATATATGGTCTTGACCCAGAGATTAGTCAACTTTTCACTTTGACTTTCCAAAATAATCGTTTTTTTTTTGTTTGTGAAAAGAAACCATAACTTAGCTTGGCCTGAAAAAACAAAATTATCATCAAAAATCTTACGTCTGCGATCACCTGACATATACATCTAAAAAATATGCAAATTTCAAGTCCATCCATTCGGATCGAAAAAAATTTTCCTCACCGACCCTGAAAACAGCGTTTTGAGAAAAATGGATCCGATTAAAAATCGTTGAAAAATTATTAGAAATACGCTCATAGCTCCGAAACTATTTACCGAATCAACTTGGAATTTCTAGAGACGGAATTTTTCTCGGAGGAGATTAATTATTTCGTTAAACCTTGTGAGGTTGTACCCTCCCAGAAGTAGGTTGACATGGCGCATTCCTACTGCTAGCACCAATGCTGTTCTCTCCCCGCTCTCTTCTCCGTGCGGAATAGCTACTTAAAAGTTTGACTATCGCTAAGTATAACCATACGCTGATTGCTCGGAAAACAACCCATTGGTATTCATAATTTGGTACGCGGTCCCGCAATGCCCGCTACAATGCCTTGCGACGTTTTCGAGCACCATCCCTATGCCAGACTTAAGCCTCTTTGAACTATGTCGCAGAGAGTGGTCTCAAATTTTCCTCCCACCATTATGACAATGTCATCGTCGTCTCTGTGATCATACTGCCGCTTTTTGTATTTTTCTCTCATACTAACTGCACTTTTGAAGTTATGGCTTAACATTATCGAACGTTGAACCGATAACGAACAATCTGTATTAAAACAAACTAGTGTGAACCTTATATCTTATCACATCAACTTCTTTCCTTCTTCATAGTATCAAGTACTCTAATTCGAAATTAAATAACCGCAAGCAATAATCTAGCTCGAAAAACATACTTCTCAAATTCTGTCATTTTACCATTAGTTCGGTCAGCGATCTCTTAGTCCTGTCACCCATTATCCATATCGGCATCAGCATCAATGTTTTCGATTCACCATTTCTCTGTTCACTTATGATCTCATAGTCACAAAAATTACACCTAAAAGCAACAACAAAATTATCGAGTTGAATTCGTACAAGGAAATATGCCAGTATTTCAATGCTACCATATTTTGTTTACAGATTTACAGATGACAAATGAAAATGCAAATTTATTTTTTTTTTGTGGTTTTTAAAACTCAAGACTTAAAATGTTGAAATATACTTAGAAAAAAATTACAGCACCGTTTTTAACGCGAAAACAATGAATTTCTCCATTAAGAAAGAGTCATAACACTATTTGGCATGCGTCAGATATCATGTTAACGTTAAGTTGCACCACTAGTTCTGACCGTTTGTTTGAGCCCCTGGTATGCTTTGTTCGATTCGCTACTCTCCAACGTTTGGTTACAGTTAATATCTCAGCAGCTCAAAGTTTCCTAGTAAAGAACAGTTAACAACGTTTGATATAGACTCTCATGGCTTAACAAACGACATTTCTTAACTAAAACTGGAACTTAGTGTTTATTTTTATCAATATGGTAACGCCGATGAAGCTAATAACCTTGAACAAAGGGATATATTAATTATTATATACAATAAATCATAATCTCATTTTAGTTGTATCTCATTTTAAACTAAAACAAGTCCATAAAACTTGAAAGAAGCTTTCGAAACTTTCCTAAACGTTCGATCGAGCTTCGTATTTCATTTTAATCTAAAACAAATCGAGAAAAGTTTAATTCCATAAATCTTTCAACAAGCTTTTAAAGCTTTCCTAAACTTTCGACCGAACTTTCATATTTTATTTTAATCTAAAAACAAATCGATAAAAGGTTAATTCCATAAAGCTTTTAAAAAGCTTTTGAAGCTTTTCTAAACTTTAAACAGAGCTTTCATATAAATATATTCAAAATAGCGATTTTATACCAAATATCAAAATATTTGGACTAAGTATTAATTAAAAATATTTACAGCAACACTAAATCATACATTCATGCGAAAGAGTTAAAGAGCTTCCATTTTAAAAAAGAAAACTATATCAAATATACTCGTAATTTATATATGTATGTAGGTTTATATTTAAAATCATAAAGGTTTATTTTAAATTGTTAAATTAAGTTTATTACTAAAATAATTTAAATTACGCTGAAATACGTCTTACAGGTTTGATGACCATCAGAAGACTCGTCGATCTCGTCGAGTCACGCGCTAGCGTCCCTTCGTTCTTCTTATCTTCATCTTATATTTTTATGTTCGTCAGGTTTGCAGTGTTGCATTTGACAGTAGTATGTGTTTAAAAGTTACGTCCACTTCTAGTTGTCTTGCGTCCGTCTGTCGGTCCCACATGTGAGTGTGAGTATATATGTATATATAATTGTAAAGAACTTATAGTATCACGAAAGAGCATTTCCGCTGTTTTTTAATAATATTTTTTTTTTTTTT
>CM050323.1:47746235-47776235 GCA_027475135.1 Bactrocera correcta
ACATTCATGCGAATGAATTAAAGAGCTTTCATTTTAAAGTAGAAAACTATATTAAATATACTCGTAATTTATATATACGAGTATATATATATAATTGTAAAGAACTCACAGTTTCACGAAAGAGCATTTCCGCTGTTTTTTAACAAAAATTTATTTTTTTTTTTCATTTTTGTAAAAGCTGCAACTCTTAGCTTCTACATTGTACAAAATGCTTAGCTCACACATACTATTACTATTCAGACACAAATATGAGTACATTCGCGCTGGCATAATTAGAAAAAAAGGACAAAAGCTTTTAAAAGCCATCCTTTTACGAACACTCAGCCCTTTGAAGGATTAAAAGCCAGATGCTCACTATGAGTTACTAAAGTATTATTAACAGCAAATATGTGAATTCCAGGAAGTTTATTACACAGTGCATGTGAGGTCTTATACATATTAATTTATGAAAGTATCCACTTTTGTTTTCCAACTTCAACTTTGTGCAGCACATACACAAAGTACTTACATATGTGAGTTTGTATTCGTTTTCACCTCCACCAAGAGCTTTTCTAGAATAGCAAAAATATTTAAATAAATAAATCCATGTCTATGTAGTATTCTACATACAAACAGAAATAGTGGCATCACAAAGGCATTAAGTCAAAAAGTTTTGCTCCCACAACGGTGTTATAGTTATTATTGCCAGCATTCACACTCATAAAAATACAAAATACAAAACACAAAAAATTTGTTTAAAAAATAGTAAACAGCTGTCTCCTTCTACTTTTGTTAATTTTTGAACTCTGGCAATTTGTCTTTTAAGCTTTTTTCAAAAGTCACTAAAAAACGAGTTGTCTTTTGCACAAGGCAATTATTCTAAAAAACTGTTCCAAGCACAAAAATAAAAGCAAATGCTAATACAGCGTTATGCATTATATAAGATTTCCGTTTTAAAACAATGTATAGACCATAGTAGATAGTTTTTGAAAACAAAAAAAGATCATATTAGGACGAAATCCATCGAAAATGAAGCATAAAATAACAAACATAAATGAAAACATGATCACGAGCGATCTGTGGTCGAGAAAAGCAAAGGAAAGGGTGCCGCTGAATTTTTTAAGCTAAGAATGGTTTACCTGCATTTTCTGTAGGTAATGAAAAAATCTGTAGGTTAGGTTAATCTGGTAGGCCAATAACCACGCGTAGATCAGATTGGTCCTTTGTGATACCAGATGCAGTTCAGTTGCTAAGTCCATTATCATAACGTTTTTCCTTCGCCTGAAAACTTATGAAATCTGATGTTCGTAATTTTGCATTTTAGGCGACGATTTCCTTTCTGCCGACTTTTTTTTTTTTTTTTTTGTTGAACAATCTTTTGAGATTCTAACTTATTAAATCCCTTTCCTTACTGCACTTTCAAAGAGTTAATACTAAGGACTTAAAATAATATTTAATCCTCACTTCTTATCACACAACTCCGAGAATCTAGTCATAAGATACACTATGCGCAACATTAAATGAATATGACTGACAACCAAAAGGTAGTCACTATGCAAAAAACAGAAACAATTTGTTTTCTTTAGACGATAAACACACACATACAGATAACCCATTCATGTAGTATCCATCACTCATTTTTGTACCGCATTCAACTACTGTCACTCTACCCTCGTCTCGTCTGCGTTGCAAAAGTATTTGTCTCACCTGTCGACGCTGTACGGTATGCGCCCCTTGGCGTTGAGCAACTCAAATTAATTTCACTTTTTTCTAACTGTAAATAAGCAAATGCAAAATGCACTTCAGTGCAACAATTTTCGTATACTCAGTAGCAATAGCCAAATCTCTACGTAGATTACTTCAACTAGCTTCTCTCGTCAGCTGCACAGTGCTTTTAAATTGCTCTTCCATTTCCATCGCTTTTATTTTTCATTTTCTTTTTCGGTTTTAGTGTTTCTTTTGGCTTTGCAATTTGCATAGATAATAGTTTAATGTATACATTTTAACATTTTTGGTTGTTGTTGTTGTATACAAATACATTTTAGCGTAGTTTTGTAAACACTTGTCTATGCAAATGCCCTCAAATGCTGGTGCATGGCATATGAACTCATCTTTCGAGCTGTCGAAAAACGATTTGAATGCTTATGTTAAAGTTTACGGGAAAAAAAAAATATAAAAAAAAAATCGGCCCACTCCGGGATTAGCAGGGATAGTTTTCAAATTAATTGAAGTTTTCTTTAAGGAAACAAAAACAAATGGCGAACTTCTAAAAAAAAAAATTACGATTTTACTTAAAAAACCGATTATTTTATATAATTGATCGTGTTAAATTTTTTTCGCGTATTTTTTCGAAAAGTTCATTCAAAAACAAAAATTTCAAAAATAAGGTCCCCAAAAATCAATTTCTACAAAAGATATGGCTCTTTGAAAATAAAAAAAGCCATTTTTTAGCAAAATTCATAACTTTTTTGAAATTGGACAAAAAATTTTGAAAAAAAACTCAAAAATGTTTTTCAACGGGTAGAAAATGATGGATAAGTTTCAGCAAAATCTAAAGGGGTCGGGTTGAAAAATGGTCGATTTGATATAGAATACCCCATATGTACTATATATAAAAAGCTACTGATAATACCGTCGACCATAAAAGTTTGTAGTAAAATGGAAAAAAATTAGAAATTTAAAATTAAATATTACGATTTCTAAAATAACGCTGTTATGTATTATTTTTTAACATTTATTTGCTTTTTACTAGGGTTGCTAACAGAGTTCCTTGCTATAGTAAAGTATTTGGCAGTAAATCTGCTTCTCAATATGCAATGTATGCTCTATGATTGGTGCGGTTAGAATTGGATTTTTAGATGGTCCATCCATTGAGTCCAACTTTCGATGACCCGTTCGAAGGTCTGAATCGAAGCGGAATTATCCGCATAGGCTTAAGACTTTACATATCCCCACAGAAAAAAATCTAACGGTATGATATCACATGATCTTAAAAGTATATGCTCAACAAAGTGTTTTCTTAAAAAACCCATTAATTTTTGCAAGTGGTGCCTACTTGTTGAAACCAAATGTCGCCGAGATCACGTGCTTCAATTTCAGGCATCAAATAGTCGTTTATCATGGCGCGATAACGGTCACCATTGACTGTCCCCGCACAATGTAGTAGTAAAAAATATTGATGCCAGAAATATACCAGATTCGGTATTCAAATTTGGATTCAGTATCCAAAAGGATATGTATTTTCTAAGATGTTCTTAAAACTCCATTCTCAGGAACATTCGTTTTTATTTGGATTCTGATTAGGTCCGTCTTGCTCTTCTGATACATATGTTCGTTTTAAGTGAGGAAATTCGTATTCCAAACTGTTATTTTTCCTAGACAATTTAATGTTGCGCTGTTAAGTACATACATACTGACGAATAGAACACACACGCCATTTGTACATACCATATGTAAGGTTTTTTTTGAGTGTAGAGAGATTTTGGTTTCACTCCACTTATCTAAAAATGATGTTAATGATTTAATACAAACGCCTTGAAGGAATATGCTTTCATACACATGTTTGCAAGGTCTCTAAAGCATTTTTCATTACAGATTGAAAAATAATAGCCATCGTTATTATAAAGGTATACTAGTTGCGACATATTCCATAGTGTGTCCTACGTAATAGTCGTTGCTCTTATTATCTCGGTTCCGCTGCTTAGCTAGCACCGAATACATCGCCTTTAATTATACACAGAAATGATAGTTCTTTTTAATGATACCCATGGCCAATGCGGGACAAGTGCACAAGATATGCTCCATTGTTTCCCTGATGCCCTACCTTCGACATTTCCTGCAGTCTTCTCAATATTTCCGACCCATTCTGCGGGCGTGTGCCGACACCAGACAGTGACGAGTTACCATAGTACATATTCCCATCATGTTTCTACCGTCTCTTCTATCGAGTGCCAAAAGGAGTTTTGTATACTTCCGATCTACCGCTTTGTTCATGACTTTTACAGTTTTCGAATCTTGATTTTCTTTACAATACATGGGTTTCCCAATATTGATAACGTTTTTGGATATTAGGCGCACATCATTCTTGGCATATCGTCCACTATTTCATTGCTCTCGATACCTTTGTGGCCTGGCACCCGATAGAAGTATATTTGCTTACTTCTGGCAACACTTTTCCTGCTTCCCAAGACACTTCTGGCCGATATGCGATACGAGGTTACTGCCTTGATTTCTGCTTGACTGTCTACGTAGATGTTGAATGTTTACAGGTGCATTTGAGGCCAGCTCCGGGACTTTCGCAATAGCAAAGATATCAGCTTGAAATATACTTTAGTGAACCGGCAACTTAAAGGTTGCCTTATGCTTAACTCTGGACAATATCGCCCATTTTCAAGGCATCCGTACAGATGTTTAGAGTGTTGCATACCTTTATGCCAGGCATTTTTGTCTATGTTTACTTTGAACCAGTTGAAGGGCGTCATATAGTCGGTGTTGCCCAATCGTCATCTTCTGCAGCCAGTAGTCGTCCCACCGATTTTGCTGCACAATTTTAGGCGAACCTCCGAACTCTTTCCATCGGCTTCCGGTAGGTGGATTTCTGTACGCCTGTCCACCATACTACTGCACCGTAAAGCAGAATTGGTCTAACAATAAACCAATTACACCAGTGCATGTTGGAGAGAGGGAGCCCCCCGGTTAAGTCGAGCATCTCTGGATTTCCTCACGATTTCTTCCACGTTCTGCTTCCACAACAAACATCCAAAGTACTTGGTACGGTCCTTGAGAGAGAGGGAAGAGGAATAAAAGACATACTTTTTTTGAGAGATCATTGTAATAATGGTATATGCCACTTGCGGATCACTAAAAAGCCCGCCTCTAGGATACCATCGTACCTGGGACCACAATCGCATTTCTTCAGGGAGTCGTCCCTATATCTCGTCTTATGACTTACATGTCATTGTCTACGTCCAGGTACCGTTTGTTTTGTAACGGTAGCACGGTTTCTGTGTAATTTTTCAAGTTCTTGCAGTTTTCTTCGTATTGAAAGATGACAGGTATGAAGTTGTCCACAATCAGAGCACACACCAAAGTACGCAGCCTATTCTGGTATTTATGCAAGCGTTTACATTCGAAAAACGGATGTTCAGCGTCACCTTCGATCGCAATTTTGTCTGTACCAGACGGCTCTTCGACTTTTCATATCGTTCTGTAGAACCGCCCTTTTAAGTAAGCCTGTTGTCCATCTAGCATGGCACCTATACTCCCAACGAGTTTACCTTTATTTTCAAATTTATCGTTCTTTATTTCCTCTTTTCCTTACTGAGTCTGGCGATACTCTACTCCATAGAGTAAGATCTTCAGTGTGGTCGACGTCAAACATTTTCTTTTTCCCGGTTCAGTTTAAAAGTTAATTTGGGCACTTTTTTCATTGCAAGTTGGTCTTGTGTCCAGCAGTGTTAAAACTGTAGTCTAATCTTACACCCAGGAGGTTGACAGTTTTTTTAGTTTTGAATTTCTGTAGTTGTTTTCATCTCTACATACATACATTATAGTCGGAATACGTTTCTCTGTTAGCATTACCAGCTCGGACCAGAATCTCTTTATGTCTTGCTGTCTTCATAAACCGGGCGTGACATAATCTGATAAATATTTAACGCCTATATATAGTACGAACAACTCATTTTTGCCAATGTTGCATTTAGAAGCACAGTAGGCGTAATTAAAAAAACGCTTATTTTCTCTTACTATTATGTTAGTCACACATAAAATTTAATTAACTGCGGTCGCAAAGCCATCGAAAAGGAGTGGGATATATTTCTATCTATATATATTTCTATTTCCTAAGTCACCAAAAATATACTAAACAAAAATTATAATATCTATCATCAGAATAAGCTTTCCTACTTGCAAATCTAGAGCATGAAACAAAGTAATAAAATCGCAAGATAAATAAAAAATTTAAATAAAAACCCGTTTCGGTAAGTTAGCCAAGAAAAATGAAAACATTACGTACACTACGCTTTGGCAGGGATTTAAAAGTAATTTCGCTATCACATCGCCAAACGCCAGCCTGCAGACCGCAAGGGATCGGTGGTAGCTTGCGGCAAGTGCGTTGTCGACTGAAATTGCAGAGAAGCGAAGGCGAAAGTAGTGCTAGTGACTCGCAGCCATAAAACTTTGCTGGTGCGCCGTTAAAATTAGATTTTCCCCAACAGCCATACTAACTTTCTCAGGCCTCCACACACTTATAGACATACTTATGTGTGGGTGTCTGTGTGGCCTAGTCGCCACTGTAATTGCGCCCGCAAGCAACTGCCTTTTTATATGGTTTTCTTGAGTAGTGGCAAATTTTATGTTTTCCCAACAATATATAACATTAAGTACAATGTATGTATGTATTTATTTACTATATACAAGCAAATATAAATTGAAATGTCTCTATTTATGACAGCGTGAGTACGCACATAAACGGTGAAGTCTTATTTTTATGTGCTTATAAATGTTAGTGTTGGCAAGTGAGGCTTAATTTTGACGTATGTGGGCGCATGTGGGCATCAGTTATCTCAGAAATTTATATAAAAGTATCAGACTTATTTCTAATTAAACATTGCTATAACTAGATATGTAAGTTAGATAGTTTTCGTTTGTGAGAGACCAATGCCCAACGGCTTGTAGTCGGGTTAGATCTGAACTGAATTGTCATCTACAAATATGAACCATGTGGGGTCTATTCCCTTATCACTTAGTCTGAACAATATAGGGTTGGTATACCACTTGCTTGTATTGCCATGTGTATTACATACCTAATATAAAGAACAATTTCATATCATCCCAAAGTCTCCCTTGACAAATTTGGAAAATCATCTGTGTGGGTTCCTTTCCAGTCTGAGCTGCTCGATGTAATTATAAGGTTTCGAAGATACCTTACTTGGGCATACATAAGTATCATCAGTCTCAGAACCAAATGCATTTGGCTTTTTTAAATTCCAAGGTTAGCATAACTGTCATAGCTGCCTCTGTCAATACTGAAAATAAATAAAGCATCAAATACACATAACAGTATAAAATATATACTGTATGAATATACATAAAAAAACGTTGTTAAATAGGCTAGTAGCTTTTGTTGTTATTTTTCCATTTAACGAGCTCGTATTTTTGCGGCCACAAACGGGTAGAATTTATTTTTCAAGTTACTCATTTCAATATGATTCACTTTATGAGGCAATATTTATGTATTTAAATGAAACTGCACATACAAGAAAGTATCCAAAAAGCTATAAAATTAGTCACAACTACAGGTTTGGATATTTTAGCAAATTTCATTTTAAGTATTTATTTTTTAGTAAATACATACATATGTGTATATAAATTTTAGTAAAAATAAAATTCCAAACTTTAGTTTTCACAAAGGTGGTCTAACAGAATGTTAAACCTTTAGAGAATACTCGCATTTAAACTTTATGTTTATTTTATGCTCTATTTGGAGTGAAATTGAGTTCCAACAGGACTGCGTTTGGCCAAACACATCGAAAGTGACTTACCAAAAGCTGGGTGAGAGGTTCTTATGGATCCGACTCTCCATCCCTAGCCAAAGATGTCTATGGTGAATAAATTTGCTGCCAAAAAACTTGCCTCAATGGAAGCAGTTTTTTCAGTAGAGACGAGGATTTCTTTGAGAGAAGCACTATAAATTAGCTTTAAGTTTCAACAAATTATGGAGCAAAATGTTGCATAATAGGATGACTCCAACTATGCCAACTGAAACCTTCAATTTAATGCAAAAATTAACAAAAATTTCTTTTTGTCCAGCAAAAATTTGTTAACTTTTTGCGTTTTTTATATACTGATACCTACCATACAGTCCACTTTTAAATACTTAACTGAGCTTCGTCTACCTTTTTGATATCCGATTTGTTTAGTCGAGTTACGCAGAACTTTTCACATCGAACTCTACAACACAGAGGCTGCGTATATTCTAGGTTTATAAAATATTTTTTATATTATTTACTTATTACCCAAAAACTTGACAACCCTTCAGTTAGAAAATGTGATCCATTTCGAGGCTACCTACTTTTTTAAAGAAAAAAATGCAGAAACTTCAAATTTAATAGGGAATATTTATTATCACTCGAAAGAACATTATTTAGCATTTATTTTTTGAAGATTATCGCTTTCCAATATTGATCGCGGCTACGTCTCCGATGGTCCATCCGTTTAGTCCAATTTCCAATGACTTGTTGGAGCATTTCGACTGGTAACTGCCGAATGACCCACGTGATGTTTTGTTCCAAGGCTTGAATCGAAGCGGAATTGTCCGCATAGATTTTAGACCTTACATATTCCCAGAGAAAAAATTCTAACACTGTGATTAACTGCTCTCCGAAGTTTTCTCTCATTAAATTCATTGATTGATGAGCAGTGTGCGAAGTGGCGCCGTCTTGCTGAAGCAAAATTTCGTCAAAATCGCGAGATCGGTTCTCATGGCGCGATAACGGTCGCCATTAACGGTTATGTTCTCACCAGCATCATTTTCGAAGAAATATGGACCGATAATTCCACCGGCTCACAAACCACATCAAACCGTAGTTCTTCTGCATAAAATGACAGCATTTTGAATCTCTTCAACTCTTCATTCAAAATGGGGCAATTTTGCTTGTTTACACAGCCATTTAACCAGAAAGGGGCCTCATCGCTGTAAAAATTATACTTGAAGACGTATTGATCTCTTTTGAAGCTATTCAAGAGCCCATAGAGCAAAGCGATGTCGGTTGGAATGGTCGAGCTGCTTCAGTCCTTACACAAGCAATATTTTGTACGCTTTCAATTCAAGATCTCGACGTAAAATGTGCCAAGTCGCTTCAGACGTCAGTCCGAATTGCTGCGAACAGCGCCGAGTCGACTCTCCATGGTCTTCGTGCACAATCTCAGCTACGGCTGCTATAGTTTCTTCACTGCGTACTGGACGTGGTCTGTTCGGTCGAATAGTATCCAATAATGAATGTCACGTCTAAAGATAGGTGATGGTGTTGTGAATAGTACGCCCAGCAGGCCGATTATGTTGACCACAAGTTGAGCAAAGCGCGCGAAAAACATTCTTTACACAACATGAATTTTCATAATAAAGTTGAACGATTTTTATAAGTTGTTCAGGCGTAAGTCATTCCGTGATTTAATGCCAAACAATACTAAACAAAATTAACATGACAGTTTGACACGACTCTCACGTGATCTGTCAAAAGAAAGCTATTGAAAAAAGTACTACTAATTGGATCACCAGTCAAAATAGCTTAAAAGATTTTGATACAAAAAACACAAATCAATTATGACATATTATTTTATTTATTTCTAAAAACAACTGTAAATAACATAGCCAGAGACAGTAGTTTGACATGCACAAATCACATGACAAGTAATCGAGTGAACTGGTCAAGCAGCCAGCTGTAAAGAACGTATTATTATTGATATTATTTATTGCATTTAAATGCAAAAAAATTTTATATTTTCAACTTTATATGGGCAAATATATTAAGAGTTACCGGTGCCTATCGCACATTATATTTATTAATTTATTTATAGGTTATCTACGATTCATAAGTTAGTTGACAGTAGTGAAATTACATTCATTCATTACATTTTTAGTGGAACAACTTTTGGGCCAAAAATTTAAAAATAAAAAATATCTGAAAATACGTAAAATAGTAATAGTAGAGTTGAATAATTACTTTACTACATTTATTGCCATTTCAACTGAACTCGTAATCAGTGTTTTATTGTCAGTATTTTTATGTCAAATCAAGTTTTTCTTCTATTTCAAGGGTAGAAAAAGTGACTTATCAAATACTTGCACAATGAATTAGTAAAAAATTAAACAGTTCTGAATTATTAAAGCACAACTTTAAATAAAATATGTCGCATTCTTGTAATGTAATCGGAACGCTACAAATAAAATTAAAAAAAATTGGAAAAATCGCAAATAAAACTTCCAAAAATTGGAAAAATCCCCATTTTTCCAATTATATATTATGTTTCTGCATTCCACTCTACTTTTGTTATATATTTTTTTAATTTATTCCATTTGTTTTTTTTTTTTCATATTTTACCAATCACCAATTGACAATTTGTCGCGTTAACATAAAATATTTGTTTGAAAAATGGCATGCAAAGTAACTGCAACGCCAACTGACAAGCCGACAAGCTAGAAATTAAATGCAAATGTGTGCCATTTGGCTGCTAGTTTGCATAAGAAACACATTTTCGGTTTAATTAATTCAATTACTGCAGCGCACAATCGCATTGTAGCCGTTGACATTTTTACATTTGATTTTGCAGACTTTTTCGTGTCAATAGCCAGATAGAGATGGCAATTTTTTCCGAATCGGTGGTTGTCTGTTTTGGCTAAAAATCAATAAATATTTGTTTGCGCGCCCTTGCATACACACGTAAACACATACATCCATATATATGTTTGCATATATTTCCCAATAACTTTTGTATTTATGAGCTTACACATTGAAAATTCATGTTGATCTCGCATACCAATTTACGAGCTTTAATATTTTAGTGAAATTTTAACTTTCACAAGAAAGCGCTCAGTCAATTGCCAGCCATATAGCTACGTTCATTTACATTCTTTCTCGTCACTTTGCATTTTATTTACTTATTAAATAACAAGTAGATATGTATACGTACAACTATGGGGAGAGGTTTTCGATAGAGTACTATAAAAGTAGACCGATGGGGACAGCAAAAGCTGTTTCCTGCTCTTTTGACATTACTCTTCGGTAAGGTTTACCATTTTATCATGGAAAGATGTACGATCCAGCAACAAGACGAAATTATTAAATTTTACTACCGAAATTCGAAGTCAGTGCTTTCAATTTTCTCATATAAAGAAATACAAAGTTTTATAGAATATGAACTGCATTCCGAAAAACCATAATAGCAAATTTAGCTGACCGGCGGATAGTATGCTCCAGAAAAAACAATGCTTTTGTATTCTCTTCGAAAAAAAAAAAAACAGAGCTGAAATTCAATATCAGCGAGATAACCTTTCGACGTCAAATCATGCATGAAAATGCGCGAAAAGGTGTCTTCACTTAAGGGGTTTCATGGGTTTCTTCGGGTAAAACACAGTATGTTTTTCAATATTTTTTTTCTCACATAAAAAAATCAAATATTGTAGTCGAATTTTTTATTGTTACAAACCTACACTATTAACAAAGAAATTCTGAAATTCCGCGTTGTCAGGATAACTCATTGCAGGATTATCTATAGTGAAAAAATACGTGTTTTAGTTAAAACCTTAACTTAAAGCTTGGACGAAGGAAAAAAATGAAAAAAAAAATCAGTGAAATTTTAAATGGTTGTAATTGAAGAAAAATCCTTCGTTCAAGTCTTTAAGAAATGTATCTCAAAATATTTAAAATTTCAGTAAGATTGGCTGAGTAGGTCTCGAGATTGCCAACCGACTTGAAGAACAGAATTTCGAGAAAACGCTTTTAAAGACGGTGCACTTAGCTTAGCTAGCCTCGAGCGCACAAGTTCTCAAGGCAGTATCTACTATTCGGATCAACTTGAAAAATTGTAGAATTTAATAAGACAATAAAAAAATTCCATTCTTTTACACCCATAAGCCCATGAAAGACCTTAACCGAAGACATATTAAAACCCTTTTGTAGTTTGTCAAAAACGATTTGTACTAGACAATAGAAAAACTGGCGTAATATCCTTTGGATAGATGAGTACAAAGTTGACTTTTTTGGTGGAGCAGATTTTAGACATAATATCTATTGACACCTAAACATGGAGTATATTCCAAATTGCTTTTGGTATGGCGGTGTGGACCCAATACATATGATCATAGGTATCAAAATGCGTTCGTGAGAATATTAAGAAATGGATATTCCAGTTAAATAATGATCGAAAACACGCCTACAAAGTGGCACAAGCAAGAAAGTTTAATTTAATGTCATGAACAGCTTAATTCCGGAGCTGAATCGTATTGAAAACATGTGAGATAACATAAAACGTTATATCTCAAAGCAATCCCCGTTTTCAAAGCCGCACCTTAAGCAGGTTGTTCGAAAGGCATGGACACAGTTACCCGTTAAGCGTTGCAAGAAGTTTATGCCCGAATTTGTAATATTCAATAAATATTTTCAAATAATATTTGTTAACATTATTACTTCACTGAACACCACAATTTACCTTTAATTTCATTTATTCATCCAAACTTGAAAAATATTGCAAAAATTATGTAAAAAGAATAAGAATTGATAATTTGAATATATGTATGTATATTCTATAAACTATTAAACTACTTTTGAAATAATTTGCCGTTTATTACGCCTCAGTGCTGTTGGATATACCTTTTGAGCAATGCGCCTAAAGGTAGGCAACATTTCTTATACGTTGTTTATTTGCGCTCTCAGCGACTTTTTTGTCCAGAATTGAACTTATTTCGCATTTTATCGATTGACAGTTCTGGATATTTTTTTTTAATTATATAAAATTTTAAGATTCTTATAAGTTAAATTACTTTATTAAACTGTAAAAAGACACTTTATTTACAGAATACATTGATTTGGAACTTACTTTATTATGAAAAAAATAGCTTTTCATTTGCTTGTATAATTTAATATTTTTAGAAATTCTTCGATAAAACCTATGAATATACTGAGTTTCCTCCGAATTTACAATATGCAGCTATTAATATGCGATATTTATAGTTCTTATAAATGATTGAATAATAATATTAAATTAAAAGCAAAACTGAAAATACAACTTTCCACGGGAAATCCATTAGATTTGGTGTAGGCATATATGTTTGAAAACACATAGCAATTTTTTATGTATTTTATTTTTTCTATTCTCATCGTTGTCATTGGAGCGCTTTTCAAACATTTTCTCCATGGTTGAATAAATTATTTCAATTCAAATTGATATGCGTAAATTAATAAGCGCGCTTGTACAATTGTCGATTATTTTTCATGTGCTTTAATACCATTTTTAATCATGTTCTCACATACGTGTATTAATTTTGTATTAAAATTTTTATTATTGCTGTTATAGCGAAATATTTTTAAAATAATTTGGGAGGATGCTGCCGGCCTGACAGTCTTTGGTCGTGTAAAAACCTGGGTATGTTCCAGTTATGTGGAGCCGACTACTTTACCTGAAATTTCTTTCGAAATTGCTGTCGAGTCTTAATTTAAAAAAAAATTTAATTTAAAAAAAGGGAAAAATTGAAAAAAAATTACTTTTTTGTTTTGCCTTAAAGGAAACAAATAAGCAGATTTTGGTTTTTATAAGGTCCTTTTTTTTAGGACATTAAAATAAAATATTAAATTATTTTAATATTTCTTTCTTGTTCATATGTTGTAGGGCAGAGGTCGTACTCTTTAGTTAAGTTACTGGTGATTACCAACACTTTCTGTTTAGTTATCAGACGCAAGAACAAACAACGCAGATGGTCTTCCGTCCCTTAAACATAGCACATACAATTGAACTTGCGAAAACATGGATATTCCAGATTCAAACCCTAAGTTTTAAAAGATTGACCTTGTGATGTGTTAATTTGTTTGATTATTGTCACACAAATCACATTGTTCATCAATTTACTTACCACCAAACGCATTCAAGGTGTTTAAATATTCAATTGATTAGTTTGTGGCTTCATCTTCTTTCATTTCTTAGCCAATAGATTTGAATTCATGCATTAATCCAATGACCTCATTCTTATAACGTACATAGTTTAAGTCGTCTAACTCCTTATTCTTACCCACTAAAACTGGTCGTTCAGTCAAAACTTCATAACTTTTGACTTGGTTAGTAATGATTCTTGTGAATACTTTGTTGATAAATTCGTCTTTCGATGAGACAAAGTACAAAGACAAAGGCAGAAATTATTGAGGATTGAAATCATTTCGCTCGAATCTTCAACAGGTATTCAACCATTACCGACAGCCAACAATTTCTCTGAGAAATATTCAACAGATTTATTATTAAGCAATACAATCATTTCATTTCACGACTTGGCGCTGGCATTCCTAATCTGACTAATAACCTATTCCACACAACGTAACACTTGTCTTCGATCAAGAGTAAAGCCCTATTATATATCTCTATATTCATCTCAAGATCGTCATTTCTGAAGCTGATAGGAATTTGATGTAAAAGATTTTCTGCAGTCGAGCCAAGCTGACGTGGCGCTTTTAACGGCCAATTTCTTGTTATTCTACAGTCCTTTCATTGGCAATATTTCGTATCCATCTTACATTACGGCATTGTCGGGAAAGATTCAATCGTCTTAGTCGCGGCATTGTAATGATTATTCTGTCAAATTACCTACATATGTCCGTCCCCTGGTTCTAAGCTACCTTACCACCGATTTTTAGCCAAATTGGCAGCCGTTCTTGAATTATAAACAGTGTAACTAATACGACTTTTTTTTATATATACAATATAAATTTAGTTTCAAATGATTTCAGCAGATCGGCGTAATTGCGTTACTTCATTTGGGTCGAACTTTTGGTGGTTGAAACAAGTAAAGAAGTGTAGTCAAACAAAATCCTACACTGACTGATCACAGACTATACAGTAGTTTGACTACATAGTACATATTGTAGGTCACGTGATTTCAGGTTGTCTGAGTACACAACAAAATATTGAACACTCTCTATAATAAAAATTTATATTAAAAACGAACTTGAGCTTACTTTCCTTTGATTAATAGTACATTCGTTAATAAATATTAATTTACTTAATAATTTATGGAAAAAAAGTTTTCATTTTGTTAGATAATCCCTCAAAAGGCACAGTTAAATTTTCAAATTATTCAAGGTTAAAAGTTAATTTTTTATAGACATTCCATAATTCCTAAACTACTTTTTCAAAAACTTTATACACTACTAAGCAAAATAACTACGAGGAGAGTAGCACTAAGTTGAAAGCAATAACACATAATCGCATATAAATTTATATAAAATATACTTCAATATCCCTACTACTACAATGTTTGCGTACGCCAACAATAGGCGCACAAATATTTACTTTATAGTAAACTATAGCGAGCAACAACAGACGAGCACGCTAATTAACTTAACATATGTAAATATAATGGAGATATTTTCCACAAATACATATACATATGTATATGCACATACACTATGCTGCCCGTTATTTTTCAAGTTGATTTTTTTTTTTTTGTGGACGCCCACGGATGTTTCAGGTTTTGCCTTAAAAAACTTGATTCAGTGTAAATAAAGTAAGCTTAAAGTTTTGAAAAAATTGTTTCAAATAAGGAAACATACAACTTAAGTTATTAAAAAACTTAACAAGAAAAAAATTACCAAAAAAAGAAATATTATTATATGCTAATGTAAAATTTAACACTCTACAAAAAAGCTCTTAACGTTTTTTTCATTTAAATATTCCTTTCAAAGTTATTTGCAGTTAAATTAATGCATCAAATGTACTGAGCATTTACAGATCACCTCGACGTATGAGCAACTTAGGATTTACTATGTAAGGTACTTGCATGAATGCTCAGTGCATTTAAAGCTTAACTGTGCCTGTGTATAGCATTTAATGGCATGTATTAATGGAAAAATTAATAGCTTTTTTGTAGAGCGCTAAATTTTATATTAAAATATACTCTATTTTATAGTTGCGAATTTACATTTTAATGCAAAATATCAAAAAGTCGCATGCTATATATATAAATTTATCGCATGGTATAAATATTCAAATATTTACACTGAATCAGGTCTTTTAGTTAACAATAATTAAGCTTTATGACTCGTTTACAAAAACAAATCAGCTTGCGAAATAACGCACACCCTAATATACATATACATATGTACATGCTATTAAATTTGCTGCGTACTTAAACACTCCACTGATTTTACATAATGAGTTTTCAATTTAAAGTATTTTAATTTAATTACAATCACCTTAACGCAATTTGCTATAATTTAACTTAATTTGCTTTAATTTTATTTCATTTCCTTAAATTAAATGATTTGTGTGTATGTGTGTTTTTGTATATTTTCACATAAATGATTTTTCATTTAGTTAAATAATTTACAAATTGCAAATGAGAATGACGAAGGTGAGCCCGAGGCGTTGAATCTTATCACTACAGCTGCAATAAGCGCTCTCAAAGCAATTGATAGCACTCAATCAATTAATGATGTGGTTCCAACAACTAATATAAATAAAAGCATGCATAGAATGAGTGATGTAAATGACATTGTCGAATCTAGTACTATTGAATATCATGCAAATACAATAACAACAACAGCTGTGATATATACGCTACCCACACCTGCGCAGCCATCATTGGCGGCGAACTCAAGTCCGGGTAATCCGCAGCCCACTGCAGCGCCACAAACCGACACTAGCACAAATCAAGCACAGAATGAGAGCTTTGTTTGAAAACTGAATTAAAATTTCTTTACAAATTTTTAAATTTTCATTTAGTGTAATGTATTTATATATTTTAACAAATTTCATAATTAATTATACACATTGTGATTTGTAAAATATTAACCGCTTTTAATTTGAGTAATAAAAAAGGCAGGTCTGCTTATAAATAATATAAAATATATATAATATATAAATATTAGTTTCTTACTGAATTTTGTGGAATATTTGTGGTTTTAATTTAGACGTTTTTTATTTCGATTTTTTTTTTTTTTCATTTTACTCTTCTGTATGTTAATATTTGTATGTGTGAATGTTAAAGAGCTGCATAAATGCAAATGAAATTTTAATAACATATGCATGTGGGATGAGATTTACTTTATTTTACTTGATTTACTATTTTTTTGGCTTTATAAGGATAATTATTTCATTATTAATTATTTCCGTGAATTTTATATTTTTATTAAAGTTTTTTTAGTTTCTCTAACGTAGAGTTTTAATTGAAGCGTAAATTTAATGATTCAATATGAAACAAAATATTATCAGGAGTATAATATGTCACTATACAAATTATCTTTAAATAAAAACTTGAAAACCCTGTTAACTTCCGTTGTACCGAAGCTGCAATAACATACACAAATACAAAAGATTTCTTACAAGAACCATAGTAACACAATCTGTTAAATTTCTTTATAGTTTGTTTCATTGCCTTACGCAAAAATACATGTAAAATTTCGTAAAGATATCTCTTTAAATGAAAAAGTTCTTCATACAATCACCTCATTCAATTCGTTCGTCAGCTATACGAGTACACGTTATAGTGATCACATATTGAACGTTTCGACAAAGGAACAGTTTCTTGGTGAGAAAAGGACGGATGTAAAATATCAGATCGATATCTCAAAAACTGAGGAACTGTATATACGAAAACATTGTGTCTAAAAAGTAGGAGGAAATTGTAATTTAAATTCCCCAGGTAAATGATATATCAAAAAATTTAGTTTGATAAGTTGGTAGGACTGTCCTCAATTACTATGCCATACTACTGTGCCCAAAAAATAAGGTGACATTGTATTTATTTCGAAAATTCTTTATTATTCATCCAAATCAATTTTATCCTCTTCAAAGTAATCCCCTCCCGATGCAATGCACTTATGCCAACGGATTTTCTAATCTTCGAAACACCGGTTGTAGTCACTTTCTGAGATGGCCTTCAGTTCCGTCTTCGCTGCGCCTTAAATCTCCTCTATCGTATAAAAACAGTGTCCTCGGAGCGGTCTTTTGAGCTTGGTGAACAGCCAGAAGTCGCACGGCGCCAGATCAGGTGAATACGGTGGTTGCGGAAGGATATGCGTTGAGTTTTTGGCGAAGTAATCACGAATTACGAGGGCAGTATGGGATGGTGCATTATCGTGATGTAAAAACCAAGAATTGTCCTTCCACAATTCCGGCCTTTTTAGGCGGATACTGTTACGCAAACGGCGTATGACGTTCAAATAATATTTTTTGTTGACAGTTTGACCGGTTGGAAGGAATTAATAATGCACAACACCACGATAATCGAAGAAAACAGTCAACATGACCTTGATATTTGAGCGACTTTGGCGCGATTTTTTTAGTCTCGGCTCTCTTTTGGCACAATATTCGCTCGATTGATCGGTTGTTTCGGGGTCGCAAGCACAGATCCAAGTCTCATCGCCAGGTGTAATGCGTTTCATGACACCCTGGTAGTCGGAAAGCATCATTTCACACACTTCAACGCGACGCCTTTTTTTCCAAAAAATTCAATGATTCGATACCAGTCGAGATTTGACCCGCTTGAAGCCCAAAACATCCTTCAAAATGGTATTGGCTGAACCTTTCGATATGCCAACTTCATCAGCAAGGTCTGTAATTGTTAATCGACGGTTTTTCAACACCAAATCTTTGATTTGTTGAACGTGAGCTTCGTCGGTTGAGGTTGATGGTCGTCCTGGACGCTCTTCGTCTTCGACAGGTTCACAGCCGGCTTGGAACTGACTATACCACTTGTAAACATTTTTTTTAGACATAGCCTCATCACCAAAGGCTTTCTGGACCATCTTCAATGTATACGCAGCAGAAAATTGGTTCCGTAAACAAAATTTAATGCAAATTCTTTGCTCAACAATTTCGAGATCGCAAAAAACGAAAAACTCACTTTTAGCAGCTCACAAAACGACACGCATCTCAAACACTAATGAATATTTGGACATGAAATTTGACAAAAATGTGACTGACAACGTAAAAAAACACAAAAAAACAAAATTCTCCAACAGTAGTATATGAGCGCGATCCGTTAACCAGGTTGTTTACAACATACCACCCATTAACCACCGTGTTCAAAAAAATTTTTTCCCCGAACTGAAATTCTCGCACTGTAGACCAATTTCAGTTGATCGAAGAGTTAAAAAAAAATTCGGATAGGAGCTAAAAGCCATCCCAAAAAGTGCTTATTCTGTTGCTGCTGTTCGAAGACTGGGAAAATCGTTGGCATAAATGTAAAACATTCGGTGAAGATTACTTTGAAGAAGACAAAATAAATATTGATGCATAATTAAATATTTTGCGCTTTGCTTACAATTTCCGTTCACTTGTTTGTCACAATGTATTCACAAACGGACAAACGAAGATAGCTAAATCGACAGGGCTATGATCATTTATATACATATATACTTTAGAGAGTCTCAGACGTGACAAACTAAATACAAACCCATGGTATAATTCAATTTGTTTGGTGTTATAAAAAAGTTATCTGCTAATTACTGTAGTATATGATTTAAATTTAAGTTGTAGAAGGGGTTTTTAACTTAACCTCAATACTTTTGTGAAACATAACCTCAATATTTTTACCAACTCAAGTTTCATTTTAGTTGTGCCTACTTTATTCCAGAGTCAAACCCATAATTGTTTAACATTATGTTTTCCTAATAAAACAATAAAATATAAGTGTCTTATCGGACATTAGAAGGAGAGAAAAATCGATATATTCCCTAGTACCTTAACTTTTTCCTATACGATATATTTTGACAACTTTCTTTGAACAGAGTAAGCTAAAATTGCTTTATCCAAAGGTTTATACCTTTTGCAAATGCACAAAACCGATTAGTACCGCTTCTTTGCTCGCTGTTTCTTCAAAAAGACCAAACTTTCAATAACCTCTAGTAATAAACGGCATATGCCTAATGAATTTTTTTATTAAAACTGTCGTTTCCTATAAACTACCAACGCTCTTAACTTAATAGTATTGCAAACATCTTCCAGAAGCTCATCTATGAAACAAGATGCAGACTCTGAAAAATGTCCCCGCTAATCGTCACATCACTAGATCAATAGACTTAAGAAAAACATTAAAAGATTTAATCCAAATTAAGCAGAAAGTACTTAGAAATCTATGAATTTAAATAACTTGCGCAGAAAATAGTGCTTCTAGTATATATAGAATATCTATCGAAATTAGCGAATTAGTAAATTCACATATCTTGGTACCTGCTCGACCGATCATTCAAATTCGAAACATGGCATTATTTTAATATTCCGATGTCAAATTGCGAAGAAGATCGAAATTGGACTACGCACACGCCTGCTTTCCATATAACAAAAATCGAATTTTTCTTGATTCTTTCACTTTTCTGTATACAAATCAAGAAACAATTAATATAGAGAGATAAAACTTTGCATCTATAGTGCTTTTGAAGTATGTCATCTTTTAACCAAAAATTGCCCAAATCGAACCGAAACTGTTTCAAGCTCCTAGGCACCGAATATGTGCACCCCGGTACCTATAGTTAACTTTTGACAGAAAGTATCGGTCAACGTATGCGATATGTAATTGAAATTTATAGAGAATCTTTTGCTGATAGTAGTATGTCTGTGTGCTACAAATGGGTTGAATCGGGTCTATACTTTCCGTAGCCCCCACACATGTAATATAAAGATTTTCGAACTTCCGATTGACTTTACACCGAATACATCAGCCAATATGTGAGTTATCTTTATAAAAATGTGAGAACGTGTTTAACTCATAACAGTGTATCTTTGTACCATATAACCCATGCCCCTACGAGTATAACTAATATCAGGATATTCGAACATCCGGCTGACTCTACTGCATATGATCGATGCTTGTATGTGAGAACCTTTATGAAGTCATAGGGAGCATTTTATTAGTCTGAGGCCTTTTAACTGCTTGAATTCCGAACCTCTGGTAGACGTTTCCACCTTATGGTATTTCCTTGGCTTTGGTCCTGGCAAGTTGCAAAAGTATGAAATGTTCTCTTGCGCCGAACATAACCCTTTCTTATTTGTCAGATGTTGTTTTGAAATTCGCAACCGTGATTTTCTCTCTAAGAAGCTGTTCATTTGTTGAAATGACCAATATCAGACCACTATAACACATGGCTGGCATACAAACTGATCGTTTTGAACAAAGTGATTATATGGGAAACTTTTTCATTTGATGAGATAGCTTCACGGACTGTTGAACAGCGCAACGGTAAAATATCTGACGAAATTGTTCTGATCGGATCACCATAGCATTTACTTGCCATACAAACTAACCCAACATAAGGAAGTTGCTGTAAGAAATATTTTGTATATGTGACAGATGTTGTAGCTGCGGTGGTACCGATGACAACGCTTTTTTATCGATTTTAAGTGTGATTAAAAATAAATATCGAGATGACTTTTTTGTTAAAAATTTACCAACTAAACCAAGATAAACACATAAAAAGTTTAAAAAAATAATTTTTATTTATTTTTCTGTGCTGTTTTATTATTATTTTATTTAAAAAACATGCAGAATTTGTTATTTTTCAACATTTATATTATATGTATGACTGTTGCTCCTTGCATGAATGCACTCATGTCGTCTTGCAAAGCATTATATTAAATCAATTTCGCAATATGAACGACAACATTTTTTTAAGGAAAAAGTATATTTGCAAATACAAACAAATGTATACATACATATGCATACTTGCATACGAAGATATTTATTGCGGTACACCCTGTATGCATCCTTTAAAGCATCCTTCAACGCCTTTAAGAATTTTTATACATAAATATTTTCATTTTAATTCTCTTTTGACAACAAGCAAGTGATGTTAGTTATATGTGTGTGTATAATATGTGAATTTCCTCTCAAATTTTAAATTGAAAATTTTCCTTAATAAACACAAACATACATATGTATACACATGTATTCGTATTCAATGAATTTATAGTAATTTTTCACTCTTCTCTATCTTACTATCTTCCTCTATTAGCTAAAATAGTTACGTATATGCATTTAGACTACATATATATACGTATAATACGTCATTTATATAGATATATATATGATGATAAAATAATATAATATGTACATATTCATCCACTTATATAGTTGCATACATACCAATATACATACATATATAAGTAATATATAAATATATATAGAAATAAAATGGTATAGATAAATTGTTAAGCTATTTACGAATTGTTTAGTATAAAATTATAATTAGAAACAAATCAAACATATAAATATGAATATGAACATAATTACACATTGCGCAAAAGCAAACTATAAATAGCTAAACAAGATAAACGGCAAGAAAAGAAGCTAAAATTTAACATTATAGTGTGAATTAATTAAAATAAATGAAATTTATAATTATTTAAAAGCAAGAAAAAAAATTTATATCGAATAAATCGATTTCATTGTGAATGTGTGTTGGTTTCTTTTCATTACTTCATGCATTACTTAATTCACTCATACCTTTCATACTCTTAACTATACATAACGGCTAATGATTATAGTGCTGCTGCTGATGATGATGTTGATGATGATGCTGATGATTTTTAGTCGGTGCATCACTTCGTTTGTTTCGTGTTCATGTGATTTATGCGATTGTATGTCGTTTTCATTTTGCTAAATACTTCCTAAGTGTACAGATAAATCGCTGGGGTCTTTACTTTTATCGAACTTGATAAAGCAAGACGCCACTTTATAAACAAAGAAATACGCTATTCATGCATTATAGAGCTTAATATTAAACAGTTTTCATATATTATATGTGTATACTTTATTTAAAATAGTTCAATTTTATGATTTTTTAATTAAATATTTGTTTTTATATATATTAACACCAAAAACATTTAGTCGATTAGCGTGTTGATTTTCACACCAAACATACCCACAGTCCACTTCTTAATAAGATTAATAAAAATCGAAATTACAAATTAAAAACAAAAAAGATTTAACAATATTAAAAATTAATTTAAAAAATTAAAACAAATATTAAAAGAAATTTAAAAAAACATTAAAAAAAAGCTAAAAGTGATATTAGAAATAAAATCCAAAAAGAAAATTAAAATCTAAATTTTAAAAATAAAAAACCAGAGAAATGATATTAAAAAAAATGTTAATGTTTATAGCCTGAAAAAAGATAAATTAAAAACAAATAAAATAAAAAATAAATTAAAATACTCTTAAAAATAAAAATAAAAACTAAAAATTAAAATTAAAAAGAGATGAAAATTTTATTTTTTTTTATTAAAAATAAAAAAGAAAATGTAAATAACACTGTGGAACATTTTTGGGATTATTGTCTGGGGGGTGAGAAATTCCAAGTCAGGGTGATGGTACTAGGTCAGTATAGTAAAACCCTCAAAAATATTGGCGTTCGTATGTGTCAGTTTTTTGTCATGACCTTTTAAATTTTTTAAAACAATAAATCTTTAAAAACAAATAAAAATTGTAATTCTTAATTTTTCTAAATTTTTTTCATCAAAATCGGGCAAGTGGTTCACGAGTTATGTTAAACTACGTTTTTGCCAAAATGTTACAACTGAGAGAAAAAACATCAATTTAGGGAAAAATTTAAAAGGTCATAAAAAAAAAATGACACATACGAACGCCAAACCCTTTGAGGGTTTTACTATACTGATCTGGTACCATCACCCTGACTTGGAATTTCTCACCGCCCAGATTAGCTGTTGTACTGTGTAATGATAGTAGCAATAGTTAAATAAAAACCAAAAATTAAATATTGATAGTAAAAACAAAGTTTTAAAATAATCTGAAAATTTTAAAAATTTTATAAAAGAATACAAAAATTTTAATACTTTTCTAGGTATAAACCACAAAAATAAAATTTTAAAAATTTAATATTTAAAATTCTAACGATAGAACAATAATTGATAAGCATATAAAACAAAAACTACATACATAAAAAATAAGACCCCTACAAATAGAATAAATATATAATAATAATATAAAATCGACAATTAAAAATTATAAACCCCTTAGTAAAACTGTAATTAGAATATAAAACAACAAAAATATATTGCAACAAGTTGACGAAGACTAAGTTCGTACTTAGCCGAACATTGGAGAGCACTACAAATTTTATCTTTTAGATATGTAAAATGACTTGAGATGTCTGTCCTTCTATTACCATTCAATTCTACAACTACACCATATCAAAGCGGGATACTACAAATCAAAATTGTGATTGTATGGGAGTTAGTGACAGATAAACTCAATTAATCTAATGGTTGACTATAACATTCATATCTACAAAATATGCAGGATAATAAAGTTAAGAAGAAAGATCAATGCTGTATACGAAGTTGCATTATTGTGGTGCGAAAACCAAGGGTTTTAGCCCTTAATTTTTGACCTGCTCAGCTACGGCTCATCTTTCCCACGATACTTTATCGATTTATCGTTTGTCTAGTCAATGAAAATGATTCCATGCACACCCAAATTTGCAGACGACACAACCTTGCCAGCCAACTGTTTCGTCGTTTTTCCAAGCTTTGTAGCGTATTTATCGAAGGCAGGATGCAAAAATTTGGATTTATTACGCTTAAAACATCCCCAAATACTGCTCCGAATCAACAACTCGTCGTTGTTTTTAGTCAAAAGTAAACTCGCGCAGCATCCACTTTGCACATAGCTTTCTCATACCCAAATATTCGTGAATGATTTGATGTACACGTTCAGTTTATATCTTTAGAGTGTCTGCTATCTTGAATAACTTCACTTTAGCCATCCACAATTATTTCATAAACTTTTTTGATGCTTTCGATTGAGGTGTCAATTTCACCAAGTCTAAACTTAGCATACCAATTCTTGACGGTTGATTTTCCTGGTGCAGTGTCAGAAATTTCAAAAAGCTACGTTTCATCAATACACGAGATTTTTTTGTCCATTTTTTTACCATAACAAAAGCTGCTTCATTCAAAATGATATAATTCACAAACTAAATATCCCACAGCTGTCATAAAATTATGTGGATATAATTCAGTCAGTAGTGCCATCTATGTGTCAGAGGACTTTTCAATGGACACGTTATATTCATAGAAACAAAATATTGATTGTATGTGCAAATATTTTCTACGTTGAAAAAATATTTTTCGATTAGAAAAAGCACTTAATTAAAAAATATTAAATCTTATTCCAGCTATATCAATCAATGGGATATTTACCTTATGTTTGCTTGGTTGCGAACAAATTTAATTTATATTTTGTATGACAAAAAGCCACAAAAAAATATCTCCGCCCTCTTCATATTGGATATTTGAACCTTAAATGCACCAATTTAGCATTTTCGCTCTCTACCATAGATCTTAAATAAAAAATTCCAATTAAAATAAAAATATTTTAAAAACAAGTTTGAAATCATAATTTATAAAAAAATATTTACCATATCTAAATAATATGTATTTGCTTAAACTAACTTTTAAATCTCTACTGTTATATGAAAACATAAACATATTTAGAAAAGCAAACTCAGCCATAAATACCAAAAAAAAAAACATGAAAAGCAATTATCGACTTAAATAAACAACATTTATATCACATATCCAATCAAATTGAAAAAAATAGCAAAAATACATACATAAATATAAACAAGTACACGAAAACTTACCTGAACACTATGAATAAGTGCACCTACACAGATACAAATGAAAATTATTGAATTGCTGAATATTGCACTTTTTGCGGCCGAAATATGCACAAAATTTTTACAAGAGGCCGGTTATGAGCATTTGATCGCTTCTTGATAAAAAAAAAAACTTATTTCCGTAGTAAAGATATTGCAAAAACGCCAAAAAAATATTTACGGTATATTACAACTATATTTCAAAAGAATGGAAAAAAATTATGTATAATATTTAATGAGCTATATAAAACATACCAAAATGCAAAATAACGTAACATTACTTTTCAAAAGTTTACAGGCGAAGGAAAAACAATATAATAGAAACCACTCAAATTGGAAAAAAATTGGACTTTGGTTATAAAACGGTTATATATTGGTAATTATATCTGACAGCGGTTTTAGATATATATATATATATTTTTTTTTTTTGATGATACGCTGTTTTGCATTTTAGGTAACGATGTATGTGTACACAAGCTATAACACACAAATGCCTTTTTTGCTGCCTGCTGTTATTTGCTTTATTCCTTTTTTCACTTTAAAACTTAATTACTTGCATGCTTATTAAGGTGATTCAAAAAAAATTTTTTTTCGTTTGGTACTCGGAAAAATAGGTTCCTAGACAACTCTAAGAAAGCCTCTCCAAGCATGAGTTCTTAATTGTAACGTGAAGGTCCTCATTCTTCCAGTTTTCTATTTTTTCTTATTATCAGATAGTAACATTTATATCTCGCTTCCAACTACTTAAAAAAAATACCTTGCTCCTTTGATTTTGTAGGAAATTGAATGTTCTACAAGATATGTCTCCACGATTTTTTCGTAAACCCAACCGTTTAAAAGATATTAACAGTTAAAGTATGATTATTTTTGGGAAAATTTTTTATTTCTTAAGATTTTTATAACTCAATGAAAAAAATCATTATGAATGATGAAACTCATAGGTTTTTGGAGAAGCTTTCTTAGAGGTGTCCAGGAACCTATTTTTTTACCAAACGAAAAAAAAATTTTTTTTTGAATCACCCTAATGTTTACTTATTAAGCTATTTTATTCATTATTTACTGCATGTATACCATTTTACTTTGCTTGGCTTGCTGCTTTGATTATTCGTAGAAAATATTGGAATAGCAAATAAGCAAGAAATTACTGCATGTTAATTTTTAATAATATTAGTTTTAATTATTTAATATTTTTTAATAAACCACATAACCTCATAAAACTATTTCCAATACCAAGAAAATGTTGTAAGTCAGAAATAGAAATTTCGTTAATTAATTTTATATTTTACACCTCATTGAAATTATTTAAACGCTTGCTATTTTGTCTATATTTTATTTATGTGAGTTCTTTGTTCGAATCGTCAATTTTTAAGTTCGATTACGCTTCGAAATTTTAAGAATCGTAGGTTTATGCTGTATAACAACTATTAAGACTTTTTTCTTAGTGCAAATATTAAGTAACTTGGTTGGAAATATTTTAAACCGTCAACTATTGGATAATATTGACATTGCTATTATTGAAAATATTATTTAATGAAAGTTAAAAAAAATGATTTTAAAATGAGCTGATAATTATCGTAATATAAAATTTTACAAATCTCAAGCAAAATCTTAATTAATTTCAACAATTTAACCCTTAAGAATACTGAATATATATCAAACATCCAAACAAACTCTTAATTCTCCCTTAAGTGTACCCTTAAATAATCTCAATTTGTCACAAAGTCTCCAAGCGATCTCTTATTTCGACAATTAAGAAACTTTCACCAATTTCGACTTAAATTATTGAATTTATAACAAAACACCCAACCAATTAAGGGATGGACAATTAAGCGAATTTAAGCTACTGACTCTTAAATGTTCTCAATTTATTACAAATTCTCCAAGCGAATTCTTAATTGGACCATTAAGTGAATTTCCAGTAGGAGAATTTCGTCAATTCTCCCTCAAATATTGTCAATTTATCACAAATTCTCCAATTCTTAATTAGACAGTTAAGCGAATTTCAGCATTTATTCTTAAATGTTCTCAATTTATTATAAAATCTAGCAAACAACCAAGCACCAAATTAATGCTTAATTAAAGAAAAGTTGGCATTGACTACATTTAAAGAAGTTCTCGATGAATACGTATATAAATGAAATAATATATTTAAAACATATTAACATATTTTACTATGATATATTGCTGCAAGAAGCAATACCTACTATACATACTAACTCTTTTAGCTCTAAATAATTCTAAAGTCAGCATGATCTTCCTTTGTACAATAGCATAATGCAATCAAAACTTTATTGATGATATTCCATTACATTTATATGAAACTTTTCACAACTATCAAATACTAATTGTTTAAGCTGAACGAAATTTATTATAACCTAAACAGGCTATCTTCAAAAATGTAAAATATATATACGCGAAGAGGTACTAGCATCAGTTTTTAAGATATCGGACTGAAATTTTTGCATACATACCATTTTTGCCAAGAAGCTACTCATTTGTCGAAATCGCTGATATTGGATTACTTTAACATATAGTTTCCATACAAACTGAACAATCGAATACAAATGCTTGTATGAAAAACTTTTGCATTTGAGGAGATATTTTCACGAAATTTGGCAGGAATTATTTTCCTCGCCTTCGGTGCAATCTACGTAGAAATTGTTCAGATCGGATCATTATAGCATATAGCAAGCATATAGCTGTCATACAAGGTGACTGCTCGAAATCAAGCTCATTAAAGAATTTTTTTATGCAGAGTATTATGTATAGCTTGGACAGCCGAAATTAACGCTTTTTTTAATATTTGACACTAACGTAATTTTGCCTTAAGAATTCAGACCTAAAATAGAAAGTTTTCCCATAAAAACTTAATAAAAATGTATTCTCAACTTTTTACAATTATGAAGCACATAAATATATGTAAATTGATGTATATAATATGTGATATATATTTTTTTATTTTTAAGCCCTACAAATCATTTTTAAAAGTTATTTTATGAATTTGAACTGAATGCATTTATCTATAAATCTACATATATGTCTGCTTGCATACGCATCTTAGAAGCAATGCTTTAATTTGTCTGCAGTTTCTATGAAAATTGAAGCCATTTACACTCAAAATATTTGACAATAATTTAGCCTTCACCTGCACATATTCGCATTCATATTTCTGGCATGTGAAATATTGATATTTATTTTGTTCAATTTATAGTATATTAATTAGAAGTACAAAGTTCAGCCTCGGAGCAAACAAGCGCATATCAGTCTAAATATTTGTTTATATAATATAGTGTGTGTATTTGTTTATATAGTGTGAAAATGAAATTTAAATTAGTGAAATAGTAGATAGTTGCAAATAAACTAAACTTCTGCTTAAAACACACACACATACACACATATAAAAAGTAAACTTTAAAGAAAAATAAAATTTTACACATGCCACAAGCTAGACGGCGCAGGAATATGTCTCAGGCAGCCTACAAGTGTTTATATTTCCTTTGCATTTAATACCGCTAGCTATTATTATTTATATTTACTTTTATTCAATATATATTTCATTTTACTTACAATTTTTGCCCGATTTTGATTACAAACTTGTTTTTATTTATCAAAAATGTAATAAAAACGGAAAAATTAATTATAGCTCTATAATGAACATGAATTTCCTAACTTCTTGCGTATACTTATAGTTAAATATATATATTTCTTTATATGTATACATATATTTAACGTATATCTATTCATACTTACATACCTAGAGTTCTTTGTATATGGTATTTATACGAAATTGAGTGCCATAACTATTTTTACAAACTTTTACACACATATATCTACATATATGTATATACTTACATACATATGTGGTATTATACACAGTTACATGCATATGCAGACATTTATATATATATATACACATATTTATATATAAATACATATATATATTGTACATTGTCTTTGCGCCGGAAGTTGATGATGATGATGCTGCCGTTCTGCTGATGATGATCGTGTGATTTGCGTACGCAATGATATATTGATAATATGAAATGAATTTGTTTTGTGGCAAATGGAATCCTAAAAGTTTGGATTTTTTTTTTTTTACTTAACATATTCGTATTTTATATCAATAATCAACTCATGTATTGTATATTAATAAAAAACTCTTCTTTACTATATCCTCTCACAAATCAAAAAAAAAAACGGAAACCACTTAAATCAAAATAGTTGATTTAGCGTTCACCTGCACCAAAATTTTGTTTCATTTGTATGTAAGAGTTTGTGTCACATAATGCGTGTCTATATAATTGGTTTTATTTCTGATTTTAATGCATTACCATAGGTAATTGCATTAATTCATGCAAATAAAGAGCACAATGTTTACTTTATTTCAACTTTTTTGTTTCCTTTATGGGATTATAATTTATATTTCAGCATAACAGTTTATTTTGAGTTTTGCATATTCTCATTACTTTGCAATTTATCGCCTGCACCAAACACCAACGTGTAAGCACTGCCAACTGCGCACATGCATTTAGTATGAAATTCCATCAATTTTTATAACTATTAGTATGTGCAACCGCAACACTAGTGTATCCGCAAGCATTTAATGTGCCCAATTATTTTTTCCATGGTTTGTTTTTAAAGAAGA
>CM050323.1:47781235-47788037 GCA_027475135.1 Bactrocera correcta
ATAGGATGGGAAATGTAGTTATTTTTACTGCTTCTACAGTCATGTAGCAATTTTATATAGTTATTCTATGCAAACAAATAAGGATACAAAATTTATGCATACTATACAAATACATTGAATTATGCATATACATATATAAAAAATTTCATATTTTACGCTTATGACATTCGCGCTGTATGGCCATATATACTACACTCATAAATTAAGTACAGCGAGTGCAAATAAATTCCATCTGTCATTTACTTAAATGGAAAATTACCCAGCACAGACACGCGCGCACCGTCAACTCAGTGCATGTGTATATGTATGTAAATGAGAAAATAAAGCAAAGGCCTTTGTGAAGTGGCATACAGGCGGCCAAAAGGTCAGCTTGGCGTAAATGAAATGATTAACAGACATTTACACCGGCTATTTCGCGCGCAGCCATTTCGAAGAGCAACAACAAAAAGCAACAAAAGTGTGCGTAAAAAGAAAATTACCATAAAGCAACAGTATGAAAACGTATGGCATCCGCAACGATGCGTATAATCATTTTACAAGCCGCGACAGCCCATTTACTATATACAAAAAACTATATATGCCTATATACATATGCTGGCAAGTGCCAAGCTTTATGCGTCTCATTCCAGTTTATTTTGCGCATTGTAATGATTACCTACATAACTTTCGCATTTTAACAAACACTTTCGCATGATTTTTCACACCAACTGACCTTATAGCGACAGCATGCTATGCTTGGTGTTGTTTTTGCTGTTGCAATGCTTTTACTATAACGCGCTGTAGCAACGCCACAGCAAGCAAGCATCGAGTTTGCGGTTATTTTATAATTTTCGCGGCCTTTGCTTTCTGCACAACACTCGCTTCCGGTTCCCTTATAGCGCTTAAACACATAAACCGTGGCGGTGTGTTGGTCAGTGCGCCATTTAGTGCTCTGCAAATATTTATGTATATGGAAATTATTTGTTATGAAAATTAGTGCGCCCATTTTGACTTTTAGCTTTTGTTGGCGCTGTGATTTTTTTGAGAAGTATTTAAGTTGCGTGCTTTTTGCTTGCTTTTAATGAGACGGAACAGTAGGCTAGGATATTCATTGAGAAAAATGATTTAAGGATTCCACAGTTTGCGTCAAATAGTTTTTTTTTTTTTTTTTTTTTAATTTAGATTGTTAAAAATTTGGTTAATTTGATTTTTAACGGGAAGTCAAATGTTGTGGAAATTTTACAGTGTGTTCAAAGAGCAACGTTTTCGTTTTCCCAAAAAGTAGTAGCATTAAATTTGGACAAATTTATAATTATAGAAAGTACATTATTTCGTTATAGCTAACGTTAACGGAAATTAATGGTAATTAAAGAAAATTTGAACTAAGGAAAGCTTACAGAAATTTGCCAATTGCACATTTTCTGTTGATTTTTGTAGAATGAATATTGAAAAAGTATTGCCTACATTTAGGCCAATGAAAAATGTATAGAAGAAATGCTCTAAAATTTAATTTAAAAAAAAAAAAATTAAATATTTTATGTTAGTCTCTAGCCAAATTTAACTATAATCTTCGCATATTGTCATGAATTCATTTGCTTTTTTTTAAATTTTTTCATCAAATTTAAGGCACGCAAATATTGAATTACTAGCACATTAGACCAGAAACTGCAACTACCATTTAAATTTCACACAATATAGCTTTACCTAAATTTACGTCCCGCATGTTTGTACCTCACGCTTCATTAACGCTGTAAATAGTTCTGCACACTGTGTAACACTCGCCTTGCAGTTTCCTTTGTTTAAATGTTACACCATCAACCAGTGCGGGATATCAAAAGCAAATAAGCCGTCTTTGAGCGCCGTTCAATTATGGTCAGTGTGTAGGAGAAAAACCGCTTATGATCACGCATTTACATTTACGAGTAATTGTGCGCAGTTTGACGACACCCTTGGTCATGAAGTAAAGCAATATTGTTACCACATCTAAATGATTTGCTTTCCTTGATTGAAATGGTTAAGACATCTATTTAATATTGGGTAGTCGTTAAAGTCTTTTCGTATTTCTAATCAAATTTAAATTTATTTTTTTTTTTTAAAATTAATAATAATAAATAAATAAGCAAATATTAATCATTTTGTTCGACCACTCTTTGCCATTTTTCTGCTGGAGTCACTGTAAATTTTTAATCAATCGATTCACTTAACTAAAAAATTTCGGCTTAAAATTAAAAAAAAAATTAACTTTTCAAAAATTCTCACAAGCCAATAGAAAAAAGTTGTTAAATATTAAAAATATCAATACTTTTCTTTTTTTTCAGTAAACCTCCAAATTTAGTTGATAAATTCAAATATCCACTTTTTTTTTATGTTTAAAAAAAATTTACAAGATTATTGGAGTAAACTTAGCTTCTTATATCCCAAATACACTGTATTTTTATTTTAAATATTAATTATTGCTTCGACTTACAATAAAAAAAAATTTTAACTAAAAATTCTCACTTTAAAATGTGAATTTTTTTTTTAAACTCAGTAGGCTTTACGTTTATGAAAACTTCAACTTTCTGATGTTAAAAAAAAAACTCAGACTATTATGGAAATTTTTTTTTTATTAAATGCAGACAAAGACTTGACTAAACAGCTGCTTTTATGAAATAAAAAAAAAAAAATTTAACCGTTAATTTTTTAAACCCTACTTCCTTTTTAAAAAAATGTAGAAATTTAATTTTTAAAAAAAATTTTTAATTAAAATTTTTTTTAAAAAATGTTTTTTACATAACAAAAAACGTTAAATTAAAAACGAAATATTTTGTTCTGGCAACCCTAAAAGGTATTAGACCATCAAACTCCATAGGAGAGCAAGCCAGCCAACCGCAAATAGCATTTGCTTTAATGTCCTTATTATAATACCACAAGCGGCAAATTTATACGCGCGCAACGTGCGCTTAAATGCGCCAAAGTGAAGCATAAACGCCGTGCGTTGAATTTCTTCATTTGAATAAATTTAACCATTTTTGTGAGTAGATATATACATACATACGCACTGCTAAATGCAGCTGAGAAAGTAATGAGCATTAGTTACGTATTTTTCATTTTCATGAAAAAATTTTATTAAAAAACGCGAAATTGCAAAATTATGGTGAGGAGAAAATTGTTTAACGAGAAAGGGGGCAAAGAGTCTCCCGCAAAATTTTTTGGCTCCTTCAGGTTATGCAATAGCCAATTTCCCTGTATTTGTCTTAATAGTTAGAGATATAATAAGTTAAAATGTATTAATTCCGAGAAGGGAAATTCCGCCACATAATCAACGCTCAAATTAGGTATCAATTTATTAAAAATTCTAATTTTTATTTAAAAAATTTTTATAATTTATTTTTAATTTTTTTTTTTTTTTTAAATTTTTTTTTTTAAGCCAAAATTTAAAAAAAAAATACTAATAAGGTAATTTTTGAAGTCTCATAGAAAAAAGTAATTCATATTTTTTAGTATATGTATACATGAAAAAATATATAAATAAAAATAAATATCCGAAAATAGCACTTCTCATACCCACAATTTTCATTCAAATACAAATATTAATCTAACAAAATGTCGTTATGCCTGCAACTACGAAAAAACTTGATTAAATATTGTTCACGAGCTCACGCTAAAAGTAAAAAAAAAATGTTTGACTGTTTTGAAGTTTCCCAGAGATAGACAAGTCTAAAAAAGAAGGTTCTGTGAAGAAAAAACCAGTAGAACCTGAAAAATTTCTCAAGATGAAAAAGGGAAAAATTTCCCAAAAAAAAAAATTTGAAGTTTCAGTTCCAGCCGAAACAATTTGGCTGCTGGGGCAGCAAAAAACCTATATATCTGAAAATAATTTGAATTTAGAAACATGTTCTCATAGACATAATCTTGCATAGTTAATTTAAAAATATAAACAATATTTTTTTTTTTTTATTGACTAAAATACTCTTAAGGGTTAGGGGGAACAGAGGCACGAAAAAATAAAAATTTTCAGTATTTTTTTTTTCGATTAAATCGTGTTATTTTACAAAATAGTAATATGACATTTTAAAATTTAAATTTTTAAAGTTATAGTTCTTTGTGTTACCCATTCCAAAAAAAGGTACTTGCGGTGGCAACCATAAGTCCTTGAGATTCATCTAAAATCAATCGGGAAAAAAAAAATAGTTTTATAAATAGATAACCCGGGCCAATCAAGAATTTTCTTTTTTTTTAAAAATTAACCCCCTTTTTGGGGTCAGAAAATTTTTTTCTGAATTTTTGGGGGAAAATAATAATTAATTGGTCTTAGAAATCAAAATTTTTTAAAAAAAAAATTCGATCAGGCCCGAGTTTATTATGTATTCTAAAAGCTGTATAAATTTCATTAAATCTACTGAGCGGTTTTCGAATTACAGTTGTCACAATTCAAAAAACATAGTTTTTGGAAAAAAAACACACAGGCTTTGAAGTGCCGAGCTCTTTTGTTATTTTGTCGAATAACTCAAAAATTTAAATTTTTGGATCAACGTGAAATTTTCAGAGAATATTTTTAAGAAAACCAAAAAAAGCAAAAAAAAAAAAATTTTTTGAAAATTCTGACTACCCCTAACCCTTAAAAACCCACTTTTATGACAAACAAAAAAAAATTTATTTTGAAAAATCAAAAAAACCCTTTCAGTTTTATTTTAATTTTTAAAGCTTACCTGTATTTTAAAGTAAAAATTTGAAATAAAAATACTTTTTGATTTACAAAAAACCCTTTTCCCGGGGTCGTCCACTGCTTAAAGATTCCCCCTTCTTCTTTGGGTGAAAATAAATATAAAATTTTCTGTTAAAAGATGTTGTTCTTATACTAAACCCCAGTTTGGAAAAATTCAAAAAAGGATAAAAAATAAAGTCTTAAAAAAAAAATTTTTTTTTAGCAAAATGTTGTTAGTTTTAGGACAGCCAAAATTCAATTTTTGAAGAAAAGCGGTAATCATTGTATAGAGAACTATGTACAGAAATTTATTAGTGATCGAGTACATTTATTTCCGATTAATCATTAAAGCAAGTTCGAAAAATGCTGTTTCGAAAAAAACTCGTTAAAGATAAACATTGCAGAAGGCTGTACCGCTCAGTTCAGTCAGTTAAACATTTTATCATTAAACACCAAAAATATTAAAATATATGCATAAATAACTCTAGTATCTTATTTTTACGTGTATACACTAACGAAATATGAAAAAGAAATTCATACTAGGTGGGTCCTTTAATATTACCTTTCACTTGCAAACAAAAGTGTGTGTCATGGCGTATACGTAACATTGACAAATTAGACTAAAAGTTATAAATAACTTTTAAAATTACAAATAATTTTTAAATAAAGTGAGGTAAGTAAATTTTTTATCAAAAATTTTTAATTTAAAGAGAATATTATAAATTTAAATTTTATTTTTTAATAACGCAGGAAATATTTGCCAGCAGTAGATTAAAACCGCATTTAAAAAAAATAATAAATATGTACATAAAATATATATAAAAATAAATGCGTTTTAGGTGTTTAAAAATGCATTTCATAGCCAGCTAACAGCAGAGTTCAACCAAAAAATCTGGTAATTAAATAAAAATTACTTCATTTGACAGTTTAAGTAAACAAATCGCTCGTAACCTAACTTCAAGGCAAAAGATAAACTACATTACTCAAAAGAAATGATTTATAAGCATATCTACAGCATTCCTTCGCACTTCACTACGCTTTTTCCTTGGCTTCACTACCACATACTTTCCCGTAAAATGTCCTGCCGCCAGCTTTTAACGTTGCAAACTTCCAGCTGAGCAAAAGTTTCGAAATTTTATTGTAAAATCCAAATAAACTCACAGCATACAAGCTTACGCGCTCTGAATTCCGCAGTCACACCGGATGAGCGTAGTATACATACTACATATACTATATACTATGGCTTCGCGGGGTAACAAAGGGCCTATATATAGTATATAGTATAATGGTATAAATATTTCCATCACAGCGTAGTTAAGCATCCACTGGACAATTGATGACCTCTACTCGGCCACCATAGCGCGAAGTCGGCTGTATAACAACAGGCAACAATGGAATGGAATGTGGCATGCAACAAAGCAGCGCGATGAGTACCATATAGTGCAGTGGAGTAGAGTGAAGAAAATGCAAAGAAAATAGCATTCAAAGCAAACTAGAGTAAAACACTTTAAAAGTTTTTCCCAAAAGTTATGCGAAAAAGCAGCATTTAAACGCGGCAGCGGTCGCATAGTTTAAATACCTACACTCTATTGTTGCTGCAGCATTGTATTTTTATACAGTTTTTTTCTCCTTTGGCATTAATGTTGCAAAGTTTTTGATGGACACACCCATATACAATAAAAATCATTTTAATTTTCTGCTCTACTTTGAAATTGTTACGGTGCATCCGTGTGGCATCTAACCGGCTGCATAGTTACAATAAATGGCAACACTATCAAAACAGCGTCGCTTTAGCGCACTGTTGCATGTCAGTGCGTTTGAGCGCAATGAAAGAGAATAAATAGTGCATGGAAATTATTGAAATGCTTTTTTTTTCTTCTGCTCGGCGACAAAATTAAGTGGAAGTTAAGGATATTTTACACAGTGTGACACCCCAAAATACCTGGGAAAAATTCGTTTTTATAAAAAGTTTAATAACTAATCAATTTTTTACCGATTTTTGAATAGAAACATTCTTTAAACTCGGTTCTAAACGTACTTTTTGAATCAAATCAGCACTCATATAGTTTTCTTTTCACCAAAGTCAAGAGAGGTAAAAAAGAGTAACACAATTTAAGTAAGCTTTATTAGGACATT
>CM050323.1:47789037-47823936 GCA_027475135.1 Bactrocera correcta
TTTATCTCTATCTTTTTCGCTATCTCTATCCCCATCTCTATATCTATACCTATCTCTGTTTGTACCACTATAACTCTTACTACCTGAACCTCTTACCTTTATCACTATCTCCATCACTCTCTGTAACCATATCTTACCCTCTAATAGCTCAACATCTACACTTCCACATCGACAAGCGCGTTGCTTTTATTTTCCAACGAAAATACATTTTCACTTCGATTGCAAATGCAATTAAACAGTTAATGCGAGAAAAGACCTCTTCCTAACGTCGAATTGGAAATTAGTGGCGTGAAATTGCCATAAGCTCATTTCGCAATTAGTGAGCAGACAAAGTCAGAGCAACAAATGGCAAAATGTACAAACATTAGAGAAACAACGAATGGAAATATACATTTGTATATTTATTTCATAATTAAAAAATAATCATGGCGACGGCAAATACCAAAAACCATAAATACTCCGTAAACGTTTCTCAAACGGGGTATTAAAATTGTATATGATCTGGCTTTTGAGAATGTTTGAATTAGTTATAACTGACAAACATACGAGAATTTCGAATCGAGATGGTGGGCAAAGCATGTGAACTATCTAATACGATTATGTTGCTGTTTTGGTATATCAGCGTTGGTATAAAATACTCGGCATTTGTTATAGGATGTCAAAGTTTACCTAAGCCATAAGTAGGTAGATAATAAGGTTATGGTCCTTGGTAGTGGCAACAAAATTTTAAGATCCAAAATAACAAGCCTGAGGTTGTTGTCGATGTAAAATTTATTTTGGAAGAGACTTTAAGACTGTAGAGTGCTGTGCAAAATTAAAATATGCATTGCTCAGGCTTATCTACAGGGTAGGCAATTTAAAGTTGACCCATTTGCCCATTTGCCAAAATTAAGGCGTCGCGGATAATCAGCTGGGTTTAGTTTTTGTGCCATTTGAATTTTATATGGAAACATCTTCAAATCTTTATGAATTATGCGTCGGAGAGTGGTGCGAGAGATGTCTAAGTCCTGAGAGCGGCGATAACTCGATGTCGATGGAGTCTCCTCAATACTGGCTCGTACAGCTTCGATATTTTCATCAGAACGTCTTGTGCGTTGTCTGGATGCATGACTGGCATTACTGAGATTACCGGTGTTCACAAATTTTGCGTATAAAGACTTAATTGTGTTCTTAACTGGAGCACTTTTCACTTTATTTTTTTTTGCGAAACGCACGTTGAGTTAACACAATTGAAAAGTTATTTTGAATATAAAGCTGAACAATTTCAGCGCGTTCTTTTGGAGTGTACTGTTCCATGGTATAAATTGTCTTCGAATGACGCTTCTAACGCGGTATGACATTAGCCGATTTGTCAGCGCTGTTAAAAGTTACAGCGTTACCAGATGGGTCAACTTTAAATGGCCTACCCTGTAGTTGAATCCAGCATATCGTCACCTAAAATTCATAATAACGTAGCTTCAATTTTTATAAGTTTACAGGCAAAGGAAAAATTTTGCAATAGAAACCAATAATATTGAAAAAAAATTTGAGTTTTGGTATAAAATGGTAATATATTGGTTATCATGCACTTATATTGAACCAAATTTTATCTGATAACGATTTTAAATTGTTTTTTGATGTTACGTTGTTTTACATTTTAGGTGACGATATACTACATAATATACATATATAGCTGGTATATAAAGTGATTCTCGAACAAACGAGTTTATCAGACTTTCTTCAATATTTTCAAAATTTGCAAAAATAATATTACTAACTGTTAGTTTACCAGTTACTACGCTATACATAGTAAATTTTTGCTAAAACCAATAATTATAATAAGAAAGATTGTAATAAATAGTATTTTGTTGTTTTGTATCTTCAGATTGGTTGAGCAGCGTAATGAATGTAAGACATTTTCGAAATCTTCGTCTGCAGATGTGTCTGGATAAATAACAATAGAACAAAAAATCGAGCGCGGAAGGAGTAAAATACGAAAATTTCAAACCATGAAGCATCGTCTGACTTTGAAGTACATAATTAATGCGGGACAGGGAAAATATTGCGTAAAAAAGTCGTTGTTTTCTCTCCCGAAAATTTGCTACGCAAAAGAGATGGATTAAGAAATGAAAGGAGTATATAAAATATGGACGACAGTCGCTCAAAAATTGTAGAAAAACGAACCAACAACGAAATAATCGTTACCCACCAGCCTAAGTTTCAAAAGACACTTATTGACACAAGAAATTCGGCACGAAAGCGGAAAGCGATGACAAAATAATTATTCCTGCAACAAACACGCGCACACACATCATATAAAGAAAGACACACAAATATTTACTATGTAGATTACCATCTAGCATACAATGACAAAATATGCCTATTTGTCTTTCGTGTGCAACAGCAAGCATATTGTGTGCCACATCCTCAAAGTCTGACGACACGTTGCTGGCAAATGTGGCAGGAGGCAGAGATAGATGATGGCTGTGCTTGTATTAACATGTGTACGTGGCAATTTGTTGCAAGCATGCAAAACCGCACAAAGACTACTTACAACAAGAAGGCAAACGCGAAAATGAGCTCCATAAAATAAAAAAAAAAGACAACACAAAAAAAAGTGAAATTGATGTTTCACTTACCTTGCAAGCAAATGATGATGACTAACGCCAATATGAGCTTTAGCGGCTGTGGCAAGTGATGCTGATGCTGATGTTGATGTCGTCGCTGTTGCAAGCCGCTTTGTGGCATTTCTGCGTTGGCGACGACTGCAGCTGTGTTCGCTTTCATTGTGTGGTATTTTCCGTTTATGTTGTTAGTTTTGTTGTTTTACTGAATATTATTTTAATTTAGCCGCTGTTTTTCGCCTTCGTTGTGTTGCGAAACTTTTTCTTTTTCATTAAACTTTTTTGATTTGCCGTTGATTTATGTTGTTATGCTCTTCACAAGTCACAATTTATTTTTTTATTGTCGCATTTTTCATTTTTTATTTCACATTTACATATATATTCTTTATTTTTTTTGTTAATTTTGGTTTTAGAGCTGGCGCGATTTCGTGCGCGATTTGCATAAAAACTTTGGCCAGTATTTGTCTATTTAAAGCTGCTTTCTGGCGCCGTTCTTTTTGTTGCTGTACACGCGTTGATTTTTTTTTCACAAATTCGAAAAACAAAAATACTCAAAATATGTCAGGCGACTTTTTTTGTTTCAAAATTTTTGTTTTTCCATTTTAAATTGGTGTATTTCATTTGCAGCAGAAACATAAATGCTGAAATGACATTTGAAATGTATGAAAATCGTTAATAAGTTAGAAAGTCCCAACGATGTTAAAAGAGTGTAAAAAATTAAAAAACTTTGAGTTCGTTGACGAATTCTCTCTTTAGGAGAAAGCACTTGCTCAATTGTCGAAGAGAATAATAGTTGGAAATAGCCAGATCAATAGTATTATTGGTAATATGTATGTTTATCAAAAAAATCAATGGATGAAAACAGCTGGTGTTCTAGTACTTATGCCTTGTAATGAACTTTGTTACCAAATTTTATTGAGATACATAATACCACGAAGTCTTGAAAGAGAAAAGTTATGCAAGTATTATAGATAGAGGCATAAGTTTACAGACAAAATGGTAGGCATGGTTAAATCCTCTTCGCTCGTCACGCTGATCATTTATTTATGATATATAGTATTTGTAGGTCTCTGACGCTTCCTTTTGGTTGTTATAAATGTCGTGGCTAACTTTATATATAATATGTATGTATACCGTTCGGGGTATAAAAAAACGATTTGTGGATGATTATCCCCACATGTTAGTTGCTTTATATTGGTTGACTCAACACACTGAAATAATTCCAAAGTGGTTAAAAATAATCAGTAGACGTGGTTGTATACCGACTTTATTACCATTTTTCCTCTTTTAAAACTGTGTCTAGAAAACGGGATGAAATTATTGTGATTGTGAATCATATTCGATTTAAATCCATTCATTATTCAAAGGTGTTAGCGGTAGTCAGAATAAAAAACATATGTAAACATTTTTGACTTTCGTTGAAGACATTATCTTGGAAATATTCTATGAAAAAAGTTTTTGAACTATTTGATTAATGCCAAGTGGTCGTCGGTCGCTCCGAAACGTTTTTGTAAAATTTCAAATACACTCTTTTGCTTTTCAAAACTCTGTTTCTTGAACTGATGACCGCTAAAGCTCGAAACCAGCTCTATAGATTTCAGTTAAATGTATACAGCTTATACAAACATGAAATTTTTATAAAACGTGATATTTAATTTTTTTTTTTATCAAAAATTGTTATTTTTTTCCCGGAAATCTGGCAGAAATTTTGTTTTGAGGCCACCATTTTGTTAATTGTTGTTCAATAAGTTTTGTCGTTCGATAAGAGAGGGCGTTTCTAGTGGCCTAAATTTTGTTTTGTTGGTACACTCTTTGTATGAACGCACTTGAAGTTTCATTTCAGTCTGTTAATTCAATCTCTGTTTACAAGCCATTTAGTATTGCCGTGTCACATTATTTTTTTACATATCGTGCAGTGATAAAATTCTTATTTTGGGAAGATATAGCACCAAAACAAATTCACGAACGAATGTTAAAAGAGTATAATGATTGTTCACCTATAATTAGAACAGCAAAAGGATGGTCGCTGAATTTAAACGTGGTCGTACAAGCCTGGAAAATGATCCACGTGAAGGGCGTCCAAAAAGCGCATCAACACCAGAAATTATAGCAAAAATACAGGATATGGTTTTGGAAGATCGTCAATTGATTGGGAGAGATTTAGTAGAGGCCTTATATATATCGTTAGGCAGTGTGAGGCATATTTTTAGTGAAATTTTAGGTTTTAGAAAGCTTTGTGAACAATGGGTGCCCCATTCGCTAACAAAGAAACAAAACCACATTTGCATGCGATTTTATCAGCGACATTTGGAGCGTTTTAAATTGGATAAAGTGAGTTTTGTGCGTCTATTCGTCACTGTGGATGAGATTTGGGTATATCATCACGATCCCGAATCAAAAAAAAAGGCTAAAGAGTGGTGTGAACCTGATTTTTCGGCTTCGAAAGGAGTTCGTGTCCGGAAATCGACCAAGAACGTTTTGGCATCAGTTTTTGTGGATGCCAGAGGAATTTTGTTTGTGAACTACTTGCAAACTGTTAAAAAAATTATTCTCAATATTGTTGCAACCTTTAGGCCCTGTTGAAGGAAAAAAATTCATGAAAAACGACCGGGCTTGCAGAAGAAAAAACCTTTTTTCAACAAGGCAATGCACCGTCTCACAACAGCATTTTGACAATGTATAAAATTCATGAATTAAAGTTCGAATTGTTGGACCATCCATCATATTCACCAGACTTGGCCCCCGGCGACTTCAATTCGTTTCCAGAACTTAAAAAATGTGTGCGTGGCAAGTGTTTTTCATAAAATGAAGAGCTCATAACGCCCGTTAAAGCGTGTTGTGTAGACCTTCCGGCTTCTCACTTCAGGGATGGGATCCACAGATTGAAGGATCGTTGGAGCAAGTGTATTAATGTTCAAGGAGATTATACTGAATGAGGAATTGTATTTTGAATCATCAAATTGTGTTGTTCTTATCAAAGGACAAAACTTATTGAACAACCGGTATGTCGCTTCGATCAACTATTCGATTCTCCATTACAAAAGCTATTTTCTGGTTTGTTCAATGTTCAATGAATGCCCAAGCATTAGTTATAGTCAACAAAACCTTTTTTTTGGGGGGTTTCTGTTTTCACGTTGAAATCCTGAATTTCAAAATTTGTTCTGTTATGTCGAAAGTCAGTGAAAACGATGCCTAAAATCCCTGAAGCAGGGGCCGCATTGCTTCCACATTCATCGTATTCTACAGTTCTGACCCCCGGCTACTATTTCCGATGACTTTGACTCATAATATATTTCGGTTAATTCTTTCTGTAAAAATTAGGGAGATGTCCGAATGAGCTATTCCCGCAAGCAGCTTAAATAAATAAGTAAACACTAAATTTTAGCACAAATGAGAGTTAATTACTTTCTCTTAAATAAAGACTAAGAGCAAATATGCGAAGCGCTCAATAAACATAAATAATTAAATAGCGTCAATTATGAATTTGGCAACAAAAAACTGCAGTTTTTTGGTGTTTTTGTGCGCCTTTCCGCTCATTTTACTCATTTCACTCAATTACTAAACTTCCAGTGCTTGCACGCATTAATTATTGTCTCACTTAGCAGCACACTTCAGTGAAGACAATTAACATTTGCCCAGCTTTCGCTTCCGCTGCTCGCTGCATTGCCTTATACTTCAAAGACAAGCGTCAATTTCACTCCCGTTCGTTATACTTTCAGTGTACATTTTATACCACAAAGCTCTTACATAAATTTGCAATATTTTTATGAAACATTTCATTCGAGCGCAATTTTTTTCTATTTTTTTTTTTGGGAACTTCTTACAGTTTCTGCATTTTCTATATAAAACTGCTTTGTCTTGCGTTGATTTATGATGTTGTTATTGTTTTTTATGATTTGTAAGCATACACGTATTTAATATGGATTTATTGGCATTGCAGCGCACTTTCTTTGTTAGCTTCGATCGCTGCTAGCTCATCGTGATGCAGCGTTCTTTGGCACGCTCATAGGTTACGCTTCACGCTAGCTTAGCTCAAACCGTTCGCGCAATCTTACACCCACACACATATACATATATGCATCGATTTTTGGCGCGTGCGCATTTCTATCGCTCAATTCTGTTGTTGCTACTTGCTTGTAAAGAATTTAGTTGCTTGGCACGCGCATTTTTCCTTTATTGAAATGCAGTCCATCGGAAAATTCTGCAATTATATGAAAAGCAAAAATTTTATGTAAGTAAAAGAGTGGCAGCTCAATTGAGGCGTGTGTGCAATTTATTTGTTAGACATTTTTTTCAAATTTCTAAAGTAATTACTTAAAAAAAAGTGAATATTATTATATAATTATAGCATTTTTTTAAACCACTGCATTCTGCTTGCTAGACTGATTTTAACATCTCAGTAATTATAATGACTAGCAAAACTCCAACTCTTCTTTCTTTAAGCAAGAAAAATTATAAACTCTTGTTGCACGGAAGCTAAAATACCATTCACAATTAAAAAAAGTTTTCCCTGCAAGATCTTGATTCCGACCGTTCAGGTTGCATGTCAGCTATATGACACAGTAGTCCGATACAAGCGGTTCCATTCCATTTCCATTCACAGTAACGTGTTGGTCTTGATCATCACGGACGAAGTACGGCCTAATGATGCCGCCGTCTTTTAAACCGCAGCAAAACGTAATTTTTTTGGGTTGCCATGGACAATTGACAAAGTATTTCAGTCAGAATTCAGACTCATCGCTGAAGTTGATTTTTTGATGAAAATCCGGATCTTTTTCGATCTGTTGCTCAGCTCAATTCACGAAGATGCGACGATTCTGGTTGTTAAGGGGCTTCAGTTCTTGCATCAATTTGATCTTACAAGGATATAGGCCAAGATCTTTTCGCAAAACTCGCCACAATGACGTCGCAGAGATGCCCAAGGCATGAGAAAAACATATGAGAGACTGATTTGGGTCTTCCTTTTTTTACTATGCCTGTGGACTAAAATTTTTCCCTTACTCTATATTATATTTTAGTGTCTCAATTGCCATCATTGGACCTTAGCATAACTTAGATAATCTGTACCAATCATACCTCACAGAGTTGTATCTAATCGCCTCTTTTTGAGTTATGTATTATGAGTGACTAATTATTTGAGATATCCATTAAAAAGGGAGAAGCTGCTTTGCGCCTATACGTATGCTATATTTTTTCATAAATAGTAACATCGATATTTTTTTTTATTAAGTTAATTGCTTTTAATTCATATAATAACTAATTATTTTCCGTAGTAAAATTTTGTAAGAATTTTTATTTATGTTAAATATAAAGAATACAAATCAACAGTTGTTAGCCAAATATTTGGGAGGAGAGATAATGGCAAACCTCCTGCGGGTTACGAAGATATTGCATACAGCAAGGATAAGTAATAGTTTTAATTGCAGAAGAAAGACAAGTGACCGAGAAATAATTTTTGTTTTCGAAAAATGTGTCTAGATCTCAGCTAAATAGAAATTTTGAATGCGAAAAAAAGTTGGATAACCACGTACTACTTTTTTTATAAGTTTTTTCCGACAATATAGCCTACGTTTAGGCTAAACAGTAATTTAAATTGCAAAAGAAACTTTAATGATCATGAAATAATTTTTTAAATATTTTTTATTAACATTTTTCTAAAAATATAGCCTACATCTAAAAAAGTAATGGTTGAAAAGCAGTGAAAAAGTTAAAAGATAACGAAATAATCGTTTATATAAATTAATTTTCCGAACCTATTGCCAACATCCAGGCTAAATAGCAGTTTAAATTGCAGAAAAAAGTTTAATAACCACGAAGTTACTTTATATATATTTTTAATTTAAAGACTTAAGTGTTATTAAAATTAAAAAAAAAAAACAAAAAAAATTTAAAAAAATTTTAATTAAAAAATTATTTTATTTTATATTCTAATAAATAGTGTTATATAATTATGTATTTCACTAAAATTAAAAAATAAATTAAAAAAATAATATTAAAAAAATTTTAATTAAAAAATTATTTGTTTTTTGATATTCTAATAAAAAGTGTTATATATTTATGTATTTCGCCGAAAGGAACTAAAGTATATTCATTTCATTAGAACTTCCAAGAACTTTCAGGCAGGCAAATGAAGTGCCGCCAACATTCAGCATACCACACAAAAGTGCACTTAAATTCAAAAGGGAAATTCCAAAACTCTTCCTAGCAATAGTTAAACCGTACTTAATCACTAAAATCATGAAAGAAATAAATAAATTGCTCATTTACTGAAAACTCTTTCGACCGGCTCGCATAGCGGCTGAGAGGGCAGCACCTGCACTACACTGGCGCATTACTCATACGCACTGGTGCGCCAAATGCGACTTTAATTGCGCCGACTACGTTTGCACGTTCGCTGCCCTGCCACAGAGACACTTAACATTATTACTCGAAAGCCAACTAAGGTACTCATTTACTTAGCAAAGGAAATATATCATGAAAATGAAATGAAAATGACAAAAAAAAGCAACAAAAAAAATCTAACAGAAAGCTATAAAACCGGGTAGGCAGCGAGCAAGTGCAAGTGCAAGAGCGGGAGTGAGAGGGAGCGAGCGCAAATGAATGAGTGAGTGTTAAGTACACTTGTGTCGCATTGTGGCGCATTCATTTGCACAAGCCCGGCTCACCGCTCGCTGCTGCTGTTGCATGACTTTTGCTGCCATACTTCAGTGTTGCACGCCACTTTGCAGCCGTTGAGTCGTCCTTACCGCTGCTGTCTCGGCTGCCTGCCGACTCTGCGTGTGTATGCATGTGGTATAAGTACGGGTATTCATCTTAATTTCTTTCATATTAAAATGGAAAATTTTCCAAAGTACCGGGAAACAGTAATGCTGCAAAATGCTAAGTTGCTGGTTGAAGGCGTTGACGGCGGAAAGAGGGGGAGATGAAATAAAATTTAACCCTTTTCAACGGAAGCGAGACCTAGTGAAAATTACACTAAACGTTGCATGCAAAGTTTTCTTCGCATAACCAAGCCAACGTTGTTCGTGGCATGCATACACTTCGTGCAACTTCAGCAATTTAAGGAGTGGTTGCGCTGGTGGCAAGTTGCAGTTATGCAACGATTTTCCAATTTTCCGCAACAAAAGTACACGTCATTGTGCTGCGCACTCGTGGGCACGTTCGTCACTTAGCTTTTAATATGTGTGCGCATGTGTATGTGTGTGTATGTATACCGTAAAATTGTCATGCACTTGTTGTTGTAATGCAAAAATGTTGCCACATGCAACGCCTGCTGCATGCTAATGTTGGTGATATTTAGCAACGCTCCGTGTTGGTGTTGAAATGTCGCCGGCGGCTGTATATGCAGGTGTGTTGCACGTGCAACATTTGCAGAAATTTTTAGCTTTTACCTAACAAATGCCTACAAAGGCTATTATTTAGCGGCAGCAGTATTTAGTACTTATTTTCGACAGGCGCCTGTGCATGTGCTATGTGCTTTATGTTGTTGCATATATAAGTACGCGCAGACATATTCGCAAGAACTCTGAAGAATTCCTAATTCCTGTTGAAACAAAGTTTGCCCTGCAATTTGCTTTAAAAATAGGTAAAACGCCTAAAAGTATGCAACAATATATAAAAGCAGTACAAAATACAAGTAGAGCGCCTGTAGGTATGCAACGCGCGACATAAAATTCTTGAATTTTGGACTTTTTCAAGAAAAAAATTTTATTTTGGCTTTAACTAAAGGAACTTTTTCTGTTTTGTTTTTTTTTTTTTTAATCACTTTTTAACAATTTTTATCAAAAATAATTTATTTTAACTGGTATTATATAAGCGACTTATTTTATATACCACCTTTAAAATTCGTTATTTAAAATCTATTTCGTGTGCATACTGTAAGCATATAAGGGTTTGAGTTTCATAGAATTCTTTTGCTTTTACGCCACCTTTACATGCCACACTTGGCTTTGAATGGAGTCAAGTTGTTCAAAGCTGAGAGTTAAGTTGCCAGCCGTAATAGTTCCCAATGTAATGGCTTGCTTTTTTATTACTTCCACAATTCGTTTAGAAAAGTCACGCAAATGGACTGCCACTCACTTGTATGCTGGCGCAGACTTTCAACTTTACAAGGCGAGCGAAGAAAAAAAAACTAAAGAAATGTTTGAAAAAATTAGAAAAACTGCAGTTATGCAGTTAAGTAATGCGTGGAAAAAAATGCAGGTGAAGTGAAATTTCTTTGGAAAGATGTTAAGCTCTCGTACAACTTCTTTTTCGTTGTTATAATTGTGTAGTGGAGTGAAGTGTAGAGGTAAATGGAGCCTAGTAATGAGACAGAGGATCTTCAAGTTGAAATTTACATTTACATTTAAAAGAAAAAACAGCGACAACAAATGTCCCAGCATAAAATTTGGTGGAAGGCTAACGAGTTGAGAGTGTTGGACCAGATAAAATCAGGGTTCTTCCGTTGATGCAGTCCTGACTGTCGTGAGAACGGTCTCAACCATATTCAAGAAAGAGGATCGCCAGACCTCGTCGAATACGCTGGAATGTGGAAAAACCCGGTGACGTTTACTGGAAGGCCACGGTTTCAACCACATCTGGTTTGTTTCGAGGAGATTGCGCACGAAATGTAACTAAAAGAAGATGATTTTTTGTTCTGCGCTGTGATCATAAGTGTACCAATGTGTGGTTAAATTTGGAGATGCAGTAAATAAACTACTAATATTCATATTTTTAGCTTTCAGACCCGAAATAGATAAAACCAGCACCAAGAGCAGGGCTGACCGACTTTTATTGTAGCTTAGAGATTTTAGCATAATTATTTATGTCTGCTTGACTGTCTTTTAAATGAAAAAGGAACAACCAAATCGGTGATTTCTGGGTCGGCGGTAAATAGCTTTCTTCATTCTAGGCATTGTAAGCCATAGATATATATCGATCCTAAATAAGGCATAATTCAGCGCAGCTGCTCTTGGAATGCGGTTAACGTTCACTATTATAAGGTAAATATCTAAGCTCGTTGCTTTTTAAGCCCTTGAAATAATTGAGACTTGAAGTAAATTGGCAGTCGACTGCCGAACCTCAGTTTGGATTCTACTTGGAGTTCAATGACGGATAGCTGCTAAAACAAAAAACCATAATTTTGGTTGCACCGAAGTTTAAGAAAAGCGCTTCACAGGTGCTTCTTTGATAGTAAAAAAAATGTAGTAAAAAGATATTCATCCCGGTTCTAATCGATCAGTTTGAATGGCAAGTATACGATATAGTGGTCCCATATCCGCAATTCCAAGCTGTTTCTTTAGGAGAACAGGACGTCGGCAAAATTTCAATATCTACAGATCTGAGGGATTAGTCCGCGTCTATGTAGACAATTAGACTGGTGAACATGGACGGACGTAGACTGAGGCTTGCACCGCCATCTCCACTGATAAATTCCAGTATAATTCTAGGTGCTATAGTCATAACTCTTGGGAAACATACATCCGACGGTCTTTATGCTGCGTCTACAGACCGCTTTGAAGTCTAGCCTCAGGTGCTCGGGAGTGCTTGACGCGTCTTGAGCCTAAAAAGCCCAGTTTAAAATGCCACAAGTAATCGGAATTTGCTCCTCGAGAACTTTATTATACCTTTAAATCTAGTGAGGTTGTAACCACCAATGAGCTTGTTGCATACATGTGAGTTGTTGCCAATTTTTTTCCTTGTCCACTATCTGCTTCTTGAAAAGCAGCTTCTCTATGGTATGGAGATCAACCGCAATGCAAAATTTCGGACCTACCATCTTGGAAGCAACTACATAGCGGGCAAGCTTGTCAGTTAGTTCATTTCCGGCTAAACTCTTGTGACTTGGTTCGAAACTGTTGTAACCTCGGAAACTGAGATCACTTTAAGTGGTTAGGGGTAGTCAGAGGCACGAAAAAATGGGAATTTTCAGTAATTTTTATTTCTTTTTTTGCTATTAAATCATGTTATTTTACAAAAGTAGTAATATGGCATTATTAAAGAATGTGTAGACTTGAAGTCACGAAAATTTCAAAAAAAAAATTTAATTTTCAAAGTTATAGTTGTTTGTGTTGACCGAGTTCCAAAAAAAGGTACTTGCGGTGACAACCATAAGTCCTTGGAGAGTCATCTAAAATCAATTGGACGAAAAAAATTAGTTTTATAAATATATAATCCTGGGCCTGATGGAAGGATTTTATTTTTTTTTTTTTATTAAATTAACAAAATGGCGGCCTCAGGAATTTTTTTCTAAATTTTTGGGAAAAAATCAACAGTTATTTGGTCTTAAAAAATCGAAATTTTTGAAAAAAATCGTTCGATCAGGGCCAAGTTTATTATGTATTCTAAAAGCTGTATAAATTTCATTAAAATCTTCTCAGCGGTTTTCGAGTTACAGTTGTCACCAGATCAAAAAACATAGTGTTGAAAAAAACACGTTTAAAGTTTGCCTTTTTGCTTTGAAGTGCCCGAGCTCTCTTTGATATTTCTCGGATAACTGAAAAAATAATTATTGGATTAACGTGAAATTTTCAGAGAATATTTTTCAGATATTACACTTAACGAAAATTCAAAAGAAAAAATTTATTTTTTAAAAAATTCTCACTACCCCTAACCCCTTAAGTATAGCCTGACTAACGCCAAATATGGATATTCTTTCATTGCAATAGTTGCATTGTAGGTTTATCTTTATACACTGATATAAAGGCTTCTGCTTAAAAAATCCTCGGAAAGCGTTCCATAGGTAGGGATACTAGTAGGCCATACTGCGACATGTGTACTAATTTTTTCGACGTTTTTCGGTCATTTGTGGGTAAAAGTGTTACCCCTTAGCAGTAGATCAAACGTGTTGTTACTCTATTCAGCCTTCAACTTCTTTGTGAAGTTTACACTCTTAATAATGGTGACCTCAAGAGAAGTTCCCTTAGGAGAAGAGTCAGTGGTATACTATTCCCATATTCATAGACAAATCAATTCAACTTTTCGCGATGATAAAAATCCATATTTTATAGGATCTGTGATGTTTTCTTCGTGATGTTACCATCTTTAGGGTATAAAGTCTTCTTGGGGTTAATTAATGTGGAAAAGAGCATGACACTTATGATTTTTTAAGAGCTTGATAACTTTTTTTTTAAAAAAAACGCATAAAATTTGCAAAATCTCATCGGTTCTTTATTTGAAACGTTAGATTGGTTCATGACATTTACTTTTTGAAGATAATTTCATTTAAATGTTGACCGCGGCTGCGTCTTAGGTGGTCCATTCGGAAAGTCCAATTTTCGGCAACTTTTTCGAGCATTTCGGCCGGAATAGCCCGAATTTCTTCGGAAATGTTGTCTTCCAAAGCTGGAATAGTTGCTGGCTTATTTCTGTAGACTTTAGACTTGACGTAGCCCCACAAAAAATAGTCTAAAGGCGTTAAATCGCATGATCTTGGTGGCCAACTTACGGGTCCATTTCTTGAGATGAATTGTTGTCCGAAGTTTTCCCTCAAAATGGCCATAGAATCGCGAGCTGTGTGGCATGTAGCGCCATCTTGTTGAAACCACATGTCAACCAAGTTCAGTTCTTCCATTTTTGGCAACAAAAAGTTTGTTAGCATCGAACGATAGCGATCGCCATTCACCGTAACGTTGCGTCCAACAGCATCTTTGAAAAAATACGGTCCAATGATTCCACCAGCGTACAAACCACACCAAACAGTGCATTTTTCGGGATGCATGGGCAGTTCTTGAACGGCTTCTGGTTGCTCTTCACCCCAAATGCGGCAATTTTGCTTATTTACGTAGCCATTCAACCAGAAATGAGCCTCATCGCTCATCGGACGTAAAGCGCGAAACACATTTCGAACCGAACACTGATTTTGGTAATAAAATTCAATGATTTGCAAGCGTTGCTCGTTAGCAAGTCTATTCATGATGAAATGTCACAGCATACTGAGCATCTTTCTCTTTGACACCATGTCTGAAATCCCACGTGATCTGTCAAATACTAATGCATGAAAATCCTAACCTCAAAAAAATCACCCTTTATGAGTTGTATTTATCAAAAACTTACTATTTCGAAGCATGCTTTTTGGCGTTGCTTTACTGTGAGCTTCATATTAATAACGTTAAGGCAAAATTGTGTATTAAATGCAATACTGTGATCACTCTCAAAAATAGTTGCTTGTATTTAGTCTAGATAAGGTGGAATATTTGCCAAGTAACGCAACCATTGTACAAATAAGTATTCATAAGAGTCTACACAAGCTGACAAAATTTCAATGAAAGCGAATCCATTAGTTGTTGGGGGTCCAGATACCTTCGCCGATGAGTTTTGCGGTTATCTGGTCATATATAAAAACCATAATCAAAAAATATTTTTTTGCACAGCGTTGTGATTTTGTGCTTTGTTCTTAAAAAATTATGAGAAAATTTGAAAAAGCAAATTTAAATAAAATTATGAAGAACAACAGACGCCTGCAGCAATTTAACGGTGGTTTCTTTTGTGCTCATTATTTGTAATTACAAGTGTCGTTGCGCGTACACACTGCCACTTGCGCACCACTTGCCAGTTATTTATGCCTTAAGTGTCATATGCCACAACCACTTGCCGTCGGTAATTTCATTTATGTATCCACCACACTTACTGTCTCTACCGTGAAACTGAGAGCACAGACATACACTGCTACGAACACATACGTGTACAGGTTGTGTGGTGTAATATGTACAGGTGTAATTGCAAGCTGCCTTGCCGCTTTGCAACAAATGTAAAGGAAACACAAATAATATGAAAAAATAATCGAAGAGGCACATTTGTCGTGTTAATTGCTTTCGAGTCCTTCTGCCTTACAGCTTCGCGCGCCGTGTAAGCGACACACGTGCCTACTCTCGCAGGTCCGTTCATGCGCTCATTCACTCATACGTTTTCTGCCGTATGCTTTTCGTGCCGTGCTGGCATTTCTTAAGTTTCAATTTATTTTTTTATTTTCGTTTCTTTCACTTTATTTTTCTTTATTCTTTTGTTGCTGTTGTTTTTGTTGCTGTATGCCTTGCAATTTTTTTATGCTTTGATCTTCGACCATTTTCATTTGCAGAGTAAAATTAACGTTTAAGTGGAAACAAACGGAAGTTAAGAAGTGTGAGAGGATGTACATATGTATGTGTGTGCGTGTAAAATATGTGCCTTGGTATTTATATAAGGAGAGGGGTAACAGAGTGCCGGCGATGTGTATTCGTGTTTGAAATGTGCGCGCGCTTTCATGCTATTAACTCGATAGCTCTTGTACACCCATACATACATATATGTATGTGCACACAACTCAGCCATAATTCTAAAGTTAGCTTAGAAACATTGGTGTATACAAGAAAAGAACAGTCATGCTCGAAATAATGGCAGTGGGAAATGTTCTACGTTCATTCTGAGCAATGATTATGAGAAATTTTTTCTGGCACTTGAAAACTTCGTCTTAAAACTCGCTGGCTCGAAACCGGTTTTAGACCCATAGTCTCTTAGCAAAATTGTTTAGAATGATCCGTAGAACCTTTTCCTTTATCGTACGGAATTTTTCGTGTTTTTACCGCCCACCAAGTTAACTTGCTCTAGTGTACATAGAAATGTGGTATAATACCTAAAGCAAATGAAGTTTTCGATTTCAAGGATGCCGATGTCGATGAACCCATACATACTAACAACTCTACGAAAATTTGAGTAATTTTTAGACTAACGGGAAAACGACATACCTGCATAAGTCCTGCTGCGGTTCTAAACAGTCTAAAATAAAACAATAGCCAGAAATTGTACACACTTCAGCTCAACTGGCGCATTAACAGTTGTGGACCATTTTCAACTAACTAAACCTTCAAGTAAACTTTTGCAATACAAAAGTTCGCAGAAAATTTCATCAGCAATTGTCAGTCTGCTAAGAATTTTTGGAAATTTATTTTCCCCCTAAAATCAAGAAGGAGAACTTATATATATCGAACTTCTTATAAAGGTGTACTAACCAGTATTCTTATTATGATCGCAAAGTTTCCCGAAAGATAGAAAATGAGAGCTCATATATTAGCAAGAACGTGGGACCGCATAATCTGGGACAGAGATCTTTGAAATACAAATTGTTAGTGTCAATTTAAAATTATTATCATATTAAAGGGATTGCTTTGGCAATAAAGAAATATATTGAGCATTCTGCTAAGAACACTGTCTGTAATGTAAGAGCGCATGAAAGATTTTCCAATCATTTGAACCTCATATTGCTTATTTTTAACTTTGGTATGTTTGGGTTCGCGGGTTTCAAACAACCGAACTTTTTTATTATTTATATCAATTCTACAACACCTCTCAAATATTGTCCAAAATTTTCAGTCTGATTCAAGTAATGTTTTCGGAGATACAGCCTTTGTCAGTCTTTTTTTGTTAATAGGTTATGTTTGTCACAATAAAAATTCGAATAAAATATGACTACTTTTTTTTATAAGAAATTAAGAAAAAAAATGCTGTTTTTTACCCGAGTAAACCCATGTAACCCTTAAATAAAACTAAAAGTCTGATATTTGTATTAAACTCGCGTCCAGAACGATTTTCTCTTTTTAAAAAGCGGTTTTTTTTTCATGAGTCATTTCGTGTCATAGACACTCTTCGAAGTTTGCGGTGGTCTGCCTAACTTTGACCTTAAGTCGCGTTAAATTCTCTTTACTTTTTATTTACGCTGCAATTTTTCTCAGCAGAACCTTATTTCTAAACATTTTTCATGTATGCGTCTAACTCAATTGCGATTGTGACTAGCAATTGCCGCAGTTTTGATTTCGCACAACACTTGCCGTATAACGGTGCTGCTAGGTATCGACTTCCGGTAATTAACGAGTTCAACAATTTATGGAAATGAAAAGTAAGAGCATAGACGTGCAAATAGAAGTATTTAATAAAGTATTTGCTTTTCAATCTTGTTTGGAAATACTTTTCATCTTTTCCATTTCCGTTACTTTTCGAGTTCTTCTACCTTTTAACGGCATGTTGGCGTGCGCAATTTTTTTTTCATTATTATAGCTTCGCCTACGGTGTTTACAGCTTTTTTTATAGAATTATTATTGCCATACATATACAGATGAATGGTAATGGAAAGGTGGTAAAGGTTTGTGCATACTACATGTATACTGTTTGGAATTTAAGAAGTGAATTTAATTGAAAAACAGCAGTTCAAGCAGGACTTTGCTTATTTTATTTATAAATGTTAATTAAAGGCGAAAAAAGACATTAAAATTACAAGTATATTTTAATAAAAATTTTGTTAACAGGGTGTACTAAAAACTTCGAAATTTGCTTCATATTTGTATTTGAGAGTATTTGTAAAGTAAAGTCTGTTGAACTGGATAATTAAAAAAAGTTATAATTCTACCCTAAGTAATGGTTTTTGGTCACATGAGCGAGTGACCTACGTGCTTAGAGTGAATAAAATCGGGTGAACACTTGCCCTAGACCCCATATAACCAACAAGCTGTACGTACTTGAAGGTATTAAGTTATATAGGCTCATAAGTACTCCTTAATTTACATATACTATCATTTTTGAAGATCAGGGTAGATAGTTTTTGATATAAACTAAAAATTTATTTGAAAAATTCACCAAATTTTTATGTTTTTTCTTTTTATCCTCTATAAAATTTTTTTGTCATGAAATTTGGTGAAAATACACTACTAATATACTGCATTTTTTATTTAAATATTTTTTTTTTTTATCTTTATATTCAGGTAGTTTCGATAAAACCCTAATTTTTTATTCAAAAATCTTGAGTCAAAATATTAATTTTTTGATTTTTAAATGTGCGCTGAAATATCTACTTCTGATGAATAAGCAATATATCAGTTACTATTTCCAATTTACTTAAAAAGTAGACAACTTAAAACTATATGGCAAAGGCCTGATTTTTTATCGAACATAGTATCGGTTGATCTGTGATTTCCAGTGTTGAAATTCGGTGAAAATATTTTTTGTGATAAAAAGATGCACTTATGCCAAAAATGAATAAAATTGGGTCAATACTTGCCTTATGCCATGTTCAGACCGAAAATTTGAAAGGATTAGATTACATTTAAGCTCTTCACTAATCAGCACTGCCTTTGGAAAGATGAAAAAACAGCTGTTTTTGCCATTCAAGAACTCACATCGCTTAATATTTATCAAAATATAACATTGTAATATAGTAATTTGTAATAAAAGTCGTCTTCTTTTAAATATTTTCCATATAATGGAAATAGTGGACGCATTTTTTTCATTTGGGAAGACAATTTTCAGGTGAAATTAGTTTCATTGCTTTAAAAAAAATTTTTTTTTTATATTTTTTTCTTCCTGTAGTGTCTAAATCAGCTGTGATAATGGAATAGATTTCCAATGCTGACAAATAGATGGCGCAAAATTAGAGTCGCACAGAGATTTTGAACTGTCATGTTTGTATGGCGAAATCTTGATAAATTTATAAGATTAGTGTGATAATCCATTCAACAGTTGAAATCGTGTGTTTAAGTGTCGGTCTGAACATGACATTAGCTCCTATATACCTAATAAAAATACTTTCGAACTTCCCGTTTGACTTTATGCTGCATCAATCGTTAATATGTAGGAAACCTTAAAAAGTATGTTCTGTAATTATAAATTATGGATGCAATACCTTTTAATAAAAATATACTTCGACGAAAATGCGGTATATCATGTCAGCAGTTTCGAAAATTAGCAAACTTCTTGGAGAGAAACTGAGGCGACTTCTTGGAGAGAATTAGCGTATGTAGAGGCAGAAATGGATGAATCAATTCAGATAGCCACACTGCACATTTGTATATATACCTTGAAGGATCTCCAATGTTTCCTTTTGTGATAAAAATTTTGTGGCAACCTTAAGATGCACTATTTAAAATATAAATATTATGAATACCCGCAAATTAAAAATGATGTAAGTACATATTTTTATTGGAAACTGAAATGGCTATGGCACCATCTATATAATTCCAAAGACATGAACTAAGGTCAAGTGATTTCAGTTAGATATTAGAACCAAAAGCAAGTATCGCCTCTGTCATCATTTGCGTATCTATTTTGATCGATTTTCATGTCATAATTTTTATGAATTTTCTGCCTACCATATAGTGGGTGCTATAGGTACTTTTTTGAAAAACCTTTTTTGGCGGATCATGCGTGAGTCACCTCAAGCTGTCACGTTTTTTTTGTTCAGTGTTGTTTGGCATTTCATCTTGGAAAGACTTACGTCTGAATAACGTTTACAAATCGTCCAGCTTTGCTACGAAAATTCACACTCTGTAAAATCCGTGTTTCGCATGCCACGCTTCACTTATGATAAACATAATCGGCCTACCGAGCGTATTATACGCAACACCATCGCCCATCTTGAGACGAAGCATACCTTACTGGATAATACTCGATCGAAAAAACCACGTCCAGCACGCAGTGAAGAAAATATAGCAGCCATAGCTGAGAGTGTACACGAATACCGAGAATGGATTTGGCGCAGTTCTCAGCAACTTGAACTGACGTATAGAACGACTTGGCGCATTTTACGTCGAGATCTTGAATTGAAAGCATGCAAATTACAACTTGTACAAGAAATGAAGCCGTTCGACCTTCCCAAGTGACATCGGTTCACTCAATGGTCTCTTGAAAAGTTCCAAGAAGATGCAATGTTTTCGAGCCAAATTTAGTTCAGCGATTTCTGGCTCAATGGATATGTAAAAAAGCAAATTTGCTATACTTAGAACGAATAGCAACGTGAAGGGGTTCAAGAGCTGTCATTTGATCTAGAAACAAGAAAAAACGTTAACTTCGGTTGCACCGAAGCTAAATACCCTTCACAGGTGCATTTCTGTTAGTAACTATGTGTCCAGTTTGTATGGAATCTATATGCTATAGTAACCCGTTCTGAACAAGTTTTTTAGAGATTACATTGTTACCTTAAAAAATAATCTATACCAAATTTCGTAAATATTTCTTGTCAAATGTGAAAGTTGTCCATACAAGAACTTGATTCCGATCGTTCAGTTTGTATGGCAGCTATATGTTATAGTTAACCGATCTGAACAATTTCTTCGGAGATTACTTTGTTGTCGTAGAAAATAATCTATACCAAATTTCGTGAATATTTCTTGTCAAATGTGAAAGTTGTCCATACAAGAACTTGATTCCGATCGTTCAGTTTATATGGCAGCTATATGCTATAGTGGTCCGATATCGGCCGTTCCGACAAATGAGCAGCTTCTTGAAGAGAAAATGACGTCTGCAAAATTTCAAAAGGATATCTTAAAAACTGAGGGACTAGTTCGTATATATACAGATAGACGGACAAACGGACAGACAGACGGACATGGCTAAATCGACTCAGCTCAACATACTGATCATTTATATATATACTTTTTAGGGTCTCCGACGCTTCTTTTTGGGTGTTACAAACTTCGTGACAAAGTTAATATACCCTGTTCAGGGTATAAAAACAAGGGTTTGGTGCAGTTTGTAGCTCAGTGGAATTATCCCTCCATATTTCTTCAAAAATGATGCCGATGAGATCGTAACCGTCAAGGGCGGCTGTCGCGCAATAATAATCGACTATTTGATGCTTGAAATTGAAGCTCGTGATATGAGTGACATTTGGTTTAATAAGACGGTGCCACCTCCCACACATTACATCAGTTATTGAATTCATTGAGAATACTTCGGTGAGTAGTTAATTTCACGTTTTGGGTCGGTTTATTGGCAACCGAGATCATCTTATATCACACCGTTCGACTTTTTACTGTGGTGTTATGTAAAGTCGAATGTCTATGCGAAGAATCCCGCTTCGATTCAGGTCTTTGAGGATACCATCCCGCGTGTCAGTCGCCAGTTACAGTAATGACCGAGGGAGTCATTGAAAATTGGATTTACCAGATGGACTCTCTGAAATGTAGCCGCGGCCAACATTTGCAAAAGATTGTTATTAAAAAAATCAAATGCCAAAGAATGTTCTTTCGAACGATAATAAACATTATCCATTAAATTTGTATTTTCTGCATTTTTTTATTAAAAACAAATAGGGATCATCGGAATGCATGTGTAGGCCTGAATTTTAGTCTAAATACTATAAAATCGAACGACTATGAAATATAGCTGTCATAAAACTGTTTTTTTCGGATTGCTGCTTTTGCGCCTAGAATGCTACTATTATTAGAGTTAATTATTCTTGAATAAATACACAAAGCTGCCTTAAAAAATTATTTTCTACGCAAAAGCGACTGCATTATTCACACGCAACAACAAAAAAAAACACAAAGTACTCTCTTTCAACACGTACAACCCATTACAGTTAGCCACTCACTTACAGCCAACGCGAACTAACTTAAGCTCGTGAGTGAAGAACGAAATATTTATGGCAAAAATTAAATTAAATCACGAAACATCAGACGAAATTGAGGGCGAACTAAATTCGCCGTAAGCTGGAGAGAGTAAGGGAAGAATTTAGCAAAAACATATTTTACCGAAAAGAAAGCACGGCGTGTGCTTTCTAGAAGTGCTGTCAAGTACACTACAACACAATAAGTGTGTGCGTGTATGATTCACACAAACATACATACTCCTGCAACTTTCCACACTTAATAACAATTCGTGTTTAACAAAATCATTTGGCAGCATTAACTTCTAGAAAAATTACGCGAACGCGAACATGAACATAAAAGCACGCAAAACTGGCCACGCGAAGGGGTAGAGTAGATTTAAAGTGAGGAAGTGGTAAACATTTGCACAACAGGATATACATATGTAAATATTCAAAGTGCCTGCGTACATAGTTTACGTGTGTTTGCCGAGTGGGGCCTGAGCCTAGGCATACGTTTAAAGTCAGAGCGAAGGCGCCCGCTAAGTGAAAACTAAAGGACTGAGTAAATAATAACAACAACAACAGCGTGCAAGCGAGTTGGTGTGGCATGAAAGAGGGATGACTGTGAAATTACAGCTGTGGCGGTTGGTAAATGGCGTGCGAAATGTGTAAGAAACACATGTTAACATGCAAATTTGGCGCGCAATAACAACAAAGCACAACACACAAAACACCAAAGAAGTACACACGACAACATAAAAGAGTTTCACAAACAAAGCAACAACAACATTAAATTGCTGGCAAAGAAGGCCTACGGAGCAGCCATGTACACGGTGAAGTTGAGCATTGAAATTGAAGTAGCCGCAAAGTCTTGTACGCAGACACACACAAATATACTGAAGGAACAAACGCATACACACAAATGCACCGAAGAAGCACACACACACACCCACAGTCGAACAGCACACGAAACCACATTTGTGGGTAGGCAGGAAAAGCCATAAAGAGCGCGCTAAGCAAACATGCAGAACGCAGCCAACGTCGAGTATCTAAGCGTCCAAAACAACAATAACAACAATAAAGTTTACAAAAAAAAAAAAAATAAGAACAACAACAGCAGCACATCTTTGCAAATCACAACGCGTTGCGACCGAAGTTAGAGATTTCGCGAAGAAAAAATCTACAACACAGCAAAACAGCCGACACTCCGTGGCGTCAGCGAATCTCTAGATGCCGTGAGAGCACAAACAAATGCATTGTGGCGCTAAGAAGACAAACAAAAAAGTCAGTTGAAGCATAACTTCGTTAAAGCCCAAAAGCGGGAAGTAAACTGCAGCGTGGAGTTTCGAAGTAAATATGGGGTGGCAAAAGAAAAAAGAACAACAACAGCACTGCCTAGGTATGGCGGCATATAAGGCAGTTATGCTAGTGGCTAACGGAGTCAGCAGACTTCATTATGCGCTCGCTTGTGACGGTTGGGCATGTGCGGTCATGACGCCTAGCTGTCGAATGCCTGCGGATACTCCAGTGGACTTTAATATAAAAGTAAATATTTTTAAATTTTTGTGTTTACATGTCTTAAAGTTACAAAAAACAAAATCGAACCAAATACAACTGTAGCTCAGTTCTAAGTTTTGAAACTCATTTGAATTAAACCTTTGTGGGCAGAAGGATGTAGTAGCCCCAGGTCTTCCATAGTAAACACACATTTTTTTAATGAAAATTCGTTTCTTTCACACAGTTTCCCTTAAAGGTAATACATTTATTATAGCAACCTTCCAACTGTTTATAACCATTTTTATACTCTTGCAACATTTTGTTACAAAGTATAATAGTTTTGGTTAACTAACGGTTGTAAATATCACTTAAAACTAACCGATGTAAGAATAGGGTTATATATATACATATATACAAACAAATGTCTCATATAAATAATTAGGATGACGAGACGAGTTGAAGTCCGTCCTTGCAAGCAGCTCGTAGATGGGCGTAATCTGACCATCGTCAAGACCACAAACGCCATTAACCGAAAACGTATAAAGTGCTATAACTAAGCACCAAAATAAATCTAGATAGGCACAGGTGATCGCAGTTACTAGGCGCACCTATGGGCCGAAAATTAAAAAAAAAGGGACAGCCCCGTCCTCTAATGAGTTGAATGTACATACCTGTTGGGCTACTAAAGCTCCAATTGCGAAAGATTTATGGTCCTTTGCGCGTTGGCCACGGCGAATATCGCATTCGATGTAACGATGAGCTGTACGAGATGTACGACGACATTGAGATAGCGCAGCAAATTTAGAGACAGCGGCTACGCTAGCTAGGTCATGTTGTTCGGATGGACGAAAACACTCCAGCTCTGAAAGTATTCGACGCAGTACCCGCCGGGGGAAGCAGAGGAAGAGGAAGACCTCCACTCCGTTGGAAGGACCAAGTGGAGAAGGACCTGGCTTCGCTTGGAATATCCAATTGGCGCCACGTAGCGAAGAAAAGAAACGACTGGCGCGCTGTTGTTGACTCGGCTATAATCGCGTAAGCGGTGTCTACGCTAGTAAAGAAGAAGAAAGCTCCAATAGATAAATTTACTAAGGACGAATCCCTTAGGTAGGCTACTGACCCTGTAAAAATTGTTGCAATCGGAAGATAACACTGTCCACTCCCCAAAAAACGGTACTGTTAGAAACTACTAAAAGTGGAATAAGTCATTGACTAAATATGCCAGGCACATAAAGCTTTACACGCGTGATGCTATGAGATGGCTGTTTGGGAGCGGGGTTAAAATTGGACGATAAGTGTATCATCGCCATCTTTTAGGTGAAATAACATATCCTCGAACACGCCAGACCGATCTTGGCAAAATCTTATATATGGCATTCTTTTCACTTCTCTTCTCAAAATCACGCCCACTTCGCATATAAGAGAGTTTTAAATTCCATTTAATTCTTTCACTTTGATGTGTACAAACCAAGAAGCAAGTGATATAACGGGGAACAACTTTGAACTTATAACTCTTTTAAAGTATGCCAACTATTCAAAGCCCAAAATAACGAAAAAGTGGACTACAGAATTTATAGTTGACTGAAATACTATTTGACTGAAAATACAAGACTATGTATGGTATATACATAAAATTAAGGTGTTACATCGGTTTACGGGTTTAAAAAAGTCGATTTTGTTTATTATCTTATTAAATTTTACAACATCTCAAGAATATTATCCTTAATCTTCAAGTAATAGTTTCGGAGATACCATCGAGGCTAAGCTAAGTGTGCCGTCTGTGGTTTTGAAGTCGGTTGGCAAGATTTCTCGAGAGAGGTTCTTAACCGATCTCCATGAAATTTTACGCAGGTCTTTGAGATAAAATTAAAGACTTGGATGAAGGATTTTTTTTCGATTACAACGATTTGAAAAAAGAAAAAAAAAACAAAACAAAAAGTTGCGAAATTTAAGTTTTTTTTTTTAATTTTTATCAAAAATGTAATTTTTACTTTTCTTTTTCTTTCGTGCAAGTTCGAAATTAAGGTTTTAACTAAAACACATATTTTTTCAATTTATATGATCCTGTAAGGAGTTATAATACCAACGTGAGCGCATCTCTTTTTTTTCAAAAATTTCAGAAAGTCTTTGTTCATATTATTCATATTTTATATGAGATAATTATTAAAATAAGGCTGCTTTTTAACCGTGGAAAACCATGCCAAAAACTCATCTTCTAATAATAGTAACGGGTAGGCCATCTAACGTTTTAAATTTGAGTTATCTATATTTCGACATTGGAAATACCATTCGGAAAGTGACAGATATTCAGTAAAAAGTCTAAAATTTACGAAATAGATCGCTATTCACTAGAAGAAAACTGGGAAATATTGAAAAAAAAAAAAACCGAGGATGACCAATTTTACCGAAAAATTATCTTTTCGGACGAGGCTCATTTTCACCTCGATGGTTACGTTAACAAGCAGAATTTTCGCATTTGGGGCACAGGATGGCGCTACGTGCCATGCAGCAAACGCTACACTCAATCTTTTACGCCCTATCTTCGAAAATCGCATAATCAGCAAAAGAGGTGATGTGAATTGGCCTCCCAGAAGCTGCGATTTAACTCCGTTAGACTATTTTCTGTGGAAAGCTGTTAAAGATAAATATTACGCCAACCATCCAGAAACAATTCAAGATCTAAAGTACGAGATTCAAGCTGTTGTAGCTTCCATAAGGCCTGAAACCATCGAGAAAGTACTCCAAAATTGGGTGGATCGGATAAGCTACTGTAAACCCAGCCTTGGTGGTCATTTGTCCGAAATTGTTTTCCACAATTAAATTTCATAAAACAACCTTTTAAATAAATGCTAGACCTTTGAAAAATATCAAGCCGTTTTTTGTTGACTTTTCAAATTTAAAATTTTATATATGTAGTAAATATAAACTTTATTTTGTATACTAAAAATGAGTTGAATCGGGTCAATACCTCCCTGAGTCCTCATACATCGAATATAAAGCTTCTTTAACTTCCGGGTAACTGTGTATCACACACATGGTCAAAATATTAGTTTTCTCTATGAAAATAAGAAAACGTATTTGTCTTATAATAGTGTATCGTTGTGCGTAAAAGGATAAAATTGGACCTAAAGATGAGCCAGTTCCCATATATTTGATATTCAAATTTTCGAACATCTGTCTGACATTACTCCATGAGAGGTACATAAATGAAACTCAGCTACACATTGTTTAGTAATTCGCATGTTAATGTTAGTATGTGATACAGGCTAAAACAGATTAAATCGCGGCAATACTAGCCCCCAACTAACCAATTTTCCTGAAGGAATTTCTAAGACTTTGGTTCTTGCAAGTTGCAAGAGTATAAATATTCCGTTACACCCAAACTTTGAAACTTTTTTCCAGCGGTAAACGCGATGCAATTCGAAGCCCAATTCAAGAATTTGTGCCATCGTTTTCGTTTTTCAGATGTCTGTCAAATTAGTACAGGCGCCTATTAAGTTTAGGGCTGACTTAAGTTCGCATGGATTTTATTCTTTTAGCGGCATCTATATATCAGGCCGGGCACTACTGATATAAGAGCTCTGTGGTGCAACATGTTGCGGGAATATTAAAGAACTGTTGCTAGTTGCGCATAGTAAAGCGTGGATGATATTAGAGAAAAAACAATATATATTCAAATTTTGGTATCGGTTAGTTTATTCTCTGCTTATAGATATCATAACCTAATTTAACCGTAAATTTCTTTGCAGTTCTCAATCAGAGTGGTCGTGAAGTCATCGAAAATTTGCTTCAATTGATGCAGCCATCCACCTCTGTTCGTCATTAACATCGAAAAACTTAACGAAACAGCGCTTGAAAATGATTGTGTTAGCATCAGAGACATTATGATTAAAAATTTGGGTATGCATAGTTTCAATTATATATTCGTACCAAAATACCTGAATCTCTTGCTAAACCAATGCCGATTAGAAGTCGCAAATACTAATTTTCAATTAACACATATTTAAGCGCTAAAGCGTTTCTGTTGTAAGTTTGAACTTCAAAGCAATGAAATTGAATGATCAACAACGCTAATACCACTGTTGCTTTCTACTCCCCTTACCATTTTTTGTAAGCTTTTCTTTTGACGGACGACTTAAACTTCATCCTTTACGAAAACATAATTTTGTGCAGGATTTGGCATCGACGCCAAAAGTCAACTTTGCAAGAAAACCGCAAAATGCAAAGAAAGTCTTTGACCTTTTTGTTGTTGCCGCTATCTTCCTTTTGCGTGTGGCAAATATTTTGACGGGAGAAAAAAGGTTTATGTGCTTATATTAAAGCTTATATAAAATACATTTGAGCTTCTGGTCATATTTTCGGAAGTAAAATACGGATTTAAGCACATTAGGGTGATAAAAAATTTCTTTTACCTATTTTTAAAATTTTAAAGTTGAAGAGGCTCATGCTTAGTAAGGAGTAAGTCTCAAATAGAGACTTTTTAAACGGTTAAGCGTTTAAAAATTAGCAAAAAAAATGGCGCACCCTAATGTACATATAGAAATATGCTTGCAAATTTAAGTTTGTTTGTAGGAAAACACAAAGAAAGCCCGAAACGGATAAGCCAAATCAGATTAAAAGCGAAGCAGTGAGGCATATGTACTTAAAAAAAGTCTACAATGCTTGCAACATCACTTGTCTCCTTGCCATCTTTTTGATAATTTTATTTGTGATCCTACTATTTTGCAAGTTTCTTTTTGATCACAATTTATATTTTTGGCAGACGTTTAGCAATGTAAACAATGTCAGTTAGTACGCTCGGGTGGACGCCCATTGAACTTATGCAAATTGTGTGGATAAATCCAAGCGGCATATGTGCAGTTTATATGGAAATATGTACATATGTATGTATATGAGTGTTTATGTATTTGGTTTGTATATGTGTAGTTGAGTCACATTTGAATGGAATGTGATAATCTTGAGTTGGTGGCATGAGCATTCCCGTGAGGAAGAGCTGAAAGTGTATGAGAATGAGGTGAAGAAAGTCAGAATGCGGTGAACAACATTTCAGTTGAGGTTAGGTATTGAACTGAGCAAAACTAAAGTCGACTAAACTCTTATTATTTATATCCTAATTTATTCTTGAGTTTTATGAACGTGCTAAAGTATTCAAACTATATAGAAAAAAATAACGGTAAATGCTGTTGCACTTCAGCTCTAATGCTCTTATCCAAAAATAACTTGTCTTAATCACTCATTTTTTCCGAGATTGCATTACTATTTAAGGCAATAACTCACCCCAAATTTTTAGCAGATGTCACTTAAAATTTAAGAATTTTCTTACAAGCGCGTGACTACGATCGTTGAGTTTGTAATCAAATAATGTATATACTACTATAATTATTCGAACTAAAAATATTCCTTAGAAATTATTCTATGCTCTTGTATAATAACTTGTGCTAAATTTGGTGCAGATATCTCTTCTAACGAAACTTTTTTCATACAAGCACTTTATCTCGATCGTTCAGTTGAGCAGTTTCTTGAGCAGAAATCGACTCAGCTCGTCATGCTGATCATTGTTGCGAATATTTTAGAGGGTCCAATGCTTCATTCTAGATGTCACAAATAACATACAAAACCTTCACAAACGGTGGAGAAATCGTTGAAGACATATCTCGTTCTGGAGGATATGGTACGTGAAAATCGTCAGGCAGTTGTTAGAGACAGTTCGACATCTCTTGCGAGTCCTTTTAAATGAATTTGATGGATATATAGGGTATGAAACACGATCTTACTCAACTGATATGGATAAATTTGAACTGTTTTCAAAAAGAGTTCCAAAAAGAGGTCTCTTTGAACATACTTGAGTATCAATCATCAGAATAGACGAAAAAACGAGCCGAAACCAAAAGCATCACGCCAAAACCTTTCAAAAATCAATGCGATACTCACTGTTGTTTTCGATATTCGTAGTTTTGTGCCTCAAGAATCTGTTTCGGAGGGACAGACGGTCAAGAAGAAGATATATTTGGTCATGCTAAGGCATTTGGGTGAGAACAAGCGTCGAAAACCAGGATTACCGGAATTATGGAGAACAATTTATGGACTTTGCATGATGATAATGTAATTTCGAATTGAGCCAAGATTGTGATCAAATGAAAAGCCAAAATGAAAGAAGCTGAAAGCCATCCCAAAAAGTGCATATGAGAAGTTCTTCAAGGACTGGAAAATCATTGGCATAAACAATGTAATACATATCTGGTGGCGATTTCTTTGAAAGTGACAAACTAAATATTGATGAAAAAATTGATATTGTGAGTTTTGGGTACAATTTCCGGGTACTTTTTTCTCACAATTTATGTAAGCTTTCTGGGGGATAGAGATGCGAAGTCATCTCAGTATTCCCTCTAGAATACCCTGCTTTGGTCAGACTGAAATTAAAGTACTTTGTTCATTACCCTTTTAAACCTTATAGCGGTAACTGGTATCGAGGTGTATTACAAATATGTGAGGAGCTTAGAGAATTTCACCGTGTATTAAAATTTATTTAAAAGTCAATATCAAAATTTTCTGAATGTGATTTGCCGTACCAAATATATGTTTTAGAATTCTAGATTCTTTTTACTGGTAAACCTTTGCTAGATTATTTAATGCACTCCCAAATGTAGGCAACATGCCTTTACTAATAACTTTTAGTATATAAGAAAAATTCTGTTTCTCTTCAAATATATGAAGTGATTGAAGAAAAGCGAATTCGAATGTTTACCACTGTCTGAGATGCCATAAGTATTGTATTAAAAACTTAAATCTATATATTTAGTTTGTAAATGCATTGCATACTTTTTGGCGCTTGTAATAAATATTGATCATTTTCGTTTATTCAGAGTTAATTTTTCAATGACGCTAAGGTGCAGAAATGGATTATAGGTTAATTTAATGTTACAGAAAATATTGGACATGTTTTGGTTTGAAATAAATTTTATCATTTATACCAAAAAAAAAAAAAAAAAAACAGTAGCAATGGGTACTGACGATAGCTGGAGAACAAATATGAACACATTTTAAACATTGTTGAATTTTATTAGACTTCAAACCCATTGCTACGCACAATATGGTGTACATTTTCTTAAAAAAAAAAAAACATGAAAAAAGAAAGAAAAAGAAAAAAAGAACCACTTTGCATATAGTAAATGCCACACAACTGCTGCTGCATAATGAGTTCGATTTCTCAGTGCATACATAAGTGAAACGCATATAAACACATACACGAGTGCATCGCTTTCGAATCGATTTACAAGCTACTCCATCTATTTCACGCCTTCTATCACTTTCTTCGCATTCAACAAACACATTTTACATTGACACACTACTCACCTACACATGCACATATACTATTTTCAATGAATATTTTCCACGCTTTCCGCATGTAGTAATTTCAAAGTCGACTTCCGTTTCGGTTGATCTACATACTTCTCTGTATGAGCATTTCTTATACATTTTTATGCATAGCCTTTGTTACACCCACCGTGTCACAGACGTTGCCTACTTTAAGGCTGTTAGCCTGTCAACACTTGGCACCAGTTGTGTTCCGCTTTCTTGTTTATATTCTTTGTCGATATTTATGCATAATAGGCGAGCAGGCAGTCGACTATGCTGGTTTAACATTTTTTTCTGTTGCTGTAGGGAATGAAAAATGGTGGGGTAGCGTTTGGGTGTGCCGGCTGACGTCCTTGCAATTTTTACGACTATTTACTAATCGCCTCCAACACAAGCTGTCGCTTAAGTGTCATTTGATGGCATAATTTTTGCATAACTCTTGGCGAATGACCACGAACCCTTTGCAATTTCGCCTCACATGTCGTTTGCCACACCCTTACGCTGTGCGCCTTTCACTGCAGTCAGGAAGTATTAGTGCTACACACTTTGAATACCGTTATATACCTTGCCTTTATTGTTTTCCTTCATATATTCTTCATTTCTTACTTTTCGTTTGCGATTTTTACGTAGGCACGCAACGTTGACGCCTAAAGTTATGCAATTTATGGGTTTGTGTTGAACGCTGCGTTAGCCTCGCTGAAAAATTATCACTGTGTCGGAACTTTATGCATGTAAGTAGGTATTACTTAGTTGTTTGTTTCGAAATATTGTTGCAAGACACTCAAAAAATTAGTGTTGACTGACGTGAACATATTTTTGAGCTTAAGAAGTTGTGCGCCTTGCATATTTTTTGGCGTAGAATACTTTCCGATACAGAAAAAATTTCGAATTACTCTTACATTTATCTAGCCAAAACATTTTAATTGATGACTTATTAGTCAAGGAGATTATTGAATTGCCAGTTTAAAACAGTTTTGTTGTCTTCAGGCTCTCTAGTTCGACCTTCGACACCTTAATTTTGGGTCATACGTTTAATAGCAAGTACCAGTTTTGATTGCCTGTTAGGCTTCTAAATTCAGTTTTCCAGAGGTTTTTTAATTTGTCCCCAAATGTAGGCAATAACCTTTTTAATTTTTTTTTTATTTTATGCAGTCCTTTTGCCTTGAAGCTCTTTTATTTAATGTCATTTCCTTTCCTTTTTCCATTAAAGTTCCCTGAAACCTTCACAAAGCTGAGTATTTTTTGTCTTTATTATATTTTTTGGGGCGTGGCCCCGCTTTCTAATAGGTAATGATGGACATATCTCCTAAACCACTAAATCTACAACAACCAAATTCGCCTATAACAAATTCTATAAGAACTACTACCGACAGTATGAAAAGGACTTTAATTGTATGATATTCCCGCCCACTCCCCATATTACGGTTAAGTTTAAAACTATTAGAAGTGCAAAAAAATTAATAACTAAATACGCCAGAGACATTAAATTTTTCCTAGAAATGGTTTAAGAGGGCACTTAAGTGGCGAGGTCACATTTGGACAATGAGCGTCTCACCGCTCACTTTTAAATATAATCAAATTTTCCTTAACTTGCTCGACTAATATCTGAGTATCTTTGTGCTAAAAATTACTAAAATCGCATGAAAACTTGCCCTAGACCCCATATAACTAACAAGCCTTATATACGTGATGGTTTTATCCGACTTAATCCAGGAAAGAGTATTAAATATTCGGCTAAAGCCACACTCAGCTCTTCCTTACTTGTTTCATTCTTTGCTTGCTTTCTTTTCTAAAAATGTTTCTCCCCTTCTTCCCCAACATTCAACCCAACCCAAAATCTGATAGCTGAAATAACATGTTTCATGACGCCTTTAAATTGCTGTTTCACCTTACCATTGGCCCGGTTGTCAGTCATAAAAGTAAATTGTTGACAATAAGCGCTTAAATACTTAAATTGGTATCACACGGCGCCTGCAATTTCCACTAAATATATATGTGCGCACATACATTTAAAGACTCAAGTAAAAAAAAAACAACAAATAAACAACGGTAAACAATATGCCACACGCAGCAGGAGACAAATTGTTAACACGTTATTAGTTGCGACACAAATGCGCTTAGCGGGAAAGAAAATTATGAAAATTTCATGAAATGAGGTCGCAGCGCCTGAAATTATGCAAATGTCAGAACACAACGAAAAGTAAATAAGCGGAATTCACGCGATAAAAAGTCATCGCAAGCAGCGATTGCCACAGAAATCACATGAGCAGACATTTTTTCTTTTTTATGATACACACATACATAGCTACCATGTGTGTGTGACGCAAAAAGAAATGACGTTGTTTACTCTGATATGTATTAGTGAATATGCCTGATTTTTTAAAGCGATGTTGGTGAAATCATAAATTTATTAAATAAAGGGAAAATGGGTTAAAAGGCTTATGTGGATTTTTCAGAAATGTTGAGTGCAAGGAAAGTCAGGTAGCGGTTCATGCCGAACGCATGCTGTTACATAATTGTGGGGTTAAAGTTTAGCAAAAAACTAAGATTATTGAAATTAACTTAATAAAACGGAGAAAAGAAAAAATAAAGCAGAAAAAAAACATTTTGGAACGATTTCACTTTTGGGAAGTTAAATAAATTAATTATTAATATTAAGGAGTTAGAGGTAGTTAGAATTTTTAAAAAATTATTTTGCATTTTTGTTAAGTGTAATATCTTAAAAATATTCTCTGAAAATTTCACGTTGATCCGATAATTAGTTTTTGAGTTATTCGACAAATAACAAAGAGAGCTCGGGCACTTCAAGGCAAAAAGGCAAACTTTAAACGCTTTTTTTTTTTCAAAACTATGTTTTTTGAACGGTGACAACTTTAACTCGAAAACCCGCTAAGTAGATTTTAGTGAAATTTATACAGTTTTAAGAATACATAACAAACTTTGGTCTGATCGAAGGATTCTTTTGTTTTCAAAATTTCGATCTTTTAAGACCAATTAATTGTTGATTTTTTCCCAAGTATTTAGAAAAAAAAATTCCTGTGGCCGTCATTTTGTTAATTTTTGAAAAAAAAAAAAAACAAAATTCTTTAATCAGGCCCAGAATTATATATTTATAAAACTATTTTATTTTGTCCGATTGATTTTAGATGACTCTCCAAGGACTTATGGTTGTCGCCGCAAGTATCTGTTTTGAAACTGAGTCAACACAAACAACTATAACTCAGAAAATTAAATTTTTTTGTTTTGAAATTTTCGTGGTTTCAAGTCGACACATTCCATAATAATGCCATATTGCTACTTTTGTAAAATAACAGGATTTAATAGCAAAAAAAATTACTGAAAATTCTCACTTCTTCGTGCCTCTGACTACCCCTAACCCCTTAAGTTGAACTGTAGAGCAGGGTTATGTTTTGAACAAGCACGTTCGGCGAATTTCGTTAAGACGTTTTAGCTCTAAGTTATAAATACTCATCATAATAGTAAGGATATTATCGTTTCTACTATCAGCAGGGCAACCAATTAGCGCCGCCGGCAGGTGGTGATCACTCAATTTGCCACCATCGCATGGCTTTTGCTCATAAGTAAGCTTAAGTAACTGCAATTTTACATAGAAATATATATACATATGAAAATACGTATATGTTTATATACATATAGGACTTAAAATGGTTTATGCATACTATTATTTTAATAAATATAGCACACATACAGCAAGTAATATATTCATTCGCTTAGCTGCCATAATTATTTATAGAAAGCATTAGAGATATTCACGCTATGTCATTATACATAGTAATTCATTAACCCGTGCAGAATTGCAAATAAGTTGCTTGACTGGACGAAATGTCAATAGCAAAGTTCGTTTAGAGAATTTTGTGTATTTAGAATTTATTACGATCTATAATCCAGAAGTTAAAGAACTTAAAGTATAGAATTTGGTATAAGTCTATAAGAGTAGCGATGAAAGCATCTGTAATCAATCAGAACCCTTCAATGCCATATCTTAGTCTGATATGACTTAGTTAACAACATGTTAGATGATGATGTAAACACCAGAACAGAAGTTGAACCGTTCCATGGTAGAATACTTGTGTAGATACAGTAAAAGCAAACTTGAGCACAAAAGTATAT